>CM044447.1:74356934-74368502 GCA_024363595.1 Xenopus borealis | reverse complement strand
CATCTTCATTAAAATATCTCAGCAAGTCCAGTTGCTTTGAGTTACTTTTGATAAATATCTACAGGATAAATTTAACAAAGTCCTTGAATTTTAATGTGAGTTTTTGAGGTTATATTTTGGGCAAAAAGTTTTCACTAGAAAACTAAAATTTTTAGAGGGGGAAAAAAAACTCTGAGATTTATTATACACCAATGTTGTAAAAAGCCAGAATTTGAAAATCTGCCATCACAGACCTGTCAAAGTTGTGTAAAAGTCAATGGGTTTTATCAAGTTTTTTTTATTACTAAATATGCTAAAATTGTGCATGGGTGTTTCATCGAACTTTTCTTTAATTTTATGAGATAAATTTGGATTATAGTAAATAACCGCTATATAAAATCTCTGTTCAACAGCTGGTGCCCAAGTTTGTGTGGCTTCCTTATGTTGTTGATGCTACATATATAAGGAATGTCTCAAGAAAAAACTATGTACATATCAAATGTACATTCCTGAGATGATGTTCCTTAGAACATTTGTACTTTTTTCACAGATCCTGAGGACCTTACATAGAACCTATTCTAACATGAAACTAAAGCCCACTTGGAATGACATTAACCCCAAGGCTGTAACAACTGATGAGTTATTTGGGTTCCTTCATCCGTCAACGAGGGAATGGAAAGATGGTATTTGGATTTGTGTAAATATATTTATTGTCTTCTGTACAGCCTGTCACTCAAGAAAATTTGTGTGATCTTTTAGGTCTGTTTTCCTTTATTATGAGGGAACTCTTTATCATACCCCATGATGGTCCCAAGTGGATTGTTCTTGATGGAGATATTGATCCAATGTGGATTGAGTCTTTAAACACTGTCATGGATGACAATAAGGCGAGTACATTTTATTTGATAATACCTATGTCAGAAGTCTGATGAAAATAAAAACCTCTGTTCTGTTTGTTGCCTACGTCTACATGTTGACAACACATTCTGAGTATTTGAGTTGTCGATTAAATTTGCACCCATGATTATCAATACATGTGCCACTATGTGATAAAACTGCATTCTTGACAATTCCATGTGATATCAGTTTGGGAAAGGCTTTTCCTGTTTTAGCACTAGAATGCCCTATGCACAAAATAAGGCTTCCAACATCAATCCCCAACTTTAGGAATTGTCTTGTTGGTGAATGGAAGCAAATGCCACCTACAATGTTCCAAAATCTAGAAGCAGCAAGTGCTCAAGTGATTGCTACTTTAGCTCTCAAAGTAGTATAATACTCTACTATAACCAAACTTAAATGCAAACCAACCAGTGCACCTGCGCTTGTGTGGCAGGACTAGTAACTGGAATAAGATATATTACCCTTACAGTATTTATGTTAAAGCCATTTAACAGCACCCTAAATAGTATGATATTACAAATAATGCTTGTAAAATTAATCCAAGTCACTTTTACTTAGCTTGCTCACATAACAGTGTCCATTAAAGCTGACCTTGACATTTGCTTGGTTAATCCACATGAGCTGAAAAGAATAACTGCATGATTTATGAGCTGCTTTACTATTCAAAAAATATTATTGGATTAAGAAAGAACATATATGGGAATTTGCCTAAAAATAAGAGTAAACTTAATTTCTAAATTCACAGATTTTGTCTTTTCTCTAGTATGCCCCGAGTTCATAGTCATCACAGGAATCTAAAATATTCATTACACTTTGCAGTTTTTTCTTACTCATGAGCATATTAATTTGAATATGGATGCTATTTAACAGAGCTGATTCTGTAAAAAGAGTTTGATTGCTTCTTCTGTCTCTTTCACTTATGCAGGTTTTGACCTTAGCCAGCAATGAGCGAATATCATTGTCTCCCTCCATGAGGCTACTCTTTGAAATCAGTCATCTCCGGGCTGCCACTCCAGCAACAGTATCTAGAGCTGGGATCCTTTATGTCAACACACAAGACCTTGGCTGGAGTCCGTAAGTATAGGACATTTATAGCTAGCTGACTGTAGTTAAGGTAATAGTTAAGGTGATAGTGACAGAAATCTAACCCAGCTTTGCATTCTAAACTATTATTAAGGGAGTTCATAAAACAGTGTTCAAAGTGCTAAAAATGGGTGCAATGTGCAAATCTTTTGCACTTTGCACACTGCTTTTGCTGTTGAAGAATTGTTGATGTCCTCTGTGCTCCATTTCAGGACACAAGAACTTGAGGCTACACGCTTAAAGAGAGGAGTGTCTGCGATTGGCAGCACTCTATTCAAGAGGGGCTGCCAGTGAAAGTAAAGTATAGGATATTTATATATAGCTAACCGTAGTAAAGGTGATAGTGGCAGAACTCTACCTTTACAGAGCAGTCTCACATTTTTAAAGCAAAGGAATCCATAAAACAAACTAAATTTTTCCCCTATTTCTGCAAAGAAGACAAGTCGGCTAACTATGGGCCATGTTGATGTGATGCTTCATGTGTGATGTGATAGGCCATGTGTAATGTGATGTTATGCCGTGCCCACCAGACGAGAAAATCAACCTTTCTTTCTGTCTTCTTGTAAGGGGAGTCCTCAGGAGGTGAGAAGGAGTTTGTAGACATTATTCCAGAGAGACAATAGGGGTCATTAACAACCCCCTAAAACATAGGTGCAATGCACCTATGTTTTGCACTTTGAATACTGCTTCTGCTCCTGAAGAATTGCTCCATTATAGAACACAGGAACTTGAGGATGCCCCATTGTAGAGAGTGCTGTCTGCGTTCAGCAGTACTTTGTTCAAGGGCAGCAGGAGGTGGAAGATGTGCGTTTCCCCCATTCACTCCCTACCTTTCTAACTTTTGAATCATTCAAATGCACAATCAGGCAGTGGAAGAGTACACAGGTTGCAACAGGTGATAAGGACAGGGCTGGCCTCTGTCTCCTAAGACCGTGCTGTGCACCTTTCTCTGGACTTTTTATCTGTCATGAGGTGCACAGCCAGAAGCACTAAGGACACACTTCTGCACATTCAGTGCTTTTGCATGTGATTGTTTAGGCAAGGCTCAAACTACAGGCGAGCCAGTAATGCCTTAATACTAAAGGGAAACTGTCATGGGAAAACATGTTTTTTTTTTAAATGCATCAGTTAATAGTGCTGCTCCAGTAGACTTCTGCACTGAAATCCATTTCTCAAAAGAGCAAACAGATTTTTTTATATTCAGTTTTGAAATCTGACATGGGGCTAGCTATTTTGTCAATTTCCCAGCTGCCCCAAGTCATGTGACGTGTGCCAGCACTTTAGGAGGGAACTGCTTTGTGGCAGGCTGTTGTTTTTCCTTCTCAATGTAACTGAATAGTACGCAGTGGGACATGGGTTTTGCTATTGAGTGCTGTTCTTAGATGTACCAGGCAGCTGTTATCTTGTGTTAGGGAGCTGTTATCTGTTTACCTTCCCATTGTTCTTTTGTTAGGCTGCTGGGTGGGGGGAAAGGGAGGGAGTGATTTCACTCCAACTTGCAGTACAGCAGTAAAGACTGATTGAAGTTTATCAGAGCACAAGTCACATGACTTGGGGCAGCTGGGAAATTGACAATATGTCTAGCCCCATGTCAGATTTCAAAATGAAATATAAAAAAATCTGTTTGAGAAATGGATTTCAATGAAGAATTCTTCTGGAACATCACTATTAACTGATACATTTTGAAAAAATGTTTTTTCCCATGACAGGATCCCTTAAGATAATTAAGCATAATGACTTTAAATATACATTGAACTATTCATTTCCATTAGACAAATACAAGAAAAATTAAGGCATAGTGGCCTTTTTTATACCCTTGAGTAGGCAGACCGAGCGTACATAAATAATAAAGACCCCCCACACTTACCAGTATACAAAAGAATGGCTTAACGCAGGCATGTCCAAAGTCAGGCCCGGGGGCCAAATGCGGCCCGTTTTCAAATTTACACTGGCCCTCTGCCATCATGAAATTAATAATAATGTGGCCAGCTAGCACAGTGCAATCAGGAATGGCGTAGCAGCAATATTTGTGCACATTAGTGAAATGATCCGACACTTGATCTATACTGCTGCCTGTGTGCTGAAGCTGTTTAGACATGTACTGGCACATAGTGATGCGCCGCTTCACATACTTCTTTAGGGCTGAAGATGTCAATAGATGTATGGACGCGCCAGTACAGTAAACTAAAGAAGTATGCAAGAGCCACGCATCACTACGTACCAGTACGTGTCTATTGCCAACACCTTCAGCACACAGGCAGCAATATAGACAAAGTGACAGATCATTTCACTAATGTGCCCAAATATTACACCTATGGCTACTCTCAATTCCTTGTTTAAATTCATTAAATGAAGTTAATGGTTCAAATAATGTCAGGTTGAATGGTCGGCCCCTCGTTGCAAAAAGTTTGGACACCGCTGGCTTAATGGTTTAAACCTTTAAAGTTTCTCCTATAGAATGAACTATGTATTCTGACTTTGCACGAGAGGAATGGCTTTACTTAACTGAGCCCTAAACATTCCTTTGAGTAATAGATGTGTATCTGGCATTCATGTTTGTGTTGGTATTTTAATTACATTATTTTTGCTGATGTTACTAAAATGTGCCCCTCCATATTTACTATAGCATTACTTTGTATCTGAGTTGATTTCTTCCTTATTAGTTATGTTACCAGCTGGATCGAGACTCACAAAACTCAATCTGAAAAGGCAAATTTGACCATATTGTTTGACAAGTACGTTCCTTACTGCTTGGAGCAAGTGCGCTGTAATTTAAAAACCATAACTCCAATCCCAGAAAACAGCATGGTCCAGGTAAAGGCAATGCAGTTTATTTTCATGATCTTTATTTCTAAGAAGTAGATTGCACCCTTTAAAATGCAGTACTATGCACCTTGCATTCTTATATGTTTGAAATCTGTTCCAGTATACTAGTTGCACCTACCCGAGTGCTCGAGGTGCAAGATTCAGCACACACATGAGGATTAGGTGGGAACAAATTACAGTGACCCCTCTGTTATCTATGTACAATTACCAGAAATATAGTTCATTTAATGCAGATCATGTGACTAGAACTCCTTATATTTGTATTTTTGTTTTATTTCACAGTTCTGTTTTTTTACATGATATTTTTCACTGAACCGGAAATGAAGCGCCAATACAATCCATAAATCTTTATTGTTTTTCATACATATGCTATATTATAAGTATATCCCCAAATTATTATTTGCTTACTATCAGGTTTTCCAGCTGATACATTTAAAGGCATGTTGAAGAAACTGTAAATTTGGTAGTAGAGTCCCCCAAATTTTCAGGCTTAATGGGAAGTCTAACAGCCTAGAAGTCTATCTTAACCTGCAAACAATGGGAGATATTGACAAAACTCCACTTTTTTTTAACACAAAAATTGCATGGCGAGTAAATCAGCTCCTGCATTTAGGAACATGGATTGGATTGGGAACAAACCTTTAAGCTTCATGTTAATTGAGCAATAAAGTAGCAACTCTGCTTTGAATGCATGATTTTCTACTTTGTTTTCCCTTCACACCTTCTTTCACATACAGCACAACTACAATATTCTTCCAGGGCCACAACCTGCTTTTTAATTCTTCGTTGTGCTTCCAAAGACTTTCCTTAGTTTATCATCATGTAATTGCTGTTGCAAGACTCTTTGGGCTTTTCTACATTGAACTGACACTGGGAGGTACATCCTTCATATTCGTTTTTCTACTATGGTAACCTCCACTTATTTCTCTGATTCCCTTTAGCTCTCTCATTAACAGACCTATCTGAATATGTATATTGTGTTCTTTCATTTTGCTGCAAAAACTTGAATTGTGTTAATCAAAATGTTCTTTTCCAAATTAGAAACCAAAATTGTTATGCCCACTTACAAAAATATGACAAGGTCCAACTTCTAGTAGCAATGTTGTAATTCTTGTGAACTTGACATTCTCACTAATGACTTTGCTGTAGACTGTTGAGCACCCAAGTTCATGTAAATGCTAAATGAGATAGTTGCGGCATCATGTTTCTACAGTAAAGAGATTTGCTTTCAGCCACTCTGAAAATCTTTAGGCAAGCAGGTAGTTGTGAAATACTAGCATTAAGTAAATCCCTTGAAATGAGAGTTTCAGCTGAGAGTACATTTGCTGCAACATCCAATGAGTTCACACTTTAAAAATGTATTAAGTGTTAGCAAGAAGTGTCTGTCAGCTAGCTTCATAAAGTTTCTGCATATGCATATTTGTGGTTTGTAACTACTAAGGGTTAATTTTGAGTGTACATCCACCACATAATCACTCATTTTTTTCTCTAGACGAGTAGAAGAGTATTCTTTAGTACTAGCACTATAGAAAATCCAATGATGAATCAAATGAAAAAGTGGTTGATGTGATTTCATTTATAAAAAATACATTTTATTCCTCCCATAGACACTTTGTTCTCTCCTTGATTGTCTTCTGACACCTGATAATACACCTCCTGATTCTCCTCGAGAATTATATGAAATTTATTTTGTCTTTGCCTGTGTCTGGTCTTTTGGTGGAGCTCTCTTTCAGGATCAGGTAATAAATGTCATCTTTTAAAGATTATGTTAATGAGCACAGTAGCAAATGTAGATATCAGACCCACAAAACTGCCAATAACTGCTTCCCTATATATACAATACTACTATATATCATGGATAATGGCGAGAACCACTCAGGAATGGTGAGACAGAAAGGAATGCGTTTAGGGGTCCTGGTGAATTTTAAATCTGGGGAGACAAGACAGCATTAAATAATAAGTACCACTTAGGTTCTCCTGCTTTTGGGCTGGCAAGGCAATATCTGAGCCCTGTCATTGGTGGCAATGGGCTATTTAGTTGATTAGGACTATTATTTATAATGGCAGCCTTGCTCATGGCCAAAAGGAATGAGTGCGCCAAAGAACAATAACATCCACCCTATACCTCAGTACTTTTCCATTGTTCATAACCTTATGGAAGGAATGGCTTGAAGGTTACACTTCCATTCAAATCCTGGTGATTATTCTGTACAGTGTTTACATTGCTGTTAATAATATCACGTGCCAACTGTCTGACTTGTATTTGTATTTTTTCCACTTTAAATGTTATTTTGCTGACATAGAATATCCTTCTATATGGAAAAGTATGATTGGTTTCTTCTGGGGCTTTCAACAGAACAGATTCTTAGGGGAAATTCCAATAATTTCAGCTTTGTGGGTCAAAGATAAACAAATAGAACCAAACAAAATGAATTTCTTACTGATATTTAGGGGGTTGTGATTTCATTAAACTATGTTATCTTTCAACACTGGTTTGTTGCAGCTTATTGATTACCGCCTGGAGTTTAGTAGATGGTGGAACAAAGAAATGAGAACCATTAAGTTTCCATCGCATGGTACGGTCTTTGATTATTATATTGATCCTGATACAAAAAGATTCACACCTTGGGCAGAGAAAATTCCTGAGTTTGATATGGTTCCGGATAGCCCTTTACAGGTAAGCTTAAAGCTTAGTTTATACTAGCAATCAATCTTCTGAGACTTATATTCTAGATTTATAAGAATTACTTTAACGCTTTCATTTTTAAAAGGACTTGGTCCGGGGAAGTAACATTTTTGGAATAAAAAAAATTATATAGAGATGTGATCCATTTTTATATTTTCATCTCATCTAATAAATAACCACCTCTTTTCACTTCTTCTTTTCTAAGGGCAATGTCACACAAGGTGTATTGATTGGCACTATTTTCAAAGGGAAAATTGCAGTGATCAGAATGCCCATAATTACAGCTGATCGCTTCCATTTATTGACAATGGGATGTGTGTGGTTTCTGTCCTTTGCCCATTGCCCTCAGGTTTAATGTCCTTTGTTGTATGTTTCTGTTATCACAATTGCTTTAAACAAAATGGTAAAGCATTTATTTATGTACTGAAAATGCAGTTATATGATATCAATATAATTATCAAAGCGTGAATTAGACTATAAAGGTTCCATAGTACATATCCCAGTACATTAATATACACAGTTATTACTAATTCTTATATATCTTATCAAGTCAAATTGGTCTTACAAATGGGGTATGTGATCCATTATCCAAAAACTCATTATTCAGAAAGCTTCGAATTACAGAAAGGCCATCTCCAATAGACTCCATTTTATCCAAATAATCCAAGTTTTTAAAAATGATTTCCATTTTCTTTGTAAAAATAAAACAATACCTTATACTTAAAGTATGTAGATCCAAAGTACAGAAAGATTGTTTATCCAGTAAAAGATTCTGAGAATTCTGGATAACAGGTCCCATACCTGTACTTATTGACTCTGTACTCGCCTGTACTCAGTGGACTCTACTCCACGTCTGCATGCTATACCTTGCCAGGGGTACATCTACCAAACTGGAGGATGGGTAATGGGGAGAAAAGGGAGCAATAGGGCTCTATGGTACAGTGGACTAAGGTGGGAGCATGCATCTTGAGCCATATATTCACATTAAGAGTCACAATAAGCACAAGAAAAATTTAGACAGTAGTGCTTGGCATTTTGGGTGTTCTTGTGTGCATACTGCTAAAACGGTGCCCAGTGTGAGCCATGGCCCTTAAGATCTAAAGCACAAAACACCAGTGTGTTGGGTTCCTGTTCTGAAGTCAAGGCTTAAAAATTAATTCAAAATGTTGATGCACAGATGGTTACAATAAATGTGGTATGCTTCCTCCCTGCATGTTATACAGACTGGTGTGGCTCCTTCAATACACTTTACCTTGCATGATGTATGGTTACCATCTAAGATGGACTGCACCCCTGGTTGCATATCCTTATTGAGCATGTTGGACGTCATGAGTAATTTACCCATCCATCTGGGTCTTTGCTGCAGTCTGAGCCTTGGTGCAGGTGCAGTGCTGGTGGGCAAAAGTTAACCCTGCCATTACCACCTGTCTGAAAGAGTTATGTTGGTCAAAATGCCACTTGTGCTTTAGGGTTATAAATAATTGTTCAACAGTAATTATTGTGTTGCTGGTATACAAAAGAGCAGGGTGAGATCTTAATAGTTTAGTATCTCCAGCTATGCATCTCTCCCCCCAGTTGTTTGCTCCCATGATAGTTACCTATCCGCTATTGTGTTACTTTTTTCTCGTCATTTGCCCACAATAACAAATTTCAAACAGATTAATAAATTGTGCGACACCTTTGTGGTTTACTTTCCACTCGTGTTTATTGCTATTGTGTTTCCTCTGGATTTTTGGAAACATACCTTCAAGGTTGATGAGGACTGGGACTGACAGAACTATGGCTCTTTTAAGTCCCTGTTGTCTATTTAAATTTTAATGTTTCTACCATTTGTTCTTTAGTGTGAATTAACAACCCTACCAGTGTGTTGGGTTCCTGTTCTGAAGTCAAGGCTTAAAAATTAATTCAATCGCTCAGATTTACAGCTCTTCTATATTTCACAAGGCAGAATCAATAATGTGACTGAAGTGAAGAAGATAAAAATTTATGGTATCTTGCAATTTAATGGTTGAAAAGATGCAATTGGAGAGATCATAAATTGTGAAGGAGTTTTATGCTTCATTGCCCCTGATTCAGTGCTTGCTGGTAGAATTTGATTTGTGACTATTCACAAGGTGTGATTAATGATGTGATCGATGCTTGCTTCAGTGCAGTAAAGCAGTTGTAATGCTCTTCATTAGAATAAATAAAATAAATTGACTGAAGCTTTATAAAAATTGTGTAACATTTAAATTTGAAAATGTCATTTTTTTCTTGTTACACTTTAGTTTTTTTTTTTTACAGACAGCTCCCACCTACATCTCATCATTCCTTGTCATTCTACAAGGGTATTATATACACCCCTGTGGGTTGGGGGCTAGTTTTATGCAAAGCTTACTGAAGGGGAAAAAATAGGGAGTTAAATGGGTGCTGAGTAGAATCAGGCTAATAGGACATGTGGCTGCAAAAAACACTTTGTTGGCAGTTGATTGCTCTGTTTAACTCTTGTTGCTAAGGGACCTCAGTCTAGTTTTACAGCAGCATTTAATTTATGTTTATATTGTGCAGATATCAGTCCAGTGTTTATGCTTACTCTATAGTTAATGGTAGATTTGGGCTAAAGCTAGGTTAGTAAGTGTAAATGATTAGATATAAGGACTATTAATCAATTGTATTGTGCATCTACATTATTGAATACAGTATTATATGCACTCTCAAGGTTAATGGGCTTAATTGCTGGGGTGTCCTTTGACAGCTGCACCTTCCATTTATATAATATCCATATGTGCTGACATTTTGTTCCCCAGGTAAAAATTTCTCATGAAAAATTTGTTCACCATGACTGAGATGGCAGCATTGTGAGAGAGCTATTTTCCTGCCAATGCCAAGTGTACACGCTGTGCTCATTTATGAGGGCAAAATCACACCCAACAACTCAACAGACTTAATGCTTCTGCCTATCCCCTGTAGCAAAGCAAAATAATTTGCAGGGAATGCAAAGAGCTCCATAACCATGTTCTTAATGCCTACTACACAGCTCCAGCATCCCATGCTCATTACAAATTCCTAATGTCCCCCTTATTCCTTTTAATTCTGTTTTTAATAGGTCTTCACAATTTTAATGGGACATCACAAAAGTGGAATTTTAGTAAAGTTCTAATTTACAGTTATAAGGACCTTGGTTCAGAAACCTCACATGTCTTATGCAAAACATGTACTTTCACATGTATTCCTATTGCAGCCACATGGAAACAACCAGTTCATTCTCTGGACAAAGTTAAGGACAAAAAGTGATTTAAAGGAGAACTAAACCCCCATACCAAAAAAGCTCTCCTTAACTGCCTGTAATTGCTCCCTACCCCTCTCCCTACTAGGGTTGTCACCTGGCCAGTATTTTACCGGCATGGCCGGTAAAAATAATGCTTGATGCCAATATTATTAATAGGAAAAAACGTCAAGAATATAGGAAGGCCGGTATTTTTTTTCCAGAAAAAGTGGCAACCCTACTTCCTATACACACTGCATTACTCACAAAAAACCCTAAAATGCAGAGCAGCAAAATGGAGCTCCAGGGCACCACCTTCCACCACTTTGTATTCATTTGGATGATTTGAGCATGTGCAGCTGAAGCTGATATCAGACTTGGCCCAACTGTGCATGCTCCTGCAAGCTTTGTGTCGGTTTAGAGACCCAAAAAATATGAAGATGATGGAAGATGGTGCCCTGGAGCTCTGCACTGCATTTTAGGGTCAGATTTTTTTTTAAGGGTTTTATTTTTTTTTTCTAATGCACAGTCTGGGGAGGGAGAGCGGAGGAGGAAGCAATGCCAGGCAGTTAAGGGGGACTTTATTAGTACAGTGGGTACCAACGGAAAACTGAAGCACCAAGTAAACACCAATGTACAGCTATCTGTAACAATCTGGGACATATTTATGCATTTAACTGCCTCTGTATTTTGATGGGAAGGGTTTTCCCTTCTTTCATGAATTCTGTAAACCAGGCAAAGTAATATCCCAAAAATTGTCCTGCTGTCCTCGGTTTTCTTTTTGAAATGTTGCATTATACAGTGGTGTGAAAAACTATTTGCCCCCTTCCTGATTTCTTATTCTTTTGCA
>CM044447.1:74336957-74356734 GCA_024363595.1 Xenopus borealis | reverse complement strand
GCAAAAGAATAAGAAATCAGGAAGGGGGCAAATAGTTTTTCACACCACTGTACATGTTACAGGCTATTGGTGGACCAGAAAGCAGAGATGCTGTTAGCTCCAAAGCAATCTAACAAAATCTAAATGAGAAAAAATAATGGAAAGGGGTACCAAACATTGTCATGATTACACAGATTCTCTAAAGGTGCAGAATAAAATACAAAACCATAGCCGATTCTTGAATAAGAATTATGTAGTTCTGAATAGAACGTGTAATCAGACTTCATGGTGGTTGAAATACCCCCAGGAATCTACTAATCAGTCTCACTTTAAGAGGCAGTCCCCTATTAAATTGACTTTTAGTATGATGAAGACCATGGTATTTTAACCAAATCTGCAAATAGTACTTAGCTTCTTCGTTCTACAGGTTACCAATTAGGAAACCCAACTACATTCTAGTTTTCATTTATTTTGAATACAATTAAACAAATTTTACAAAAATGTCTTTAAATTATTGGTTTGACACTCTAATTAATGGAATCTTACACATGAGCTTTTTGAGCCCACATTTCAGATGCATTTCTTCCTGTGTTCCCCTGCTGTTGTAAAGCAGCAGAAAACCACCACAGTGGAATGTGGGCTGAAATATTCCCTTGTAAGAGCCTTTAGATACATTTACCCTGTTCAAGGTTATGTTCACTGCTATAAATCAATAGCATTTGAACACTAGTGAGAAATCTGTTGCCAATTGTTGAACTTACTGATTCTAATCCCCCAATGTTGTCTAAACTTTGCCTTGACTAAAGTGGGGTTATAGATTGCAATATTTATTCATGTAAGTTTGATCCTTCTTGTGGTGTTTATACAAATGGCCTGTAGATGTCACTGTGCACATGAGTTATCTGTGCATACACAGTATTTACTATACTGTTTAAGGTGCTAGAGTTTATGTTACTGTTGTATAATGACTACATGAACCTGTTAATAAAGCCCTGTTATACTCTGCTCATCCTCGGCTATCAAAACACAACACTTTTGCTTGTATATTTCTCGATGAAAAGAATGTTGACATTCAGTATGTTACTGGTCTGTTTACTATCTGGAGGTGGTACCTCATTAAAGAAAGATGGCAAAGAGTTGTCCAGCCAGCAGAGACACAATAAGTACCAAGTCCACTGGTCCCATTTGGGGACATGGGGAGAATTAAGATTACAAGAAATGGAAGAATATAATGAACAAAGTTTATGGCCATCAGAGCTGTCATAATAGGGGGCCTGTAAAGATGTGGCTGTCCTGAATCTCAGATTGTTAAGGGGGAATGTTGCTTAATCTGGGTGTGCATGAACAGAATGGAGAGTGGCCTGGGTGAAACCTGTGTCATACTTACAGTAGATACATCCCCATGCTTAGTTGCCACGGCCCGACATTTAAGGGGCACTGTGAGAAAGGCTAAAAAAACTAGACCTCATTGGAATGGGGAGCCAAATAATAATTATGGGACCCTGTGATTTTTGATTGTGGTCTTGATGGACATTTATTACACTCTATACAGTATGAAGACTATGAGGATCAGACTGAGCACATTATATATTGAAGCCTCTCAATGCTCTGATCATTAAATTTCAATCACAATGATTTAGGCAGGAATGCCCCAAATGTATTTGCAATCAGGACTCCTATGAAACAGGACAATAATGATATAATCATTGATATTATGATTACTTACCATGGAAATGGTGATGTGGAAGAGATCTGGAATGGAAAGACTGAAGCTAGATGGAACAATACACAAAATAATCTTACTACTATTACTTGAAAATCCCCCAGTGTCTGACTGGGATCCCAGGGGCCCACCAGAAAGCCTTAGGCTGGGGACAGACAGGGAGATTCGGGGAGATTCAGTCGCCAGGCGTTTAATAGCAGGCGACAATCTCCTCCGAACCTCCTTCTCCCTGTCCGTCGCTAGTTGAAATGTAAAAGTGCCGGCTCTGTGCACACGCGGTACGGCGATTTCCGGAATCGCCCGAAGTTACTTCGTGAGGAAACTTCGGGCGATTCCGGAAATCGCCGCACCGCGTGTTCACAGAGCCGGCGCTTTTACATTTCAACTAGCGACGGACAGGGAGAAGGACGTTCGGGGAGATTGTCGCCTGCTATTAAACGCCAGGCGACTGAATCTTCCCGAATCTCCCTGTCTGTCCCTAGCCTTAGGCTGAGGGCCCACTTTCCAAACTATTATACCTCCTCTCCTCACTCAACCTTTATGTTCTCCTTCTCTCTGTTCACTACATACTGTACTATACTCTATTCTTCCATTATTAAGCCTCTTTGTTCCCATAAATAGGGAATGACCATGAAATATGCAAAATTTTTAGAAGCAAGATGCCCATTGACACCTGGGCCCACCGGGAGTTTTCCTGGTATCCCGGTGGGCCAATCCGACACTGCAATCCTTCATATGTAATAAAAAGCACTAAGTTTGCCCAGGAGCATTAACCCATAGCATGGGTGCTTTTAAACAGATGTGTGCTTTTAAACATGTGACTATGAAATTGTACCTGCTGATTGGCTGCTATGGGTTACTGCCCCTGGGAAAACTTAGTGCATAATTAATGACATAACCCCCACATATCTTATATTGGAGCGGTAACATTCTACTTCATCTGGAAATCTGTCCTTATTGCCACCATCCTTTAGCAAATGAAAAACGTAAAAGTTTTGAAGGCTAACCCTGCTAACCCCTCATGGCTTAATTGTCCCTATATTTCACAACATAATGTCCCCAACAATACATGAGATTTTGGTCTCAAAATTTCATGATACAGGAGCCCCAGCATTTAATGACACTTTGCTACCTGAATATTATGACACAGTGGCCTCTGCAATATATGACAATAGTCCTATATTCCAGACATTTCAAGAAATAGTGGTCCCACTATTTTAAGATACAATTTTCTCATAATACAAAATTAAAAATAAAACTGACCAATGACCTAAGTCTCTCACTCTTGATAGTATAACTGTAACTTTTCTCCCTTTGCCTTTTCATTTCAATTTTTGAACTTCCTTCCTTTACAACTTATTGCATTGTGTTCTACTAGAAAAGGCTGCATTTTGAATAAAATGTTCTAAATGATAACAGAACGCAACCTGTGACCTCTCTGTTGGTCAGACTTGTTATGCTGGTAAAATCCCTATTTGATTTTGTCTTCTAAAGCTAAACTTAACAGAGGTCAGTAGGTGACATTGTGAAAAAGTATTGTTCCGTTCTGCTGAGCAGAGTGGCCTGCTCCTCATTTTGAGACTTACCTTTTTTTAAACCTAAAGCTGGGATTTCACACAATGAAATGTACAGCTGACTAGAGATAGCAGATGGTTGCAAAGCTGCAGCAATAATGATGTTTTTAAATAGATAATACAAACAGAATAGAAGTTAGGCATAATTAACTTGGAATAATGTTTGGTTTATTTTCCATTGTTGTGCAGAATAACAATTTTCTTCCATTTCTTTGGGATGTGACCTCAAGCAAATATGCATTTTTCTAGAATGCCAAAGCAAAGTAGGAGGAAGAATATAAATGCTCACAAGTCATGAGCATGTATAGAGCAATGTATTATGGAATCAGTCTATTACCCCTTTTTAACTGAAGTTATATTAATCAAATACTTGTTTAACAATTAAGAATGGAGAATTTTTACAGATCAGACCACATGCATCACTATAAGGCAAGCCTTGATAGAGTATTTTAAAGACAGCAATCCTAAGGATACATCCCTAGCCATCAGGTGGGATGCACATAAGGCGGTCTTAAGGGGCATACTGATAAATCTAGCCTCGAGAGCAAAAAAAGCACAAATTAAAAAGATTTCCTTAATAACTAATGAACTACACAAATTGGCAACTGAGCACAAACAGACCCCCACACCTGCATACTTAGACTGAATTAATCAATTGAGAGCAGAATTGACGCAACTCATGGCAGATAAAGCTGCTTTTCACTTACAAGAACTAAACATAGATACTTTGAATATGCAAATAAGCCGCACACCGTGTTAGCATGGAAGTTAAAGGCATACATCATAGCCCACACCATACACGCTATAAGAGACTCAGAGGGACATATCACAAGGGACACATCGAAGATAATACAGACATTCCATAAAGTCTACACCGACCTTTATGCGGACGATAAAGCCCCACTAGCAAGCCAGTCACACAAGTCACAATTTCTAACAAAGTGGAACATGCCTTTCTCTATCAGAGAGGCCCCAATTACACAAGAAGAGACACTGGAAGCTATAAAAAAGGCCAAGCCCGGTAAAGCCCCAGGCCCGGATGGCTACACAGCCAAATATTACAAACAATTCATAGAAATACTAAGCCCCCAATTAACTACACTATGTCAATCCTTTATGGAGGGACATCCTACCCACACCTTATATGCAAACAGCAACTATCTCCATGATCCACAAGGAAGGGAATGATGCCCTTAATTGTGAAAGCTATCAACCAATTTCCCTAATCAATGTGGACATGATGTTATTTGCTAAAATCTTAGCTAATAGGGTAGCTCCATATCTCCCTCTCCTAGTACATCCTGATCAAGTAGGATTCATCCCAGGCCGTCATGCAGGAGACAATGTCAGGACAGCAATCACTTTAACTCACCTGGCAGAAAAATTACAAACCTCAACAATGATACTATCGCTAGATGCTCAAAAAGCATTTGATAGATTGAATTGGAAATACATGACGACAGTTTTAGAAGCAGCACATCTTCCAGCATCCTATATCTGTGGGATTAAACAACTATTTAATGTTCCATCAGCCAAAGTGGCAATGATGGGAATGCTCTCAAAAGAGATCAGAATTGAAGGGGGAACGAGACAAGGGTGCCCACTCTCCCCTCTTTTATTTGCCCTTACATTGGAACCACTAGCTAACGCTATCCGGAATCACCCACAGATAGGAGGCATAATGGTAGGAGGGACAGAGCACAAAATGAACCTTTATGCAGATGATATTTTACTTAGCTCAGCTCAAACCTCTCTACCATATCTTAACTGATTATTGCACCAATTCAGTACCATATCTGGGTTCAAGATTAATAGCTTGAAATCACAGGCCCTACCAATTAAAATGCACCACATAGAGAAAAAAATTCTGCAAGCTAATTTTGACTATCACTGGCAAGAACATACCATTAAATATCTGGGAATACAGCTTACTGCCGATTATGAATCCCTATATGAGAAAAACTACACACCTCTGATCTGAACCCTAAAAACAAATCTACAGACCTGGAGTAAATATGGTCTATCATGGTTTGGTCGCATTTCAGCAGTAAAGATGACACCTAAGATGCTACTTAAGATCCTATACTTATTCCAAGTACTCCCAGTGCACTTCCCAGAAAAAGCAGCTAACTCCCTGCAGAAATACATTACACAATTTATCCGGGATAAAAAATGACCATGGCTAGATATAGAGAACGCTAGCGTAACCCCCTTATCATTGGATCAGATTATCTGGATTCCTGAAAAGGATAGGAGAAAAATTGAGGACTTACCCCCTACGACAAACCATTCTATACAGATATGGGACAAATACATGGAAAAATGGCACTTATCCCCATGAAATTCAATGTACTGTTCCTTTTTGGGGAATAAACGATTTCCCCCAGTGGAAGATATGACAGCCTTTCTTCCCTGGATTATAAACAAAGCCCTGTTACGCCCAGTCAGTCAGTCAGTTGCTAGCCAGCCCCTACATATTTTGAGCTTTTATCTAATTCTTCAGATCAGGATACCCACTTGATATCATTACTGTATAACAAGCTAGCTGTAGATAACACCACATTTTCGCAAAACTATATGACAAGATGGGAGGAAGATCTGAAAGAGGGGATCACGCCAGCAAAGTGGCAGATTATCTGGAATAAGGCTAGCAAGACATCAATATGTGCAGCAATAACGGAAAAGGCATACAAATTGACGTTTAGGTGATACTACACCCCCACGAGGCTAGCACATATATCGAACAATATTCTATCTCCACAGTGCTTTGGGGGATGAGGAGAGAGAGGCACATTCTATCACGTGGTGGACCTGCACATTAGTTAAAGAATACTGGGACATGGTAGCTCACACTCTGTTTTCAAACACACTCTAACCAGACCCAGTATCATTCCTTTTGGGCTTACCTATTCAAACGCCCCAGAGACTAACAAATTGGCAACACACATACTGAGCTGCAAAAACACTCAGAGCAGCCCAATGGAAAAATACCTCTCTCCTGAGCCAACAAGCTCCCATTACCAAAGTTAAATGGGTCAAAACAATGGAAACAATTAGTGCATATGTACAAGGCATGGGATATGATAACGAGCTGTTGTGGCTTCCCTGGGTGGAATTCGAAATGGCCCAATCAGCACCAAAGTGATTTGTGGGAGTCATACTTCGATTTTTTTTTTCAATCCCCCTAACCCATCATCACGGTCCCCCCTATAATTCACATAACACACATAATGGGCAGTTACAATAGTAAACACTAGAATGACCATTAATCATAGTAACAAGATAAATGATACAAAAATGTATATGTTTATCTGTGTAAATGGAACTGAACCACCATTATGCACTTGCTACTTTATAATTGTTAATGTTTAAAACATTGGATTGTAACTGAAAATCAATAAAAACGTGAATAAAAAAAAACAAGGAAGAATGGAGTACAAATAAAAATGTAAGCTCATCTATTTCAAGGTGGATGCCAAGTAGATATACCTGAAATCTCTGATATCTAGCCAGATATCATTTGGACAGGTTTAAAAATCCTGTCGGAGGTAAGAATGAATTGGTTAATTGATGTGGGCATATCAGGGGAAAGATCCACCTGTTTAGCCATTTTGCAGAAGTGAGTGGATATTCAAGTGTATGGCAAACTTAACTGAATTTTTTCAAGGTCTTTCATCTGGCTGCATATATAAGCATTTACCTCCCAAATAGCAAAGCGCAATTTTCAGACTCAATCTCCAACATTTGTTATCCAGAATGCATGGATTGGTCACCTGTTTAAAGGAAAATATCTGATTGCTATGATGCAAAGTTTTGAACTTTAATGATATTTCTTCCATATATAATTCAGTGCCACATAAACTTTGGATACAGAGTTTTTTGGAACTTTTTCTATAAGGACAGAATTTTCCAAAACCATGCAATTTTGCTCCAATAAGTGATTAGCTGTATTTGCATTGGAAGTAAAAACATTATTGGTTGCCATGGGTTATTATACTAGCGTAAGTTTTTATATGCTACAATACTTGGCTTGGATAAACCAAGATAGAGAATTTTTGTCATCTTTACCTGCTAAGGATTTTCAGATCAAGTTCTACTTTAAAGATTAATGAGCTGTGTGATTGTGTCTGCTGCTAATACTATAATACATGTAATGGTGGTGGGGCATATATTTTCTCTTATGCCCTTAAAATAGCATAAAAATATGTATGCAAGAGCACATTGCTAAAACAGACTGAAATGTTTATGTGATAGGGGTCTTTTCACAAGCTAATGGTAGTATGATGAGTCATACTCATTATTAGCAGTAAAAATTAATAATCTAGTATAAAAACAGGAAAACAGTACTCCAGAAATATCACTCAAAGCTGACTCTCATGACAGGTCTGTCCTTTAGAAGAACATATCTGAAGCAATCAAAATCATTTCTGCCCAGGTCATCATAGACTGAGTATTCTAAATGCCATATGGCCATTTCTTCTTCATTTGCTTTTTAAACAAAATAGAAAATGTTTAAAATCATTTCCCTGCAATTAACTCTTTGAAAGAATACACCCTTCTACCTTTTATGCCTTTTAACTGCTTCATTTTGTGTGTCTGCCGGACATTTTTTATCTTATATTTCTAAATCACTCGACATACATTAGCCCATTTCGGAGTTTATTAGAAATTGATCATGCGTTCTTGCCTTCTCCCATTCTAAGAGTGCTTTTAAATATTAGGCCCTGTTGTAATCACGTTGAATGTGATAATGAGAACATGCTCACATTGTTAAAGTAAATGACCCAGTGCACCTGAGTGAAGACACATTTGAGCTACAATTTGTGGTGCTCACGGCAGTATTGCAATAGCCTGGGACAAACGTTAAATGCTATATTGTAGGGGGAGTTTTGTATTGTGACCTTTTCAGATCATTTTGTTCAATACTGTCAAGTTCCAACACAGGGTTATGGTCTAGCCATAAATTTTAAGTGAGCCTGCCAAACCTGTATGATTGACAAAGGATACATTATATAGATAACCCTGTCAGGCTATATTTTCCAGCAAATAAAAAAAGAATAATTAGATTTTCTCTGACTATTTCTGTCTGTATCCTAGCTGTAAGTAATCATGCTACTACTACTGACATTTACGTGTAAATTACTGGGTCTGCAGCTGTGAGTCTAAAATTATATATATATATATATATATTTATATATATATATATATATATATATATATAGACATACATACATACATACTGTATATAATATGAGAAGCAAAGTTTTCTACACTTCTTATCACTTATAGCAACCAATCAGCTGGTAGCATTTACCTTTTTAAAAAACAAGCATGGGTTGCTATGGGTCTCTGCTTCTAGGCACATTTTATGGCTTTTGATACATTTGGTGTACCCTTTTTAAAGACAAATAAACCCTTACAGTGAATAAGACTACATATAATGCATGAATTCAGGGACATTTGTTTAACAGCATAGACCAGGGATGTCCAACTGGAGGTCCATAGGCCAGATGGCCATCCAAGGGATTTTTATGGGCTCCAGTCTGCTTAAAGGCTTCATAACCTTCACTGTATGACATTATTATTTTAATTTTATCTGGCCCTCCAACATATTACATGGGAAATAATCGGCCCACAACATCTAAGTTTGGCAGCGCTGGCCTAGACTACAGTTGCCCTATCAAAATGAAGATGTTTACCTCCAAAGGTAGCTCAAATAGTTCCAGGTCATTGTGATCCACATTGCTCATCAGCTACGATGCTGATGGTGCTACACACACACTCATAGTATCCTGGATTGCCCTAGGTGGTCACTGGGCATGCTCAAACTTGCTGGGATGTGGTTTAGTGCAATGATCCAATAAACAATAAACAGAAGGATCACTGTACATTATATTGCCAGAAGACCTATGCACCATTATGAGATATCTTTGCATCACTTATACTTTTATCATAAAACTTTTTAAGGGGTAAGAAGACATTATTCTTTGGATTCCAATTTTTTTTCTGAGTAAGCTACAGTATGGCTTAGTAAACTTTGCACAAGTTAATTTTACATTTTCTTGCTACTAAGAACTGGAGGTGAAATAGTCATTATTCATTAATTAAAGCAGAAATATTTGAAATGAGACAAAAGCAGTTGCAGCTGTTGCTTTTTTCACTTTTCTATTTAGACTGTGCTGGTTCACACTGCAGAAACTGTAAGGGTAAGGTACTTCCTGGATTTGCTGCTAGAGAAGGGGAAGCCAATTATGTTGGTTGGAAATGCAGGAGTTGGAAAAACTGTCCTTGTCACTGACAAAGTTACTAAACTTCCAGATGATTATATGGTAGCCAAGGTTCCCTTCAACTACTACACCTCCTCTGCTATGCTCCAACGTAAGTGAAGCCATTTTTGTAAGTAAAATGTTGTAGTTTGTTCTGCTATTTATAGTATATACATGTTTGCATTAACATTTGTGAGTATTGTTTGGACTGCTGCATCAAAAGCTTGTCAACATATTAAAAAAGAAGAGTCATATCTTAATTTATTGAATATGAAGCACTGATTTTTTCTTTCCTGCTTTAAACCCAGGAGTCCTGGAAAAACCTTTAGAGAAAAAAGCTGGGAGAAACTATGCTCCTCCAGGCACAAAAAAACTAATCTATTTCATAGATGATCTAAATATGCCAGAAGTGGATGCATATAGCACTGTGCAGCCACACACCTTAATCCGGCAGCATCTTGATTATAGCCATTGGTAAGTTCTTACAAACAAGGGAAACTGTCAAAAAGTTACAACATGCCTTTTATGTTTCTGACCTATTCAGTTGGGCAGCCTGGGGTGAAATTCCCATGAAAAGTGATTGTATACAGAAACTTCTTAGTGTTTGGGCATTTTTACACTGAAGTTATAAAAATCAGTACCTATATGCATTCTGTGAGCTGATGATTTCAGCTACTGAAGAATCTCACTGTTGCCCTCTAGGTGGGCTCATTGTTTGTGAAATGGAGATCCTTCCTTTAAAAAACAAATCTATTTGCTAAGGCTCCATGGAAGAGCTAACACCTCTTTATATGATCTAAGAAACCCAGGTAAAGTATAGTGGCAAGTATTCAAGATGGTTACACCTAAGCTGCACATTTAGAAGAACCTGGATTCTGATAGCTGGGATAAGGTTTTATTTATTATGCTTTATTTACACAGTAAAGACATGTTGCACCGTTCAGTAAGTTGGACATGCTTTATGTATATCCTGAAGCAACTGTAACATGTGACTGTTTCCTTTGAACGTCCTTCCGCTGTAGGGTTGCCACCTTTTCTTGAAAAAAATACCGGACTTCCTATATATTTATCTTTTTTTCCTGTTAAAAACATTGGGCTCAACCATCAAAAATACTGGCTAGGCCGGTAAAATACTGGCCAGGTGGCAACCCTATTCCCCAGGAATCCTTTCCAATGTTGGAGACCCTGGGCACATGCTGTACCTTCTTGCTCCCCCCCACCCCAGAACTGTGGATGAGCAGAACCCTTGCAGGGATACACTACCCTTCTGCAGTAATTAATTCAGAAAAATTAATTATCAGGTTAATGAGAAGCACAAAGAAATGTCTCTGTGGTTTACACTTTAAATGTGGTAGAACACAATGTATTAGAGCTGTTTGGCCGAATGAGGAATTCTCTTTGTATTATTACTACAGGTATGACAGACAGAAACTTATTGCAAAAGAGATACATAATTGTCAATATATAACATGCATGAATCCTGCTGCTGGAAGCTTCTCCATCAATCCTCGTCTTCAGGTAATTTTGCACCCCTAGTTTTTCATCTGTTTTGCATATGATACACTTATAGATAGAGCATAAACACTACAAACAAAGTTTTCCTTTTGGAATGAGTTTATACTACCATGGAACTGGGTTAAGAAACACACTCCGCTGTGATTGACCCTTTCTAGATGTTTATTTTGCTTCTAGATTTATTTCTCCAAGCAGTATGCTCATTATTTATTTAAATAGCACCAGCAAGTTACACAGTGATTCATTTATAATAAACAGGGGTCTTATAATAATTTAACAAACATTTTCAGAGAACCCTACTCACAAAATCTACAATCTAAAGGCTAAATCTTGCTCTTTTTGAATTGCTAGGTTGTTTGCTACAAACAAGGTTTATTTTATCATTAGTCCATAGTAATAAAATCAGGTCCTCCTTGTATCGGTTGCTATGAACAACATCCCTGGTAATGTTCCACATCTTCCGGTAAAGGAAATTGTGCACAGTGGAAAAAAATTCACACAAAATTCTCTTAGAATACAGCAATACAATGAAATGGGTTGTGAAATAATCTATTGGTGGATCATGTTATAATACACAAGAGCCACGAATACTCTGTAAATTATATCCGTATAATTGGTGCTTAATTATGTCATCGGTTATAATCAGAGCTTAGTGATGTCATTTCTGTTACGTCTCAGTGAAACTTGTGTATTATAATAAATAATGTACTGTACCCCCTGTTGCCTTTTTCCTCGTATTTTTCTATGGTCATGGAACTACTCTGTAACTTACAATATACTAATATTTTACAAGAAGGGGTACTTTATTTACTGTATAAATAATCTGTCTTTGGCCTGTGGTAAATACACCCCTATATAAGTTTTTACTAAACTCTTATTCTGCTTTTCATGTTTTTTTTTATTTTCTTTCAGAGACATTTCTCAGTGTTTGCAGTACATTTCCCTGGTGCTGATGCATTAAATACCATTTACAGCAAGATCATTAGCACACATTTCCAGCACGGTGGCTTTAGTTATAGCGTCATCAAAGCTGTACCTACGTTAATACAAGCTGCAATTTGCCTTCATCAGAAAATGACCCAGAATTTTCTTCCAACTGCTATCAGGTTTCATTATATTTTCAACCTTCGAGATTTAACACATGTATTTCAGGTGAATATTGTATTATTTTAAATAACTTCAGTTTGTGTAAACACTCAAATGAATGTGATAAATACATTTTTATGGCAAATTTTTAGACTGGGTTTTTTTACATCTGAGTTTTTTTACATATAGAGCCGTATGACCTTACAGATCATTAAGCCCTCTAACTGGATAGAGACCTTTCCAACTTTTCTTTTATCAGTAGTTGTTTAGATCAGCAGCGGGCCAGACCGACCAGGCACTCTAGGAAAATTGGCCGGTCAAATGAAATAGCTTGCATGCGCAAAAAGGCTGCACACTCCGGGTGCAAGCAGGGACCAGACTAGGTGGTAGGCATGTCTAGCACCCCCCCCAAGCTTTGCACCCTAGGCACGTGCCTACTCTGCCAACCCCTTGGCCCAGCCCTGGTTTAGATTATTTATGGGAAATATACACAATTAAAGATAAAGTTACAAGCCTGCAAAACTTATTTCATCTTTGTTCTCCTCCAGGGAATGCTTCTTGCTTCTCCAGAGTGCATTCGACTCTCTAGTGATCTTGTACAGTTATGGCTTCATGAATCTTCTAGGGTGTACTCTGACAAGCTCATGGAAGAAAAGGATATTGAACAGTTCAAGAAAGTCCTTATTGATACATCTAAAAGATATTTTGAGGTAGAACATACAGCTTTTAACTCTTTACTTGCATTCTACAACTTTTTAACCTTTAGTAAAATACCCAAAAGTGAGCAGAAGCCTACTTATCAGCCATCTTGATGGTAAATAAAATACACTGATGTATGTATGTATGTATATTTTTATTTATATAGTGCTCCTTGAGGGCAAAGCAATGTACAGCAAAAATAAATTATTAGTAACAAACAAGATCCAAACCCTTTGCTGGCAATGACAGCCTGAAGTCTTGAACTTATGAACATCAGCAGCTTCTGGGTTTCCTCCTTTTTAATGCTATGCCTGGCCTTTACTACAGCAGCTTTCAGTGCTGTTCGTTTGTGGGTCTTTCTGTCCAAAAGTTTAGTCTTCAACAAGTGAAATGCATGCTCCATTGGGTTCAGATCAGGTGACTGACGTGGCCATTCAAGAATATTCCACTTCTTTGCTTTAATAAACTCCTGGGTTGCTTTGGCTGTAAGTCTTGGCTCATTGTCCATCTGTGTTATGAAATGCCTCCCAATCAATTTGGCTGCATTTAGCTGGATTTGAGCAGACAGTGTCTCTGAACACCTCAGAATTCATTTGACTGCTTCTGTCCTGTGTCACATCATGGATAAACACTAGTTTCCCAGTGCCACTGGCTACCATGCGTGACCAAGCCATCACACTGCCTCCCAAATGTTTTACACATGATGTGGTATGCTTTGGATCATGAGCTTTTCCATGCCCTCTCCATACTTGTTTCTTGTCATCATTCTGGTAGAGGTTGATCTTGGTTTCATCTGTCCAAAGGCTGTTTTTCCAGAACTGTGCTTGCTTTTTTAGATTTTTTTAGCAAAATCCAATCTAGCCTTTCTATTCTTGATGCTGAGTGGATTGCACCTTGCAGTACACCCTCTGTATTTACTTTTATGCAGTCTTCTCTTTATGGTAGACTTGGATATCGATACACCTACCTCCTGGAGAGTGTTGTTCACTTGTTTGGCTGTTGTGAAGGGATTTCTCTTCACTGTGGAAATGATTCTGCGATCATCCACCACTGTTGTCTTCCATGTACATCCAGGTCTTTTTGCGTTGCTGAGTTCACCAGTGCTTTCTTCATTTCTCAGGATGTAACAAACTGTAGATTGAAATTCCGCCACTCTATTCATTTCTATGGGATTTTTAAAGGTGTATTTATCAAAAGGTTAACTTTCACTTTCACTCATTGATAAATACGCCTTTCAAATTCTCATAGAAATGAATTGAGAGTGGCGGAATGTCACTCTTTGATAAATTTATCCCTTTGAGTCAATTGTCCAATTACTTTTGAACCCCTGAAATGGAGTGATTGTGTTAAAAAAGGCTTTAGTTCCTCACATTGTTATGCAATATTTTTGTTCAACCCACTGAATTAAAGCTGAAAGTCTGCAGTTCAACTGCATCTGAGTTGTTTCATTTAAAATTCATTTTGGTAATGTACAGAACCAAAATTAGAAAAAAAAAGTTGTCTGTCCAAATATTTATGGACCTAACTGTATATGCTTTTAGGTATTTTGTGGTAGAGCAAGAAAAATAGTGTAGCCTTGATCTTAAAAATGCCAGAGCTGATCTCCTTTGCAGGAAAAAATGTCCTTACCAAACATAACCCAAGCCATCTCTGAATCACCATGTCATGCCACCCACATACAAACCTACACTACCTATGAAGAGACCTACAAATATTAAATGTATCAACTTTGGAACTTTGTAATTACTATAAACTTTGTAATTCAGTATTTATAAACTGATTTTCCTACCGCTGCCCAGAAAAGTTGTATACATTTTCCTGGCTTTTGTCTCTTCAGTAAATAATAAATAAAACATAAAAAGTGACAGTCTGTTCATCTCTCTTTTGCAGGGCATTGATGAGGATGCATTGCTCCAAATGCCACTAGTGTATTGCCACTTTGCACAAGGTGTTGGTGAACCACGTTATTTTCCAGTATCAGATTGGGAAAAACTGACTCGAATTTTAACAGATGTGCTTGAGCACTACAATGAGATTCATGCTGCCATGAATCTTGTTCTCTTTGAAGAAGCCATTCAGCACATGTGAGTTTCCATAGTGTTTCTCCAAACATGCATTATATGATATACAATATAATGCATTTCTGAGATAGGGGAGTAGCTTTAGTAATTAGCCAGTAGGTTTTTAGTAAAACCTTTCTTCTCTACAATCTGTATTTCACATCCAACAGACAAATGATTAAAGTTTAATAAGACAGTATATCAGTCAGCATGTATCAGAGTATCTGTATTAGAGTGAAATGACACAAAACTGACAAATATCAATTGGATCCAACTAGCCTGCAGTTAGTTTTTCACAATATTGGCACTCAGACATTGCTTTCCCCTCTAAGAATAACACTGTCTGCTCAAGCATGCCTATACATCCTAAGGAAGGTCTTTGCAGATCTGATATAGAAGCCTACTTTCCTACCCTTGAAGGCCTCTGCAGATCTGACTCAAGCCATGTAAAATCTTTTAGCAATCAGTAAAGCAGATAGAGAAATCAGTAGTGACTTCCTTCATGGATGACAGATTTTAGGGTGGGGGGTGTTTCGATTCAGAAATATTGTAAGTGTGCTTTAATTCTCATGACATTTGCAGTTGCCGCATCAGCCGGATTCTAGAGTTCCCTTATGGCAATGCTCTTCTTATTGGAGTTGGAGGCAGCGGCAAGCAAAGCTTATGTCGCCTGGCTGCTTTTCTCAGTTCACTCGAAGTTTTTCAGCTAACACTTCGGAAGGGTTATGGCATCAATGATCTCAGGGTAAGATAGGGGTTTCATGCTTTTTTTTTTTTTTTTGTAAATCCATTCAGTATTGCAAAAAATAATATAATGATGAAGCAATGGACTGGGGGGCAATTAGAGTGAGTTTAGAGTGGGTGAATTGTTATTTAATGTCTAAATCTGAGCATACAGTATGTTTCCTTGTTCCAATAAAACTGCACAAAACAGACATTTTCAGTATGTGTATGATCCATGGAAATTGTTTTGTTTGTTAGTTCAGCAGATTTGGATATTTTGTGTTGATCAGCTCATTGCCAGATGAAAAAGTAAAGAGGAACTGTGGCACTTTCTGCTGTTCTGATACTTCGTCAGGCTGCTCAGATAAACAGAACAATATAAAGCTGGCTATACCATAGGGCTCATTGTATTACTTTGTCCTTGCTAAAGGCTGAACGTCCTCTGCTGCTCTTAATTTTGGTGTCTGTATGATGCACAGGTTAGGGGATTGGAGGGGGAAGCCTGCATGATCCCCCACCTGTCTCTCATGAATACAGTGGTGCCAAACACAGCTGCTTCTGTATTCATAGTGCAGACCCTGTTTTTGCACTTTGTACCCTGGGTTCAATGCAGTATATTAACCCTATAGAATTCAAAAAGTATTTTTCAATTAGTTGAAAGCAAAAAGTCTTAGGAAGGTCAATGGATGAATGAGAGGATCACAGAACAATCAGATCATTAGGTAACACACATGAACCAACAATGGCTCACAACCAGCCAGAAAGTGTAGAATGGTTAAGTTGTATAAGATGAATAAGTCATTTAACTTCTCACACACACACTTTGGTACATTTCTATCAGGTCTTTGTTTCTGTACTTAATGCCATTTATTTTGCATTGTCACTTCACGCCATACAAACAATGCACTTTTTGTTACATCAACACAATTAAAAAGTAACAGAGATGTGAATTCCCTTGGTAAATAATGTCTGAGAATCACCCTTTGCTTAATTACCCATTTGCAAATAGCGTTTTGCGAAACACTTTGCAGGTCACTGCAGAACAGGCGGTGTCACAATTAAAGAAAACAAACCAATTTCTTCACTCGTCCTTAATTACAGTGACAGTCTTGTGTTGCTGAAAGGCATAATGTAACTGTTGCCATGGTTTCTAACTTCACATGTTGCAGTAACTTTGCATTAGTGATTGTGAAGGCACAAGGGGCAGTGGGGGGATTTGGGTTTTGGGATTGTGTACTGGGAAACTATTTTTTCATTGTCTTGAGTTTCACTGTTCTTAAAGTCAGGATCTTTGCAGTATTTTATTGCATAAATCTAGGGCGTTATATATTGGAGCTATATGATCAATTACAAATGGATCAATTACAATGGATTATAAGGAATTAGGCCGTTATTTTGGTGCCCTGTGCTTGTGCATAGGCATATACTGAATCTGCTTATCAGTCAATGACTCTTTGGACCTCATATACCTCCTGACCACTCCCCCAGCAGTTGCAGACAGGATTGAAAAAAATCAAAAATGATTCAGAAAGTTCCCAAAATATAGCAGTGCAATTTAGAATTTTTGTCTGATTGCTTTTTCTCTGCAATAAAAAGCCAGTATGGATAATTGCTAAGTGACGGTAAAGTGCAAAAACAGGTACAATCCACAATTATTTTTGCACTTTTTACCCTACCTTTCAACCTAGATGAATTGCAGAAAGTCACTGCTCTCTGTTTGACTGCACAGAGAACTGCAGTCGCCCCCATGAATTGCAGGTCATTCAAAAGAATAATATAGGGATGCAGGCACTGTACTAACGATCTGTTCTATGGCAGATGGTAAGGACAGGCTTGGCTTGTGCCCACCAGGGCTGCAATCTGCATCAGCTGGGGTAAAGTGGACAGAAGTGCTCTATTCATTACCACTAAGGAGTGAGCTTTAGTGGCCTTTAGATCTCTGGCCTGCAGAAGTTATAGATAATCTCCAGTGTATTTGGTGATAATTAAGCTAGTACAAATTCATATCACACTTGTATACGCATCGGGTTTTCAGACTGTCACTTTTACTAGTGAATACTCTAATATAAATGTGATTTGAAACTTTTTTCTTGTCTTATCCTTTCATAGAGTGATATTGCTACACTGTATTTCAAAGTGGGAGTGAAGAACATCGGAACAGTTTTCCTGCACACAGATGCCCAGATACCTGATGAGCGGTTCCTTGTTCTAATCAATGACATGCTGGCATCAGGTAAAAGATATTTTCTATGTTTTCTAGCACAACATTTAGCGTAGAGTTCTCCCTTTAGATTAATATTCATAGTTACTTCCACTCAGTTTTTTAGTCCACCCTCTCGATCCATCTATGGTCAAACCCTGCCTCTTTTGTGGTTAAAGATGGAATCCTTGTGGCACTTGGGTTCCCATCAGGTCCCACTGCACTATGCCTCCATATAGAGCTGTAAACCCCTGCTGCATCTTTAGCCTCAAAATTTACACTTGCTAGTATTTGTATTTGAAGCCTTAGTACTCTGCCACTAACTAAGATGAATGCTCACCACAGGCTTTTTTGGCCTGTCTTTATACTTTGCCCAGTTTATCTAGATGAAGCCCAGCATTTATTTTCTTTGACACCCGACACAGGTGCACAAACACATCTGGAGCATTGCAGTGCTCATTTAAAAAGCACTTAGGTCTGCCTGCACACTGCACCTAGCCCTGACTGGAAATCTGACGGTAGGTGCCACGCACAGTAATCACAAGGCAGCCCTGTTCATACTGCCTGGTGGGTAAGAGATAGGACTATGTGCCTCCTCTACCCAACTGCCATTGATACATCACTGCTAAGCCAAAGGCAGGTGTCCATGATCTCTTTTTGAGACTAGAGACAGGGCAGGGCACAAAGTCTAAAAGACATGGCACATTGTGTGTGTTACTTGTACTTTGCACCCAGTGTCAGACTGGTGGAAAACTGAGATAAGACCTGCCCCCCCAGCTAAGGGCCTCCTATAGCACAACACCCAATGCCACCTACCCTGCTGATGGGTTTTTGGCGCTGAATGTCGCTCACGGAATTCCAGCCCTCCACACAACTAAATTGCCTACTCGTGTGCCTGGACTGTGTGGACCAACAGGACTGGGGCCCACCAAGTTTTCTCCCAGTTTCCCAGTGGGCCAGTTTGATGATGTTTTACCCTGTCCTGCACATAACAAATGAACCATGGTTTCTCCCTTCAGTATTTCTTTAAATTCTGAGGCTACATAACATTCCATGAAAAATAACAAGCCCCATTTTTAATGGTGCACGTTTTCATGCATCAGAACTCTTACCAACCTTTATGGGTTAAATTATAACTATGAAAGCTAAATTCAAATAAAATCCTGTTAAGATATAAGTTTCATATAGTCGAGTAGACTGCATTTGCATCTGCGGCTTTAAATAACACGGATCCTATATAAAGGAAATAAGACGGAAGAAAAAATTACCCCAACCTTTCTGCAAATGCGTTCATGATCAAAACAGTTCAGAAATATAACATTTTAAATGAACACAGGGCACTGGGGTTTGAATAGGCTTCATCAGCAGATGTGAGAGGTCATCTCTGGAGATCTGTAATAGGAGCTGTCAAGTCACCTTCGTGACACAAAGGAAACACGCTGCTTAATATAATGAGTTGCAATCAGCAATAATTCCCTTTATTATGAACTTATTTTTTTAAATAGGTTTTCATCTGCGTGTGTTTCACCATCATCAGTTATCTGTCACAGGAAATTAAAATATACAAATATACAATTAAGGGTGCAGTGTTCTGTCAATTCTGAACTTGAAATCTGTATTACTAACTAGTCTATTTATATAGTTAATATTGGGGGGGGCAGATATTAGCATCTCCTGAACCACAGCACATATAGCAAAGCAAAGGATTTGAGCCCTCAGGGGATCACTCAGATTGGTTGATCTGACTGGCCATGGTTTTAGCATGGTCTGCAAAGGAAAGTTAGTCTTGTCAGTAATTAAGGGACCAAACACTGCTACGCATAGTGGAAGAAGGACAACAACTAGCTTCCATTGTTTAATCACTGATTACAATTACTGCAGTATCACTGATGGAGCCAGCTATACTGTAAATAGTTCAGCCACAAAAATCTCATTGCCAAGGCTACATTGAT
>CM044447.1:74269493-74325545 GCA_024363595.1 Xenopus borealis | reverse complement strand
ATCCCTTGTGCCTATGATAGGTATGTTGGCAACAGGAGGATCCATGCTCAGAACAATTACTTCAGCCTTTATTTGGAACATTGTGATATGTAGCATTAATTGCATGAGACAGCCTTGAGGTTGCAAATATTTATTATGCTTTGCATGCACGGGAATACATGGGCTGCTTTGATACTTTTGCCAGGGCTACTTTTTCCTCCCAGTCCAGCCCTGAGTGTAGCTATGGTCTTTGCTTGTCTTTGAGCACTGCTTGGGGTGGGGGGGAGTTTAAGTACTCATTGATTCCAATGGATGTGTGATGGCATAATACATTAGTGGTGATGCTATACTCTGTATAACCAAAGGGTGCAATGTGTGTGATTTACTCTTTTTTAAACATGGTTGGATTTTTCTGAAATTCCCTATGACTTTATGTGGGGTATTTGCTAAAACTCAAACTTATCCAATTTTTTTATTAAAACACATTGGGCCTAACTTCCATCCATGAATTTAACAAATTTATCAAGAAATCAGCTCAAAAAGTCTTGACAAAATCGGGCAACAATTCAAATAGTATGATTTTTAGAATTTGATAAATTGTACAACTTTTTCGAGTGTCAACTGAAAACCATGACTCTTTCAGATTATCTCATGAGAAACCGTGCAGAACACGAAGTTAAGAAATATCTTCAAATTGTAAAAGGGACATCTGACATTTACTTCTACATGACCCAAGAGGTTTTAGTTGGAGTATTTTCAGATTTGGATTTTTAGCAGCTTTGGGGTATAATAAATCTCTAAAAATGTTTTTTCCTCTATAAATTTGACTTTTCCCATTTAATAACTTGACCAGAAAAAAAATCAAGGTTTAAAAAAAAAAAATAGGCCCCTATGAGTGTAGTTCTCCATTAAGGATTGGTTCCTCTTTCTGGAATTTAGTTTTTCACTGCATTTGTTAGTTAGGACTGGATTGCATGCACCCTCTCCCCTTGTTATTGCCATTGACATAAATATCTCCTTAGGTAGTTCAGATGACTTACATCTTAGATGACTTCCTTATGATGGTATTCTTATGAGTGTAGTGGCTCTTTAAGAAGCAGCACCCCAAAACCACAAACAATTGTATTTGCATTTCAGCATTATATTGCCCACCTCTTTCCCTTTATTGTTCCCATAACCTGAGGCATCTCACATGTGAGTAAGTACTCTAGAAAAGCATTTTATCTGTATAAGGAGTAATGGGAGAACCATCCAAATTAACAACAGTCTTTATCCAAATCTGGTAATGAGTACTAAGCAACAACATTCATGCATGGTCTTGACTAATTGGTTTTGACACTGACAGTAGAGCAGCAGCAATATTCACACAGCTAAATGGCACAGGCTACGCTTTTAGGTGATAAACTATTTTATGTTTAATCAATCACAACATGCTGCTATTGACTAAACACAAGATTTGTTTGGAAGGGTTGAACCTGATGGACTTTTGACTTTTTTCAACTCAAGTTTTCTATGTATGTAACTATTTAATGTATCAGCAGCTTTACAATGAATTATGGTTTCTTAGATATTATCATTATTTGAGACTGTGAAGTACAAGGTACAATAAAAATATATGCCAACAAGTCCTTCATGAAGAGAAACAATGTTGATATTTAGCACTTTGCTCATGTTTTACCAATTGACTCTTAATGTTTACATAGCAAAAGTTATGTGAATATATTTGTGTTGTTCTGCTATATGTCTGCAGTACTTATGCAAATAAACTAACATTTCCTTTAAAAGAAAATCATAACTTCAAACAAAATAAACTTCCAATATGCAAATCATTAAACATAAAATCTGTTTCTTGTTGCTGCCTCCAAGCCAATATTTGATAAATAATAAAGATAATTACACATCCTCTAGAGGAACAAAATAATTATTCTTGTGTACAATGGTGCCCAAGGCATAGTTTCAACTTTAAGCTAAGTGATTTTGATATAATTGAAAAAAGGTCTTAAAACTTAATTAACAAGGTCCCTGTTGTATTAAAACAGGTGGAGGATCTGAAGTCGAAACTTGCCGTTCAAGAAGTAGAACTTCATCAGAAAAACAGGGACATGGAGGCACTAATTGCCAAAGTAGGGCAACAAACAGAGAAATTAAATCAAGAGAAAACTGTGGCCGATGCAGAAGAGCGTAAAGTACGATTATCCTTTTGGGAAAAATACTAATGTTTTGCATATTTATGAAATTTACTTGTCATAGATAGTACATAGGAGGTATGGGTTAAACAACTTACAGTTGTCCATGCTTAAAATAAATATTTAATTTTTTTATTAAAAAATCACTGGTACAGTATATTTATACTTATGTCCACTGGTGTATTAAATGGGTATGGTACTCAGCGCTACGCAACAAGTTGGCGCTATAGAAATACATGTTAATAATACTCTTAGGGGCAGATTTACTAATGGTGGAATTTTGAACAAAAAAAAAATTCGAACATGGGAAAAGTGGGGAAGTAAAAAAGGATTTTACCGCAATTCGATCGATCGAATATTCGAATCGAATATTCAAACGATTTTAAACGATTTTATATTCGATCAAAGATAATGATACCCGATTCGGTAGCTTTGATCTGGTGAAGTAGGTGGTCGAATTAAAATTTAAAGGTGAAGTTATTCAACCATCGAATATTCAACCATCGAACCATTGAATTCGAATATTCGATGGTTGAATTTGCCTAATTTGCATATTCGAAGATTCCAATTCGAATGTAATACAAATTCGATCAAACTTCGAATTATTCACGTGAATTTTGTAAATCAGCCCCTTAATATTCACTTTGAATACAGGACTAAGCAGAGACCAGAAACAAAGAAGTTTCAGTATGGAAATACATCACTGTGCCATAAGTTAAAAGCTACCATCCATTTCTGGACTCTAGTTAGTTACCCCATACTGGGGAGACATGAGTTATGGGTAAAAAAACACGAACACATATAGGCATGCATAAGTATTAATCTTCCACACAGGAGCAAGCCCACAGAATCAATATGGATGCCTTTCTCTGTTAAAAACACAGTCCTGTGCCACATAAGATTCTTACTGTCTATCTACATATGCTGATTGAAAATTGCACTGTACTGATTAGTCCCAATTAGCAAAGCTGGTGTGCCTTTGGTAATCCAATCCGCATACCGCCCTGGCTGTGCTTTGAAACATAGTGGTAAGGTAAAGTCTCTAATGTATTCCATGTAAATGGAAATTTTAGGAGCAATCCTGGGTTCCTTACCAGAATTCCTTCTGGGAACCATTTAGTTATAGGCAGCTTTCCTTCTGTAGAAATGAAGGTTCCTTTGGTGGTGCTTCTAATTCCATATGGAGTGTGTCTAGCTAGAATATTTAGGTATGTGACCAATCCACAAAACATGGTGCTATAATGGAGATGTATCATGTAGAAAGTACAGTACTTGAGTTGAAAGGTTAATAAATGTACAAGCTAGTTTTAATTTACCTTGAAACTACCACTGCTCCTTTGGAAGAGAACAGTGACATCAGAAATGCGAATATTGGTGCATTTACTGTATAATTGCAAAAACCTGGGTTTTTTTTTCTTGTAATGCTCTGTATGATTAGATTGCGGCTATCAAGGCAGAGATAACCAAACAACAGCAGGAGTCTGCAGATGACCTTGCCAAAGCAGAGCCTGCACTGCAAGCAGCCAACGCAGCCTTAAACACACTAAACAGGGTAATAACACCTGCCAGTACTATTCTTTTACCTGTACTTGTCTGCCAGAATCAAGAATTTTAATGACTCATATTTTAAAAAATCTACAGCTGAATATGACAGAGTTAAGAACGTTCCCTAATCCACCAGTTGCTGTGACCAATGTGACTGCTGCTGTCCTGGTCTTGTTGTCTCCAAATGGCAAGATTCCCAGAGACAGAGGTTGGAAAGCTGCAAAGGTGTTAATGAGCAAGGTATGGAATCTGGATGGGAAAGCAAAGGAAACCACTATCTACTAATTAGAATATACATTTTAAATATTTTTGTTCATGCCTTCACCTTCAGTTGTGCAGATGTACAGTAGACAGCATTTTTCTATATGCATACATGTGAGTGAAAATCTAACAATTCTTCATTTCAAATTCAAAAGCATATTTTTTGTTTTCAGTATGTTGTGCCCTTGTGTGCCTCGTCTATTAAAGGACATCGATTGTAGCATTTAGTTTAAGAATGCAGATTTTTCAATGCATTACAGCCTTGGTTGTCCCCTTCAAACAGGCCATGGGAGGCTTTTGTCTTCACTTGAATGAACCCAAGATTGTGAGGCACTGGATTTATTGGGATATTTTCACAGATATCTGTTGGGTTCATATAAAATTTCTACTCTGACAATAGCTTTGCAGTCTTGTTAGTTCTCCTACCTTGAGCCTTCAGGGGACAATCACTAAATCCTAAGGCCAAGGTTTTGCAGCATATAAGTCCTGTACCTGAAGACAGTATTCATATGAAACACACATACCAACACATAGATGCTCCACTTCATTGAAACTATTGTGTTCCTTTATGCAGGTGTCAATGAGTGTCCTTGAGTCAATGCACTGGGCTTTCTTATTGCCAGGATCCAGTGTCCAGCCTCTTTATTTAATAACAAACAAAGTCCTTCACAGTTGATTACTATAAAAAACAAATTCCAAGTAAAAAATGTAGAGGATACATGAAAGAGAAACAACCTATCACAATACAATATGGAAATTATCATCCAGGTGCCAAGATATGCTTTTCATGCAGGAAAATCCCAACATTTTCTTAGTCTACGCTATCACCTGTGTAAAAGGAACTTGCTGAAAAGACTCCCTGAAAGTCAGATAAAGAATGGTTTGCAAAGTAGTCGGTGCACAATGATGTAGACAAAGGACACCTCTAATATACCATTGTATCTTCGTATAAAACATTCAGCTTTGTCGCTCATTTGGTCTACCTTCCTCATGCTAATAACAGCAGCTGTAGACAAACTTTGTGCATTTGATCTTTTCAAATAGTTATGTAAACTCTAATCACTCTGCATTGCGGCAAGCTAAATCAGGAAGTTATAACATTTAACGATCAATATATAATCTTGATACCACTAACTCATGGAGGTGTGTATCACTTACTAAACAGCAGAGAGCACAGCTATTCGCACAGGCATAAGGTATGATCCTTTCCATTATCACTTTTCACATTGACACTCATCACCTCATGAGTGGCTGAGCACAAAGAAAAATCAATGCAACGCACCTGGAAACCCTGATGTTATAGAGCACAAGATAAAAAAGGCTTGCTGCTTAATGGTTCAATTACCTTGGCACATAAGCAGCAGACTTGCAACATGGTATAGAAATGAAAGGCCTCCAGCCGTAAAGAGCCTCACCATTTGCCTGATATTTCACAAGGTCCTAAAAACTGCCTGGATCCAAGTTTTTTTATCTATATACTATAAGGTGTATCAATTGCTAGCTAAGTGAAACAATCATTTGCTGTTATAACAAGAACCATGAATGGCATATTTAACAAAAGTAACTCAAAGCAACTGGACTTGCTGAGAAATTTTAATGAAGACGTTTCACTGCTCATCGGAGCAGCTTCTTCAGTTCAACTGACTGGTGTAGGGGAGTTCTCGGCATATAGAATCTTCCAGAGAGGTGACATTTGAAATTCACAGTGGTGTTGATTCTGTGTTGTTACAGTGCTAGGAGTACCAAGAGAAACTCAGGAGGAGTCAAAAACTGGTACACCCAACTCCTAACATAAAGTAATGTGGTATATAGTGATGGGCGAATTTGTTCGTCAGGCAGGAATTTGCGGCAAATTCACGAAAATGCGCCTGCCGAAAATTCGCTGGTGTAAAAAAAAACTGCAATGACGCAAAAAAAGCGACGCTCCGAAAATTACACGACGCGCGTCGAAAACTTACAATGCTGTTCTAACATCTGTTCCCTGGCAGTTTCAGAACTCTTCACACATCCATTCAGGAGTTGCATGACACATTGGTAATCCTATCACTGTAACAACACAGAATCAACACCACTGTGAATTTCAGATGTGACCTCTCTGGAGAGTTACAAAGTGCCGTTGTGATTGGATTGTTGGAAGAGTCTATATGCCGAGAACTCCCCTACACCAGTCAGTTGACCTGAAGAAGCTGCTTGGATGAGCAGTGAAACATCTTCATTAAAATTTCTCAGCAAGTCCAGTTGCTTTGAGTTACTTTTGTTAAATATACCACGACCTGGATGAATGAGAATCTTCATAGTCAACCATGAATGGCATGTAACATGTATTTTTATATGTCTGATGTCATCAGATATGATGTAGCTTGTGTCAGATGACTAATTAGAACTTGTGTAGTAAAGGAAATAATCTACCCACTACTTTGAAATGTGAGGGCATTTAGAAGACACCTTGGAATTCCATGGCCTTTGTAAACCCACCTGAATTATGACTTCCAATACTGATGTAATTTACAATAGGGGTAGATCATTCCATATATTTACTTAATCATGGGTTTATGAATATAAACATACTATATTGTCATGTGATTAGTATCAGCTTGCCACTTTGATCCATTGTTTCTTTAACTTCATTTTGTTTCTTTATGATGCAGTCTATGCAGGGGCATAACTACATATCTATCAGTATAGTACTACTTGCCAATTTTAGACCCCCATCCAGTCTGAATGAAATCTGCCAGTCCAAATCATTTGTACAATATATTTAAGATGGCCAACCATGTCACCTATGACCCAGCTGAGAATGATGGGAGATACAACATGGCACTTGTGTATAAACTATATCAAAAAAGGGAAAGGTATGGTCACCACTAAACAATTTTAAATCATTTGGTGGGTGGTGCAATGAGGGTTCGACCACAAAACAGACAACGACAAGACAACAGACAAGATCCTCCACACTTGCCCATTATCAAGGACATTGTAAGAATTAAACTACTAAAAAAAACACTCCCCTTTATACAAAACTGGGATTGTGAGTCAATATATTAGAATATATACAAGCTGACCAACTATGTCAAAGTCATTCCTGGTCTGGCCAGTCCTAAAATCACTTTCATCTGATTCTTTAAGAATTTTACTATTTAGTATAACTTTGTAAGTTATGGCTGTCTGAGCAAATTTTTTCCTGGTAAAGTGCTGCAACGCCATCGCTGGTGAATTTGTACTCTTTAGTAAATGTCTTAATGTCATTAGCATGTTGATACTGGGTTAGCATGGGATACTGAGTGCAGAGGATCTCGTGTCTTGGTCTCTATGAATTTTGTATTTACACCCTCATTGCACCCCTGCCTAATGCTTTAAAATTGTTTAGTGGCGATCACAACTTTCCCTTTTACGTCATTATCTGCATACACAAGTAGTACAATCATGCATCATTGTGCAACACCAATGCATAGTACTCAGGAATACATGTAATTTACTATTGATCAATAGTACAAGCCATCTGTACTAAAGAAATATCTCAAATGTCCCAGTAGTTCAAATGCAAAGCCCCCAACAATACATACAGAGAGCCATTCATATGCTTAGACCATGTTCCAACAATATATGTATATCCAACCGATACAAATGCAGAGCCAATGCCGTTTATCCAGTAAAAACACCTATAGGTTCCAGCACTCTAAACTAAGAGTCAACACACCATGTCTCAGCTTTTGTTCCATAAAGTCTATTTATTCCTAAATGATTCCCTGCATTCCTTTCAGGTGGACGAATTTCTTCAAAATCTTGTCACTTTTGAAAAAGAACGTATTCCAGACACAGTAGTAAAGGCCATAAAAGATGAATACTTGAGCGATCCAGAGTTTAACCCAGAATTTGTGCGCACAAAATCCTCAGCAGCTGCAGGGCTCTGTGCTTGGGTGATTAATATTATACGATTCCATGAGGTAGGTTCAAGCAAAACAAATTATGTACCTTATATTGTACCATAATTTATGTTCCTATATAGTGAGTTTATAACTACAATAACCAGCATGCTCCAACATGTAATCAATATTAAAGCATGCTGAGCTACAGTATGTAGTCCAGCAACATCAGGACCAGCACCCAAGCTGATGTAAGTCCAATAAGTATTGAGTTCAATAAGTTATTGCCTGTGAAACATGAACACCAATATACCTATGTTAGATATGGGCAAGAATCCTGTACACAGAAATACTTTTGCATCTGTAATTGAGTTTGGCCTGCTTTGTTTGCAGACCTGGGGAGTGCAAAAATAGACTATCATTGTATAATTACATATAGCTTCCATATATCATTCCCAAGGTGCTCCTGTATGCTGCCAACCAGGCAGCACAAATGTAATTCTACAGATAAAGATATTCTCCACTGAGAAGCCGGTACCTATCAGCCCTATGCCGCTTTGATATAATCAGCCAATATTTCAATGTATCCGTCATTATAAGAAGTGAGCATATAGTGCGGTATAGATGTTTGCTACTAGAAAACGTGTTGAAAGGGATGCTGTCATGGGAAAAATTTTTTTTTCAAAATGCATCATGCTGCACTGAAATCCATTTCTCAAAAGAGCAAACAGATTTTTTTTATATTTCATTTTGAAATCTGACATGCGGCTAGACATATTGTCAATTTCCCAGCTGCCCCAAGTCATGTGGTTTTTGCTCTGATAAGCTTTAATCACTTTTTACTGCTGTACTGCAAGTTGGAGTGATCTCACCCCCCCCAGCAGCCTAACAACAGAACAATGGGAAGGTAATATAGATAAGAGCTCCCTAACACAAGATAACAGCTGCCTGGTAGATCCAATAATAGCTCTCAATAGTAAAAACCCATGTCCCATAACAGCCTGCCAGAAAGCTGCTGGCACAAGTCACATGACCAGGGGCAGCTGGGAAATTTTTATATAATTTAATATAATTTAATTTAATTTAATAAAAAATCTGTTTGCTCTTTTGAGAAATGGATTTCAGTGCAGAAGTCTGTTGGAGCAGCACTATTAACTGATGCGTTTTGAAAAAAACATGAGAGCACTTGATAAAGGAGGTTGTACCTCCGTAACGTTGTGTTGAGATCTCAATAAATCACCAAAACATTTGCACAATTGCAGAAGTGTGTGCCATCTTATTTTTTATTTTGCATAGCTGTTTAAACACCCTGATAACATGTTGTATTATGTAGAAATTTGTAAGGGGCAATACATGACCAATCTTGTGCAGTTCCCCCTTGTAGGCCATTGTATGATGGGTCACCCTTTCTATTGCTTCACACATTCAGGCCAACAGCCTGAGCAGCAGGGAATTATATAGTGATGCAACAGCACTGTGCAACCTGTCCAAACAACAAACCAGCTAGTAATAAGTACATATCAGTCAGGATTGTTATGCCACTATACGTGCAATGAAATTTATATGAAGCTTCATTCTAGCAACATTCAGGTAAATGATCATTAAAAACATTATGGAAAATTAAGCTAAAATGAAATGATAAAAAATAGTCATTTCGTCCCCACCGCTCCACTATTTTAGTAATCTGCTACTCTCACATCTTTGTCTGTCCTTTTTATTCTACCTCCCCTTCCTCGCTATTTTATCCATCTCCTACCTATTACTACATGAATGGTTTTGCCCCCCCCTCCTTTACCACCACCAGAGTATTGCATACTTTTAACCCCTTACCCATCATTTCATTTCCTTCGGTTTTCCTTCTGGTCATTCTGAAACTAAGTTCCTTGATATTAACTACGTTCTGCCTGTTTCAGTTGCCTGCTGAAAACAGCAGAACCACTGGTTATTTCCTCCCACTGACTAAACAGATTCCCATCAGTTGCCTGTGTTATTTGATGCATGTGGGAACATAAACTTGGGAAAGACAAAAAGTGTGTGATTAAAGGCTTTGTTCATGGGCCTATGTCAATCTATTAACATGTCATTAATTCAAACGTTAGCAAGATGAATTTTATCAGAATTAGCACATTCATCACAAGCAGGTATAAAACTTAGACTAAGGAGTGCGTCCTCATTATTCCTGAGAGGGTCTATTCATCTTACTGCAGTGTAATTAATGTGAGTTGGAATCTTTAATTTTTCACTATTTGCTATGATGAATATTTAGCTTTTCTTCTGTTATTTATCAATTCACTTTCATATCTCCTGGATACTTCAAAAAGATGTATGTAAGTACTTGGCTAGATTTGTGTTCATATATATGTGTGCATTGCATGGATTGCTAGAAACATTTTTATTTCATGTTTTATCTTTGTTTGGGATGTTTTAACACATGTTGAGCTTTTTTGTGTGTGTGATTTTTAAAGTAAAATAAAATGTTTTTTTATCTATATTAAAATTATTTAGTATGATTTTGCTCAGAACCTCTATTATTCATATTTCACTCTGCCATTAAACTCATATACTGGTTAGTAGTAAAATGATAAAATTAGTAAAAAATTACAAAGAATACAAAATAATCACTAATTCAACTTACCTTAGAATACCAAAATGTATAGCATATTAAAATGTAATTTAACATTGAACTTCCCATGTAAATGTCACCTTTAAAATAGACACTGGACTCTACTGGTCAACTGGCATGGAATGCTATAAAATCTTTTATTTTGCCTGTATAATTATATAATCATGGTCAGTGAATGTATAATTGCAGATGGAACTGTTGTGAATTGAGTATCTGGCAAACCGGCATTGCAGAGTGCACAGATCCTGGCTACAGCATCTGTATATTGATCTGATGTATTTGTTTACCTGTTTACCTGTGTTCTGTCAAGGCATTACTCAGTTTATAACACCATCCATTGCCATTGTCTAAGGCTGGCTAACATTCTGCTTTAGACCTCTTGATCAGCTGTTTTGGGGATACCCTTTGGCTAACTGTAAACCTGTGGTAATGTTCTTTTATGCCTGAAATATATAGCGACAAATATATGGATTGTAAGATTCGGTTTGGAATCAGGACGAAACTTGGCACTTTTTTTCAAGATTTCTATTCTGCCAAATCTTCCAAATCCGAACCCAAATTGTCTTGCAAGTCAATTATGAATATACAAATTAGAGTTCAGGTTTTGGTTTGGTATTCCGCTGAAGCTTTGGGGAGGATTATGTATTGGGTTAAATTCAAAAGATATGGATTGGGTGGAACCCTAGTAGTTTATAACTGTGATACCTACTTACTATACAAAGCATGATTATATTGAGTTGTAGGAGACACCATCTTAATCTTAAACAGAGAGTCACTGAAAAATGTGCACAATGTTATCTGAACTAAAGTTCTTTAAGCTTGACATTTTGTTGTGATCACCCACCCTCTATACCAGTGTCAAATATTTTCAGTTCAAGCCTCCCCTTACCGCATTAAATGGGTACAGACATAGGAAAATATTGGTGTATCAGTCTTTCATCCATAGTAAATGTAGAACAACATTTACTGTACATATTTGTTCAAATGTTACCCTTCAAGATCTGCTTTCAGGTGCATCTAGGAGAGCAAATGGTCATTCTACCCAATTTTCATCTTAACTGACCTTCAGGCTAAGCCAACCCTGCAACGACTTTACTGATCTACCTCAGCCAATGGCTTTCATTTCCCAAATCATAGACTATAGAAAACAACACACAAATCGGTACAGAACTGGTTGACATTCTGATAGAGGTTTTCCTTCCTATCTATATATAAGGCTTCTTGGATCATTATGCTGAACACTAGAATACCAAAGGCTTTAATTATCAGTGGGATGTAACACATTATGTTGATTAAGTTTGCATTATATTGATTGAGAGTGCTATAATTATATGGAACTTTAAGCTGTGTGCTTGTTGTGCATAATGATATTACATAGATTTTTAATGGTTCTTGTCATTACAGGTCTTTTACAGGTTTTTTTTTTTGTAAGGAAAATTATTCCTACTATTTTTTTTTTAATTGAACCATGATATTTGAGATAATTAACTAAGTAACTTTGGTTATTGGTATTCCTTTGCTTTATCAACACCATGATGTTTATGGTTTTCAGCCTATCCTTTGAGTCCTATCAAATCAATAATTTACCTTTTGCCACCACTGTGTTTGGTTGATGATCTTCTCTCTATATACTGTACAACAGCATGTATTCGTAGACAAAAGACATGATATATAAGACAACTATAATAAGTTTTATTAGTGTTGCTAGTCATAATTCCTACTTCAGTGCTTTTAGATATAAAAGTTTAAATATTTATAATTAAATGATGAACTTTTTAAAAGTCATTCATGGCTAAGCCATGTTGTGCTGAAAACTAAAGAACTTATTCACAAATGCAAAATATAGATCACCTTGCACTTCTGAGTACTTGCAAGTAGATCCTGACCAGCTTGCTCTGATGACCTAGTAGATCTGTAAGTCCAATGGCAGTTTGGGTCAATAGCTAACAGCAAGTCACACTCTAATACTATGGTTGTATGTCAGGATCAAATCCAATCTGGTGGAAGTGAAGCAAGAGGTAGGATATGCGTTTTAGAGTTACTTGATCCCATATTTTGTACTTTTTATTTTCATTATGTATTGGAAGGAAGTATGAATAAAAGCTAGATCATCTTTAAACTGATCTTTGTGTTTCTTAGGTATACTGCGAGGTTGATATTAAACGGCAGGCCCTGTCCCAAGCCAACATAGACCTTGTTATTGCAGCCGAAAAACTGGAAATAATTCAAAAAAAGCTGGAAGTATGTATCAATCATGTGACATGTTGCTTTCAAATATGCTGTCCACAGACAAAATCATGTTCCCCTTACTGATTAGTTTAAAGTTGAGGCATACAGGGTCAAATCAAAGACCCTGTACTTTACTGAATTACAGATATAGAAAAACAGGAAGATTCTGCAGAATGTTTAGCATTTTAATTGCTATCAAACTCATTAACACATTAGCGGGCAAATTCCTGAATTTTAGCGTGTTTCCTTGGTGAAGCAATTTATTTAAACACTGAATTTTATTTGAACGTGAACTATGAAATAAGTTTTGAAAGGAAACTGATGAAGAAGAAATGCAGCGGGCATTTAATAAGTAGAACAACGGCAAGATAATTAATGGGCATGCATAAAGATTCATGCTTTATACCAAAATTTTAATTTTGCACATAAATGTGCTTGATGTAGGCAGCATTTAATCACCTAGCTGACAGGAGTAACTACTTTCATTTAACCTTGACTGAAGATCATGAATTCTAACAGGTTTAATTGGGTACATCATTGAACAGAATGAACAGAGCAAATTTTTCTCAATTCATGGGCTGTGATTGACATGCACCAGCAATACCGCATTGCACAATTAAGCTGATCTGTATTCCAGGTCTGGGCAGCGATTGCCATAGCAATGTGACACTGTTTGATCATGGTGGCAAAGAAAAAAAAAAGCCTCTTTCGCATAAGGGAGATATTTAAAGATGGGAGATTAATGTGCAGGGTTTACATGCACAAAGTAGAAAGGAAGAGATTGATTTATTACACAAAACGTGAAAAATCTGGAATCTGTTTCCTCTGTGCCAAAGAACAGAATTAAAAGTTGGTGCCTTTCTATTAAATACATAGCACAATTATGACCTGAGTTCCAAGAGCTACAGACCGAATACATAGTGTCGGACTGGCCTACCAGGTTACCAGCAACACTCATGTTGGACCCTGTTGCTCACTAAACCATCTATGCCTATATAGTATGTAGAACACTCTCCCCTGTAGAATGTTTGTCCATATATAGCAGTATATTTAAGCTGGCCAACTATGTCAAATTCATCCCTGGTCTGATTGTGTATTTTCTAAAGGTACATAGAAAACAATGGTTTTAATATTTCCCCCATGACCAAAAAACCTACGAGAATCATACTGTCATATCACCATATAGATTTCAGTGCTTTATGAATCTGCATAGTGATGTATCCATGGTTAGGGCTCCCATTGTTTGTATTTTTCTGGGATTAAATTCAGGGACGTTAGCCAGTGATAACTTTTCTCTTGCTTGCTATCAAAACTGATCCCACACTGTTTTCCATTTAAAGGAACTGGACACAAACCTGGCTGCTTTAACAACTGATTTCGAAAGAGCCACGGCTGAGAAAATCCGCTGTCAAGAAGAAGTGAATAGAACTAACAAGACTATTGAGCTGGCTAACAGATTAGTGAAAGGTCTAGAGGTGAGGTCCTACAGAGCAAGCTGCAAAGAGCAATTCTTTGTTATACACTACTGATCTGGCAATAACACAGGCACTTAGCAAAGAACCTGATGAGCTGAACAAAATTATGTCATTATCATGCATTTATTTTCATGGTAGAAATGCATTTTTGACCTTTACATTCTCAACATTTCTCATGTTTCTTTATGGAGCTTGGGGAAAGAGCGTGAAACGACTACCCTTGCATAGTAAGTAAGTATTATGTATCTGCTATAAATATGATTAATTAAAACACAAAGACTGGTCATAATAGTAAAACAATGTTAATGGTTCCTTACCGCAAAAGCCTGAAATTTATGAGAATGGGCAAGTTCTGAAACATCAGCGACCCTAAACTATTCATCATAAAACTGCCTGGTACTCATGGAGTTAATCAACAGTTTACTGTGTTAGTTAACTCAATTCACTTTTTATTAAATCAGCCTCTTTTGTGGTTCTTTGTTGCTCCATGAGGGATTACTTGCCTGTCTCCTTCTTTACCAGACATCTATTCTAATTCAGTCACTAAATCATGCAGATTTCAACAATGTCCATTGGAAGATTAATTTGGAGAATATTCCTTTACGCTTGGCTGCCGTTCAATGTGTTATTGCGTTGTAACAGGCTGTGATTGAACTTCAATTGCATAACCAAATAAATGGGAGGTAAAAGTAGATAAACCCATGGCTAAAGATTTGTCTGGATTTTATTTATTGCCTAGAGATTTGGTTACATATCTAATTCCCAGAAGACCTTAGTCTACCAAGATGTTCTTCACACATATGTATGTTTATAGTGTGTTATCAAGAATAGGAAAATTAAGCCTGCAGTTTGCCAGTTGTTAAACTTAAGCATTTATAAACTGGAAAGATGAATTCTGGGAGTTGTAGTTAGGTAATGGAAGGCAGGTAGGACAAGGTAAGTTCAAAAATACATTGTCCAATATACAGGATGATATATTAGTCATATAGTTATGCCTTCCAAAGATTTTGTGGCCTACAGTGCAGGTCCGGACTGAGAATTAAAATAGGCCCTGGCATTTCAGGTACACAGAAGTCCAAACAGCCCCCACCAGCCCACTAAATACTGACTTTCTATGGGACCTTATGGCAGCCCCTCTGGCATTTGCCAGAACCCACAGATTGCCAGTCCGGGACTGCTACAGTGGCACCTATAGAGCCTTGACAACCAATATTTAGCATGGGATGCCCAGCAGGAAAGTAGTAACAATTTATATTTTGCAATGATGTTGTTGTTTTGCAATGATGGGATCCTTAGTTGCGTTTTGTCCTGGACACTATTAGCAGGGCATTTGTATATTTATGCCAGGTCTGTAATCTGTAATAAAATGTACATAAGGTAATTGCCTCATAATGTATACCAACCACAGTGTGAGATAGGGACCTTAGATTATAAGATCTAGATTGGCAGGGATTGATGTGATTATTGAACAATCTATGGCAAGCACTGTACAAATGTGTTGGCACTATGAATAAAGGATAATTATAATAGGGGCAGATTTACTAAATCCACATGAATAGTTTGAAGTTTGATCGAATTCTGATCGTACGATTTTATCAGATATTCGAATATGCAAATTTAGCCACTTCGATGGGAATCCCCCCAAAGGCTTTTTTTTTCTATCACCTGCTCGAATACCATTCGTATGATTGAACACCTTGATCGTTCGAATCGTATAAATTTTTCGTGAAATCGAACAATCAGTATTCGATCGTACGATTTTTTTGAGAAATCAAATATATCGAAGAAAAAAATAGCCTACAACTATTCGATAAGCATTCGATAGTCAAATGCTTATATAATTTCGGCCGAATCGAGGGCTAAAATTTGCTTCATAATATGAGTTTCTTACGGTGACCCTGACTACGCTCATTTAGGTAAAATTGCAAATAGTATTTACAATATCCTATAACGTTTGTCAAAAATTATGAGATATCAGAAAATGTGTTTTGTAAGTCAAGGGAACTCAGTATTGTAGTGTGTTGGTACTGGAACTTACTAATAGATCTATCATTGCTGGAGGGGATGTGAATTATCTCTAGGTAGCAGTATAATTACTAAGAATGTTTCTAGGATGGTTGATCCCCCTGGGTTTCTTGGTCTTTTAAACAAGCTCCATCTATGCTCTTACAGCCATTAGGCAGTGGAGACATCACACCACCTTTGGATAAAATCCCAAAGATCTACCTGATAACACACTTTCCTGCATAAATAATGTGTCCTTGTTGTGGACAATAATCCACTGTGTGTCATCATATCCTATTTGGAACTATGTAAAAGAGCATCATGACTTGCACCCTTCCTTCAATGTTGTAAATGAACCATTATGCTTTTAATCCCCTGTTTGAGGGAATGGAAATCTCTTTTTGACTTTGGCTTATTGCCCTAAAAAGAAACCAAGTCTTCTCCTTTAGACAGATATAAGCTGCTAAAGCTTGCGAAGGGCACCATGGAGAAGGGAGTGACGCTTTGCTAAGCTAACAGGGATGTACAATCTGCCACAAAATGCTACTCCCAAGGCACCAAAGGCACCAACTATGCACATGGTGCACATGGAAAGGGAGTACTGAGCATATTGGCCCTTTCAGCAGGATGAACCCAAACTACCGATATATGTATATATATATATATATATATGCAGATCTTCAGAGCAGCCAGTCCTGTTTGGGACTTTAGTTAATGTAAACATCACACTTATTAAAAGGACATCCCTTTAGCTCATAGAGGTTCCACCCCAATTACACCAGATGATCTTGTAGTAGAAATAGAAATGATTCATGACCCGCAGTCATCTGCCCCTATATGGACACTGAACTGCTTTGGTCTCTCATATCCAGGAGGTGCAATATGCTTATTTATAATACATATATTTACAGTACGCATTGAAATATCTGTGTTTGGCATTATTAAATAAATAGCTCAAACTTTTTGTTTGTTAAAAATGTATAAAAATAAGCTTTTGTTAGATGTTTTTAAGTTTTAAAGGAAACATATACAATAATTACAGCTTATGAACATGATGATTATGTTTTTAGCATGCTGGGTTTATGGTTCCTGAGAATGTAATAAATCTAACATTCACTTTCATCTATTAATGTTCAAAGTGGAAAAGATCTAGTTAGTAAATGCAATGTATTCTGTTGTGTCAAAATAAAAAATGTGAATATAATGGCAAAATAAATGAGAAAATTTAGAAGGGGCAGTAAACCCCCCTTGTTCATATGTGTTCAGTCAATAGGACTCAGGTTGAACATAATTAAAAAGAAAAGTAGGGTTTTTGTTATTTCCTGAGCTACGCAATGTTGACTGAGAAACTAAACTAGTCACTGTACAAGTTTCCAAATCAATAAATAAAAATCATAATAGTACATAATAATCCATAACTAATTTTTCTAGTTTTTTCAAAACTGCAAAGTGATTGATTTACTTATGCTTGGAGATTTGTATCTTGGCAATTCAGATATTGGTAGCATTGTTGGTTATTTTCTTGGCAGTCAGAAAATGTGAGATGGGCTCAGTCTGTGGCTATATACCATGAACAAGAGCATACCCTGTGCGGGGATGTCCTACTCACCGCATCCTTCATATCATATGCTGGCTCCTTCTCCAAAAAGTATCGGTATGAACTGGTGGAACATTTGTGGATGCCATTCCTGAGAAGTCAAAAGGTATGTGTCCCTTTGGACATTCATTCAGTTGCATTTTCAAATTCTGAATGCTACACCAGGGTAGAAAACATTACACAATTACTATCAAACATAGAACTAAACAAGAACAAACATAACTGCTCAATTGCCGAAATGATGCATTTGTGTTGTGTTTTTGTAGCCGAGGATAAGGAGAGTAGTATTAGCAGGTTCATGCAGCCATTACATAACAGCAGTAAGTCTTACTTTCACTTTCAAGTTGTACAGAAAGTCCTGTGTATGCACAGTGCCACCTGCAGGCCATTTGTATAAACACCACATATTCCCCCTATAGTAGAAAAGCATTTGGACAAATATATAAACAGTAACAATTAAACGTATGTATCTTAAAGCAATATATACATTCTTCACATGACATAGTCCTTGGTCCATGCAGGTAGTTTTCTGATTCTCTCAGTATGCCTTATAGGTTCACTTTCCTCTGCCCTATTGCAGTTGGCATTAGGAGTAGGGAAATGTCCTTCATCAAATGGAACATCTCCAAAGTCGTATCTAGCAGGAGCACGACGACTTGCATTCCATATGCGTCCATCAGACAGTTCATACTGTATGTGTATGCAGGCCATTTGTATAAACACCACAATTTGTTTTCATATAATCAGCATGTAAAGCATAAGCTTTATACTTAGCATTAGTAGGAATCATTCTCATTAGAGCAGAGTTTTTTGGCGTTTTTGGCTCAAGTCCTCTTTGAAGGTCATGATATGTTCAAGGCCATTCTTAAGATAACACAACATCACAATGTTAGAGACATATGAAAACATTGTTCTATTAGCCATTTAACCATAGTTAGAATATATAGGACAGCATATATCTTGATCCCATCTTTATCCTTAAATATCATTGGCTTCTTAAATTATCTTAGAGAGCAAGTGGGAATTTTACCAACATTTCTCCCAGGTCTTCAAGCTGGGCTCCCCATATTTTCATCCAGGTCCTCTAGGGATGGCAGCCCCTCAGTGTAGAAATTGCTGCATAAGAGAATCCTCTAGCATCTGTAATTATGTTGGGAATGTCTATTTTTGATAGCTAGGACCCCAAAAAAAGTCATTTTCAATAGTCTTCCTGCAATTCTGAGACCCTCTGTGGGTTTAACACCTGTTCTGCCATTTGAATTGGGTATTAAAAATGCAGGTTAACAGGGGCATTCATAAGTAGCAATATGTAATTGGCAGCCATTATATTTAATAGTTAGATGCTCATTAGTTGTGGGTCTCTAAAGTAAATAAGCTATGTTTTTGGCAGAGGTTCTTAAAATACTTTACTTTTTTGTACCTTTTTGGTTGATGTTCAAATAAGGATCACCATGTAAAAACACTCACCTATATACATATTCATTCATGATAACATTACTGTTTTACCTTCTTTTGAAGTATCCAATCCCAATGACAGAAGGGCTTGATCCTATATCCATGTTAACTGACGATGCAACAATTGCAAAATGGAATAACGAGGGATTACCTAGTGATTCAATGTCCATACAGAATGGCACAATACTTACAAATTGTGAGCGATGGCCTTTGATGATTGACCCTCAACTTCAAGGAATCAAGTGGCTTAAAAGTAGATATGGTTCCAGATTAAAGGCCATTCATTTGGGCCAAAAAGGGTAAGATAATGAATGTATGAATTTTCTAGATGCAAAATATGAGTTGATAACATCTTTGATTCTTACCATTTATTTCAGTCCAGTAAAGTATCTAATGATAAGAATTTGCAGATTTCCAATTGCATCAAATAATTCATATGTGTTTCCTGTGAAGGTACGTTGATGAGATAGAGCAGGCAGTTGTTGCTGGAGACCCAGTTTTGATTGAAAATTTAGAAGAAACCATTGACCCAGTTCTTGATACTCTGCTTGGGAGGCATACACTTAAGAAGGGAAGGTAAGTGGCTAGTAGCAACGTCACCTTTCTACTGTTTCCAGCCATTCCAATTGTTTTGTGCTGCTTTGGCCATGAAAAAGTGTGCTTCCTTTAATGGTTAACTGAATAGGTCATGGATGTTCAAGATACCTTTCTACAATCCTTGCTAAATTACAGTTTCCAGTCTAGAAGCTGAATTTCATCAGTCTTTAAAGATGTAAATAAAACTGCCCTATCGCACACTCAAAACAGGTGACCCAATGTAAAGATTGTACAGAGTTAAGAGGGTTCTCTAATGGGAAGCTTGCAATATGTCAGATTTCTTATTGATATCCCATTGTAATCAAATATGGTAAGGGTGGACATGGTGCTGCTTAGGTGTTTAATGACCTAATAGCTCTGACCAAGAACAAGGGTGTTTAGTGTGTATAAAGCTGGCAATATTTTTGTTGGATGATCCTCTTAATTGGGATGAAGACAAAAAGGAACTCCAAGAGCCCCAATAGTGTAATATGTTTTTACAAGGAGTAATGGTAGAGTAAACAAATTAATACTCACAAACCAGGGTTACCAATAGGCAACCACTGTATAGGCAGGTGGGGAGATTATCCTGACCCCACTCAGGAATAAGAAGTCGCTCTCTGTAGAAGGAAGAAAAAGGGGATGACACCCCTCCACTCGGGGTGGACTCGATATAGTAATAAGACAAAACAGAGGCGCCAAAAGGATAAAATTAGCTAAAAACACTTAAAAACCCAATGGGTAATTCAGAGGAGGTAGTAGTGGACTTACCGCCTCCAAGTAGACACCAACGAAAGTGGTAATTTTCAGTAATAGTTTATTCAAAAAACAGTATTGCAACGCGTTTCGCAGGCATTTCCTGCTTCATCAGGCAATGTGGAACGGGAGCAAAAACAACTAAAAACACAGAGAAAGGCAAGTTTGTAAAACATTGTTGTATACGGCTGTTCGAATTATGGGGAAGTGAAGATACTGAGTGATGTGAGTGATGTATGGAGGAGTGCGGATATACGATGGATAATAGCAGTTGGGGAGGAGGGGGGAAAGAAAAAGGAAGGGAAAGGAGCAGGAAGGGGGTGGGGGGAAGAAAGGGGGGGAGGGATTTTTTGGGGGGGCGCCCTTGGGCCAAGTATATGGGGGAAGGGGGAAACAGGGGGAGGAGAAATAGTTCACAACATGGGGAAGCAAGTGCTGATGGATCCTTTTGGAGCCTCTGTTTTGTCTTATTACTCTTAATTGGGATGCAGGCCCTATATAATTGGTGAATGATATATTTAGGCAATATTGTCTTAGGTGTGCTGCATAGAGAGGTGTTGCTGGACACAAGTTAAACATTAGGAGACTTGAGGTGTTAGTTTTAGCATGTTAGATGATAAAAAGCTTTTTAGTGGACCTGTTACCCAGAGATAAAAAGCAGTATAGTAAAAATCCTTTTCCAATTAAACATCAAGTCCAAATTCTTTTTTTTTTTTTAACCATTCATAGCTGTTGTGAACTCATTTAAAATTCTCAGACAGAGAGGCGGAGCAGGCAGTTACTTTCACTTTCCATTCAGCACTTACTAGATGTCACTGCACTCCCCACACTCCCCCTTAATTGTGTAACCAGTGAATTGGGTTAGGTCTGGTGCACAAACATGTTTTTGAGATGATGCAAGGCTTAAAATAACAGTGTCCACAAAATGATGCCTGCCTACATGCTATGATTATGAATTCCCAGACCAAAGGAAACACAATTCAAATAATTTATGTAGTGTAATTAAAGTTTATTTTGCTTGACTAACTTGATAAAATAGGATTTGGAATATTTTTCCAGGTGACCCCCTTTAAAGTCATACTGACACAATCTTTGATGTGTCACTATAATCATTATAAAGCACAGAGAAAGAGAAAGTCATATTAACAAGTGGTGCCAATTTGCTAGGCACCCCCCAATTTATATAACTAATATATTTGAACTCGAGGCTGCTTATCCTCTTCGCTCGAAAATGCAATAAGCTGGGGTGCATTCTATGCAAGTACCACTCCACCATCAAACATAAATATTCCATGGGTTCTCATACAGAATATACCCTGGATCAGTATGTTTTTTAGCAAAGAGAAGCACTTTAAACAAAAGTTAGCAATCATATTCAATGTGACATGCATGATTAACTCTCATATCCACTAAATCTGACTTTCTTCATTCTTAAAGAAACTGTATTTACATCTCCTTTAATAATCCCCACCATCCTCCCAGACACAGTTGGCTTTCAGGAGGATTCTTGGTGCTGATTTCAGCAATAGACCGGAAAATTCATATTTAAACGTAAACCTAATTAACATGTTTTCATTAACACTAAATTTAATTTAAAATTTAATAAGAATTTGTTATTCTTACTATTCTAAAATCTTGATAAAATATTTTATCAGTTAGTGCTCTCTCTGTTCGTGGATTAAAAGTTTATCCTAATATAGGTTGGTTGATAAATCTGTGACAAATAAGCAACATTCCTTTATTTAATCACAGAGACATTTCCAGTTCAGCCAACAGCAAAAAAATGAACTATTAACTTTGTTTTATTCAATGCATTTTCTTGAAATCCATTAATATTAGCAACAATGTTAATTAAACCCATGTGTCTCTAATTGCAGTGTCCTCTTTACTTTATCTTTTACAAGACACAGAATGCCTATTTTTTAACAAATATTCTGTAATTCATCTGTGATTAGGGTCAGTTTAATATCCCTTATGTCAAATTGAGCTTATCAATTACAGTAATTTATTTCTAGCTCTGCCGACAACTAGTCCAGACAGTTATTACTTCAATTACTTTCTAATATATCATTGCCAGTAGTTTTATCCATATTTTAGTTTTCATCTGAAGCTTCCGAAATGTTTGGTATCCTTGAGCAAATGCTCTATAAGACACCCCTAGTTTATAGTTGTAGAAAAGGCCTTTCCCATGCTGAGTATTGATCAGTTTGCCTACAAATAGCACAGCTCACCACAGCACTGAAAGGTATCTTTAATTTCTCACTCCCTTGGAGGTATTTGATACAAGGAGTGATTTCATGGGGAGTTGAGACTCAGAAAATCACTACTGCTTATTACACTTGGTGGTGATTCTGAATTTCAATTTCAAAGATAGAGGTGACAAAAATGTGAATGTTTACAGGGTAAAAAAAGATTGTAATTACAATGCAATTTTCCCCAGATGACATAGCATTGTTTGTTGTTGTTCTAGTTAAAGGGAAAATTAAAGGCATACTGATAATTTTCAAAAATGTTATGCCCAAGCCCTTCCCTTCAAAACATTATATTTTTGGTGGTAGAGACACCTAAACATCCTATACATGTATTAAAAGAAAGTATGTTGCTGCCTGCATCGCCTCATAAAAGTGAGCAACAATGTACTATAATTTTCTAAGCATTAAGTGAGTTGAGCTTTAAATTCATGAGGCTTTAATAATGGAAGCATATGATTTTCCCAAGGATATCAGGCTCTGACATTGATATAATGTTGGTATCTCATGTAACAGGAAACTGACAGATTAGATTGATAGACTATAGACAAGAAGGGAAAACAGGGTGATAACTAGGGGTAGGCAGGCAAGGTGCTTGTCTACAGCACAGTTGGTGGTGGGGGACACATTAAGAAGCTCCCATTAAGAAGGGCAAGTCAATAAGAGTAATGGGTGGTGATCTGCAGAAGAGCAGTGCTGGCTGATTTGTGCCATTGGCAGAAGGTTTGATGAGTGGGGAAGGTGGGGGATTGTGAATGAGGGGCAGGCAGGGCACTGGACCAAGTAGCATTTGCCTTGGTTGCATTTGGCATCATGATTTGTAGTCAACTGTTGAGCTACTAAGAAAAAACATGGGTACCAAAGACCACAAAAGCAACAAAATTTGCTTTGGATGATGAGCCATTAATATGTTCTTAGGAGTTTGGAGAAATAAAGCAAAGGGAAAAATTGTATATAAACAGGACCACATATTATCATGATGAAGTAAAAGTGAAGTCTTCAAAACTTGAACTTAACACCTTCTCAACCAAAAAATGCAGCTTAGTCTGAATATCCCCTTATCTGTGACAGTACCCCACTTTAACGTATTTTGAAAACTCATCTATATTCATACCAAAATAACATTAAAAACATTTCTTTAGGGAAACCAGAGGCATTTGAACAAAAATGCCCTTTCAAGGCATCTGTTAACAATTTTTATGATTCGCTTTGCAGATATATCAGAATTGGGGATAAGGAGTGTAAATTTCATCCTAAATTCAGACTGATACTTCATACAAAGCTGGCAAATCCACATTACAAACCTGAAATACAAGCACAAACAACTTTAATAAATTTTACTGTAACACGGGATGGTTTAGAGGATCAACTTCTAGCTGATGTTGTTAACCTAGAAAGGCCAGATTTGGAACAGTTCAAGGTAAAATCTATTTTTACATTATTAACCTGACGAGTATATGGTTGTATATTTGTATGTGTAATGAAGATAAGTCACTCTAGAATGTAAAACCCTCTGAAAAGTGATTCTTCTGTGTAAATTCTTGGTTAGTTTGACTTCAAATATCAATTTAGTTAATTATCATGCTCTTTTCAATACCAACAGTATATAAGCAAGTAGGATACAAAGGACACTGCAAATGGAAATATTGATTCCATGAACAGTATTTACTCTACTTGTCCCTCTAAACTGTCCATTACATTTTGTGTTTTAACTACTTAAAGCTAATTTATAAATGCCAGTGGGTGTTTACAATTCATATTTTATTTTACTCCTCACCACATTTGCTCAAAAACCACATCTAAAAAAAAAAAAGAAATAAAGTTCAACAAAGGTTTAGACTAGAATCGATAAGTCTTATGTTTTAGATTTCTTCACTAGTCCAGTGCTACCACAGCCCTTCTTTATTAGGCCAAGGTCATCACAACCCTTTAGCATCAAAGATTGTGCCTCTGAAAATGATCCATAACTCCCCAGAACAGCACATGCTCTGGTCTGATGTTAGTTACCTGAGCTTAGGGGCCATCTCACAATATACTGTAAATAAACAATGTAAAATCAACAGTAACAAGTTAATTAATTCAGATTGACATTGCATGATTGCAAAACAAGCAGTACATGAATAACAATTAATTAATAATTAGTCCTGTAACATCAGCTTCTATTACTGATGTAACCTATTTTTTTGCTATGATTTGATGACGCTTAAACTTAGTTCCTCATGAACATGCCCAGCAAACAGAGCATGTGCAGTGTCAATGACACACAAAATGTGGCCTAACAAGATCCAAGACGGTGTGCTCCCCAACAATTTTGATGGCCTGCAACCTTACTGGACCTTTAGACAGGAACAACAAGTTTTAGCTATATTCTTCAATGAATACATAGGCTCTGAATCATTTAGTCAATTGAAAGCAATTTATTTTGCACATAACAATTTTCATTGTTAAGGCAATTCAAGTTTCCAAAGCAAACCTGAAACAGTGAATGTACAGGTTCATTTTAACAAACATTTTTGCCTTAAATTCAAACTTTTTTTACAAATGGGCGACAATTTGCAAAAATCAACCAAAGACAGCTGTTTATTTACACAAAATATTGCATTCTGAACCTGAATAACAATGGGCACCCCTAATTTAGTTGCAAAGTAGCATTTAGCTACTAGGCAGCAGACTTTGGAGGATCTAGATTTGGACTAGTAAAGAGAGTCAGAGGTCTGCAGGCTGGACAGATTTACAGACTTAAACTAAAAAACTAAAATATTATACCTTTATTTCAAGGTCAAATATAGATATTAAATTGTGTCTATCATGATTTCCCTCTTTATTTGTTTTCTTACATTTTCAGACCTACTCTACACTCTATTTTATCCTAACAAGAAGCAACCACTAGCCTACAAGTCAGGGGTTGAACAATGTGTAATCTTTGTAAAGCACTGAGGCAAACATTATAACACAATGTGCTCCATTTCTTAAGGAGAGAGTAAAGTCTCTCTTCTGGGAGACGTGAAGCCCTTTTGGCTCTCAGTGTTAAAGGTCTAGTTAATGCAAAGCATAGAAAGCAGTCTGTTCAGTATATGAGTTAATAAAAAATGTGTGCTCCTTTGTTTTTACTAGCTTTGTTACTATAACTTCAAAACTATTGTGAACTGTTTTATAAGGAAGATTAAGAGGTAGAAAGTGGATTTTCATTGTTAAAGCTGTTAAAATTATCGGTCTAAAACTTGCCATTTTCTGTTCAGTCTGAGCTCACAAAGCAGCAGAATTATTTTAAAATCGAATTGAAAATGCTGGAGGATGAATTACTGACACGCCTATCTGCTGCAGAAAGCAATTTCCTGGGGGACACGTTGCTAGTTGAGAAACTGGAAACCACCAAACACACTGCAGCAGAAATAGAGATGAAGGTAAATATGGTGTCTTCCCAAAAACACCACCATGAGTCTTAGCATCTATCACCTCATGTGGTTACAAAAAGCTAAACTAACCTCTATACAACCATCTTGTTTTTTTATTAGCTGAACGTTTTGTTTTACTTATTTGCACTTTTAAATGACAGATTTAAGAGGGATTTCATGACCCTAAAATGTGGACAAACCAAAAGTTTTCGCGTGTATATAATTATTTGTGAATGTGTGGAACCCCAACTATCCCCCCAAAAAGTATGTGATTGTGAATTTATTTGTGTGACACTAACCTGGGGTTTGAAGCCTGGAAATCCATCTGGAGGACAAGGAGACCTCAGGGAGGAAGAGGAGCATGAGATCAGGCAGGATCTGGGTCGGGCAGTGCTGGGGATGTCCAGGAAGAAGAGACCACCGCAGACACGTAGATTACCTAGGGGCAGGGGAACGAGTGGGTGATGTGGAAGTGGCTTTAAAAGTCACTTCTCTGCTCACAGGCCCGGAAGTGCGCTTTTCGTGACTTTCGGGCGCATGCGCAGTAGAGCTGAACTGGCAAATGCCTCCTACTGCACATGCGCCAGAAGATGCAGATAGATCCAGGAAAAAGACAGCACGGAAGAAGTTGGCGCCCATGAACTCCATGGACAGGACCTGCACGGAGGGGTAAGTAGCAGCGTAGGGGCATTTGATGGGGGGAGGTAGGTCGGGGGAGGTGGGGGGGCAACACAGGGGAGGGATTTTAGCGCAGAACGGATTGTCTTCTCCTTTAAATGGTTAAGGCTTAGAGAGGCTAAGCTCCTCAAGCCTGCCTAACAATAATAATAATAATAATAAACAAAAAAAGATACTCTGACCTACTATACCACTTCCAAGAGATAAGCAGTAGTGATGGGCGAATCTCCCGCGATTCGCTTCGCCGAAAAATTCGGGAATTTCCAGAGAAATTCGCGAATCGGCGAAAAATTCGCGAAACGAGTCGCGGGACGCTTTTGCCGCGCGTCGCTTATGATGCGCGTCGCGTCGTTTATGATGCGCGTCGCGTCGTTTATGACGCGTCGCATCGTTTTCGGCGAGTCGCGTCAAAAACGACGCGCGACTCGTTTTTCCAGCGAAATTTCGCTTGCCGAAATTTTGCTGGTGATTCGCGAATTTATTCGCCAGCGGCGAATCGCGGGAATTCGCCGCGAATTCGGCCATGGCGAATAAATTCGCCCATCACTAATAAGTGATTGCAGCTAATGGACAGATAGATAGTGTCTTGAGGGCTGCCCTTCAGAGCATTGATCGGGACATTATTTTTTCAGTTAAAAAGACAGAACAGAAATGGTTGTAATTTAAAATTATATTAAATCATTACTATATTAATGAATATAAACACTATAATAAATGTTGTAAATCAGCAATCCGGAAGGCAAAGAAAGGAAATGAAGAGGGCATTGCGGCGGAGGCAAAAACTAACCCTAAAAAGTTTTTTTTTCTTTAGTGTATACAATAGAGGAGTACCAGGCTCACTTCATAGCTGCACTGATGGCTCAACTCAATCTAGTCAGTGGCTGACTCAGGATATTACTCAAAATCTTTATAAAAATTTATGTTAACAATGCTCCAGGACCTAATGGTCTACACCCCCAAGTTCTAAGAGAGCATAGTTCAATTTTAGACCAGCCCCTATTTCTGATTTTCTCAGATTCACTTTCATCTGGTATGGTACTGCAGGGACCTATAGGTTTTACCAGCACCTATAGAGTTAAATCCCTACCTTATTTGCCAGGCAGAAGCCTGTGTTGCAATTTAAGTATTTGAATGCCTGCAGTTATTGCCCAGGTGGCGCTGTGACCACATCCTGCCTCAAACTGATATAGTGCTGGGAAGGGAGGGGCAGCTTCCTCTTTGGCCTCTGGATGGTGATCCAGCAGGGTGTGCCCAGGGGGACCTGGGGCATTGATTCACGGCAGGAAGAGGTCATTCATTCTAGAGCACTGGTAAGGCCCCATCTAAAAAATGCCATACAGTTTTAGTCTCCATCACTCAAACAGGGCATTATTGTATTAGAGAGGGTACAGAGAAGGGCAACTAAGCTGGTAAAAGGTATGGGAAATCTTAGCTATGACGATAGACTGGCCATATTCACGCTGGAGAAGAGGCACTTCAGGGTTGCTATGATAACTATGTATAAATATATATAACGGGATCATATAGTAATCGCTTTAATGCTTTATTTACCAGTAGATCTTTCCAGCTGACACAAAGTCACCCATTCCGATTAGAAGAAAAGAGCTTCCATCTAAATATTCGGTAGGGGTTTTTTACAGTGATAGCTGTGAAAATTTGGAATTCATAAAGGCTGATACATTAGATAGCTTTAAGAAGGGGTTGAATGGCTTTTTAGCAAGTGAGGGCATACAGGGTTATGGAAGCTCATAGTACAAGTTGATCCAGGAACTGATCTGACTCCATTTTGGAGTCAGTAAGGAATTTTTCCCCCTCTGAGGCAAATTAGAGAGGCTTCAGATGGGGGTTTCTTTGCCTTCCTCTGGTTCAACTAGCAGTTAGGCAGGTTAAATAAAGGTTAAAAGATTGAACTTGATGGACATGAGTCTTTTTTCAGCCTAACTAACTATGTTCCTATGATTACTATGATAAATTATAATATATGACTAAAAATTCATATGAAGTATGTTCTATTATTTTGTATAACAGAGACCATATAATTGCTCCTGTAAAAGCCTGTGCCCTTTCCCATATTTTAGATATACAACTTAAGTAACTTATAAACCTTGCTTATTGCAGTCTGCTTTAGACTTGGTGTTGCTGTGTCTGCAAGCCCATATGGTTTAGGTCATGAATGGGGTAAATTAAATTTAGCTGAACTGTTGAACAATATCATTTTGGGAGTTACTTATGCACATTTCTCTGTGAGCATGAAATATGATTTATAATATTCATGACATTGAAATGAATATTTTTATTTTGCTTTATGAACACTAGTCAGTTCTCAGTACAATATTTCAATTAATTTGAACATTTTTAATTGCTTGGTGTAGTTATACACTCCAGTGAGCTGGGACATGGGGTCCTGAAAAGTTCTGAATCTGCTTCTGCAGTGTTGGATATGATCTTGCACTGTGATGAGTAGTGACGTTTACATTCTATTTAGTAACAACATTTCATATTGATAAAACTTGATAGGCCCAGTGGAATAATAATAATTATTGGGCTCAGTTACCAGTACTTAGTAAATTTGCACTTGGATAGTAACCCATAGCAACTAATAAGCATTTGTTCAGGCAGCTTCAAGTAAAATAATGAAAATTAAAAAAAGATTATTGTATTCACATGGGTTACTGGATTAAGGCAAATTCTAAATTAAAAGTCTAAATTACTACTAATAAATCATAAACCCTCTTTAAGGAAACCTTACCCCATCTCCAATTTCTTCAGCTTTGCCCATATAGGCTGCAAATCCACTAAACAGCGACTACGGCTGTTGTTTCTATTATTAAGCCCCTGATTTAACCCCAAGAGATTTAGGGCAGTCGCAGAATTAGGAAGTTAGCGTCATGTGTCCAGCTATAGAGTATAAAGGGTGTGCCACTATAAACAAAAACCATCAGTCATGGTTATTTCTAGCCAGTTACCATGTCTTGCTCAAAATTCAGGATGAGAGGTTGGCCAGCCATTAATTTATTAAGTAGATATGGTAACCACAGGAGCTCACTTTAAACCAGCTTCTGAATTTACTCACCCTGCAAGCCAGTGTAGTGACCCATGTTCCAGATAGCATCTCATCCATGTTTTACAACATAAAGATATTGAAACATCTAAAATAATGAGGTTATGTTAAGAGGGCTGCCAAAGATATGTCTGGCTGGAGGGGGTATGGGGACTCATATCAGCCAGTCAGTTATGCTTCGGCAAACTCCTTAACTGATGCACATGAAGTGGTGATGGACAGAAAGCCGTGCCAAAACCTTTTCCTTGCACCATGATTATAGTGATTTCATTAGCACTGCCTTTGAACTATGTTTTCTTATTTCTAAGTTAAATTGAAGAAGACTCTTGACATTTTTGAAGATTACTGAGCACATGGAGTTGCTTTAGACTTTTTAACTAGAACTACTAAAATATTTTTCATCCACTGAAACATTTTTCATAAAAAATTTAAAAATGTATTAGTACAGTCTGTCTAACAAATCTATCCAAATTATAATCCCTCTTCTATACCAGTCAATATACAGTAAGAGCTGCATGCTACACCCTCCCCGCAAGTCTAGGTCTTGGTGGAATTTTCATAAATAAGGGCCAGTTAACATACAGAATAATGAAATGGCTGGATTACTGCTGGTAATTGGGTCTTAGACCTGTGTTCTTTCATTCCCAAAACTGCGACATTGTCTGCCATCTCTATAGCTATGCTTTTGCTTAATGTCTAGTGATTATCAATACATTTGAAATCAAATGTTTATCTGGTTTTTCACTCTCAGGTGTTGGAAGCCAAGGTCAATGAAGTCAAGATCAATGAAGCCCGAGAGCATTATCGGCCTGTAGCTGCAAGAGCTTCCTTACTCTACTTCATCATGAATGATCTAAAAAAGATCAGCCCCATGTACCAGTTCTCACTTAAGGTCAGAACAGCATGCTTGGGTGTAGCTTATAACAAAATAAACAGGACTTGTCCTCCATATATTCACTGATTAGTTGTTTTCCAGGCTCACCTACAACACTTTCTCCTGTCATTATTGTTTCTTAGCTTGTGTAGTTATATTGATCCATAAGTAGATTGTTTTTTAACAAATACATTTTGCCGTTTTTAAAAATACACATTTAATTGTATGTATTGCAGCTTGAGGGGTTTTTCGGTGGCTCAGGACCTTGGTAGTTAATTGCTTTAGTATGCTTTGTTTTATAAAAGTAGAGTATTCCCGCGGTGCTTCCAAGAATTTATATTTTCCGAAATAAATAACAATATTCATTCACTCTTCTGACTATACCAACATTTCTGCAGAGATTTATACAAATGCATTAATGATAGCTGAATGGGCTACAAAATTATACAAGGTCTGCTTGGTTATTCTACGAACTTAAGGCTAATGGCACAGATAACTATTTCATTGCTTCAGGAAAAGCATCAAGTGCAAAACAATCTGTGCATCTCCTGTTAGATAAAACAGTTTTGTGTACTATTACACAAGTACAAAAACAGGAGAGAGGGTAGATCTGCTACTGACAAATGTAAAACCTTTACATTGCAAACTGAAGTGGTAAAGGACAACATTTTCATCAGATGAGATTTTTATCCTAACATACTTCTCCTTTGTAGGCCTTTAATATTGTGTTTCACAAGTCTGTGCGGCAAGCAGAATCATCTGATGATGTCCAAACGCGAGTTAATAACCTTATTGACTGTGTGACATATTCAACCTTCATATATATTAGCAGAGGTCTGTTTGAAAGAGATAAGGTGACCTTCACATCCCAGCTAGCTTTTCAGGTACAGTACACGCTTTTTTGTAACAGCAGAGCTCCTTTTTCTGAGAGCTTCTTATAGAACATGATAACATTATGCATTTTTTCTTACACTACATTGTATTGAGCAAATGTTGATCATGAATGAAGACCCACCAGTGCTTGTCAAGTCTTTTATGCCACTGTAGCTCCAGTTCTGTGATGTCATATGTGGTTGAATCCATTATTACTAAATTGCCAAATGCACTGTGCACCACCACCAGATTGGTCACCGATTACACTTTATGGCCTATGTGTCTCACTAATAGTCCATAGTGTACTATAGTTGTCACTCATGAACTTGTGAATACACTTTGTGATCCTCAATAATGTATGAATGTGTCAGTTGAGGAGCACACACCCTACTCAACTTTAACACCCTCTTTCTGCTCTCCTAAAAGGCAACTTTTGTTGTACTTCTTTCCCAATTTTTTTTAAGGAAACAAAAAAGAGGTGTTTTTGTATAGAGTTTTGCAACCTAACTAATTGTTTACTAAAAGAAGAAATTAACCTGCCAATACACTATACACTGGCATTTCAAACATGCCCAGACTACTTATATTGTTACATAGTTGGTTGCATTTATTGTGATCTGATATAAACACCAATAAAAATTATTGAAAAAGAAAGGAATACAATTCAGTTTCCTAATATATTATCCGTTTTAGAGAAGATAGAACTGCAGACAAAATCAGTATCACTTGAATGAGATGACACTTGCTGACTCACTATGGCTCACTTCATTAAACATCCAGGAAATAACAAAGTAATAAAATATGCTCTGAACTGCACTTTAAGTGCTTATTGTTTTTTTACGTGTCTAGCGAAAATAGTTGTGGGAGAGCCCAGTTTACTCAATTCAATATAATTAACATCTGTTGCTTTTTTATTAGATTATTTCTTTTTCTTTTGGTTTGGAGCCAGTGATGTCTGTGTTAGCAAAACCTTTTATATTTGTTCCAGCTTGCTGCATTCTAATAGGAGATGAAATGGCAACCATCTAATGGAAAGTATAAGGCAGGCGACAAAACTACACTGGTATTAAAAGACCTGAGGGTTAATTTACAAATAAAGAGAAATGTACAAATTTAAACTGAAATCGCTATGTATAACCTACAATGCAGCATTTTCCCTTGATAACTTACATGTGATACACCAATAAGGACTCAGATTAGCATTAGCCTTAGAGTCACTTTGTCTAAATAAGTTGCTGTTGTTGACCCTCTGACGGAACATTACAATTACTGCTGGGTCTAAGCTGATGGTAAGCTTAGTGGCCTCTTGCATTAATGCATGCACTTGTGCCTCACTCATCAGAGCAGGATGAAGGAGTGCATTGGCAATCACATTAAGTTGCAAATGACCATGTATGAATGTGATAACCTTCCTGATTATTTTCAGTTTTACATCTATTTTAGTGTTTTGCACTAGGATTGAGAAATAGCCGTAGTGATGGTCGAATTTATTCACCAGGGCCGAATTCACTTTTATTTTAGGTGCCACAGCTCCTAGGTCCTGTATTGCTTTCTACATTCATGAAGAGTTAGCAGGAATCATTAGTATTCTTAAACTTTGGTTGCTATAATGGCTCACATACTATCTGGATAAAGATTCCATGTGGACTGCCAAATGATTTCGATTAAGTTTTTCTAATATCAGTTTCCCAAATGTTTCCCATAATGTTCATCCAAAAAGCTTCCAGCAATAATACCTTGGATGTGATACTTACGAGTCAGCTCAAAGCTGAGATGCAATGCTTTAAAATAATTTGTAATAACCATATTCATAATGTCTGCATACATATACTAAAAATAAATACACATTACAATTACAAAGCTGTTGCTTATTTTTCCTTAGCTTTTATTAATGAATAAAGAAATATCTGCCCAGGAACTTGATTTCCTGCTTCGGTTTAATGTTGACCACAGCTACAACAGCCCTTTGGAGTTCCTATCCAATTCTGCTTGGAGTGCGATTAAGGTAGGCTATGTATATTAAAGTGCAAAGTTGCCATGAAACTCAGCAGTAATTATAATTTTTTCAACCATGAGTGAATTTGATATTATACAGACTATGAGTTTTATGGATGAATTTCGAGGCCTTGACAGGGATATTGAGGGATCTCCAAAACGCTGGAAAAAAGTTGTTGAATCAGAATGTCCAGAGAGAGAGAGGTTACCACAAGAATGGAAAGCAAAAAGCTCTCTGCAGAAGATGATAATGATGCGTGCACTTCGACCAGACCGAATGACATATGCAGTCAGGTATTAAAGATAATTTTATTTTAAAAATTCATTATTTAATCAACTAGGGTACCAAGCAATACTCAAGTCATGGAGCTTTGACTCTTTATCAAGGTGAGCAACATTTTTAATGTTTGTTACTTTATATAGTAGTCTTGTACCACAAATAATTGGTGTATCAAAGATAAGATGATTTAGTGATAAGCTTGTTGCTACATGGCTCATTCTGTTACTGATACTGGTAGTTTACAAAACAGGTTTCATTTGTGTATCCACTCATACTGCTTCAATCTACTATCCATTACGCATAGGGCCCTTACACATGGGCGTTTTGGACCTGCGCTCCCCTGCGTTGCATTTGGCTGCATTCAGCTGCACGGGAGCGCAGGTCTAGATGCACCTCATTCTTTTCAATGAGGTTGTACCCACGAGATGCATGGAAACGCCGAACACAGATTCAGACGCAGCATGTTGCGTCTGAATATAAGTTTGACGCTTACACGAGTCTCGTGGGTACAACGCCATTGAAACTAATGAGGTGCGTCTAGATCTGTGCTCCCCTGTGGCTGAACGCATCCAAACACAACGCAGGGGAGCGCAGGTCCAAACGCCCGTATGTAAGGGCCCTTAAAGATAAACATGTGGCACTTGCAGGCAAAATAAAGGCTGAGCACTGGGCCTCATAAATTACTCTCCAGAACTGACTTTTAAAGCAAGAAATTTGATTTTTGTTGACTTAGTTTGTGGGTTTCCAAATGGAGGCTGCTTCACCTGAGGTTGTTCTGCTAAACCACATCTACACACTGTTTGAACAGCCTCTACAAAGAAGCCTTCTGCAAAGCTTTTAACTTATCAATGTCTAGTTTTTATTGAAATACATTTAATTAAATATACATTATCAATCTAGCATCTATGAATGATTATTACTTCTATATGTAGAATGAACTGTACTTATCTTTTGGAGTAAGAAGTTCTGTTCAACTTATGTTTATGCAGAAACTTTGTCGGGGAAAAACTTGGAACCAAATACGTTGAGACACGCAAGACAGAATTTTACAAGTCGTTTCAGGAGAGTGGTCCTGGTACAGCCATATTTTTCATCCTCTCCCCTGGAGTGGATCCACTAAAAGATGTTGAGTCACTAGGTAGGAACTGCACATTGTTTAGTTTAGCCTTGTGATATTGTCTTTCACATCAGACATCTAGAGTTGTTATATTTTTGGATTTGAATCATTTTGTAGTTTATTGTCTTTACCTTGGCTAAGATTTCTTATCTCTCCCACAATCATATGAGAATTAGAGCCATACTTCTCCAAGCAGCCCCGTAAATCCCATATGCTATTCAGATAAAGCGTCTTTACTCTTTACATTTGCTCGAATTCCAAGTTTATATTTAAAACCCCAACCTAATTGCTGTCGGCAACTGCAATTGTTCAAATTTTTACTATGATAATAAAAAGCCTTATGGTTTTAGGCATAGAACAGAACTCTTACTTTCATAAATATCATAAATGTGCAGGAGAATTTCCCTTTGGTGAACTGTGACCTTAAATTTAACTTGTATTAAAAATAAAATGTGTCAGTGGATTATACTTGTTTAAATATGGAACTAATGTGCTTAGAAGGTATGTTTCAAACTGCAAGTTTCCCTACTAGTCCCTCCCATGTGTTCCACTTCCTGCTTTCTCAAGCTGTGCAGGGGGTTTAGAGGTACTTACACTTTAATGTGTAGTATAGGAATGAATCCGCAACTAGACCGACTTAACAGGAAGCCTGTGTTTGCCAGTGTGAATGCAGGGCTATGACTGGCTGTCCTACTATGCATCAAACAGGGACCATTAGGACATGCCCATCCCTCATTTGAAAACAGACAAGGACTATACTGGATCTATGAGGAGTTTCACAAAATTAATACATTTTTAGCACAGACTGAAACCGGTTCCATATATTATTCATTACATTATAAGATTAGTGGGATTTTCACTTATGCTATAAGTTGTATATATCAACACAGGAACTGCCTACTTTCTTTTAAAAAAAAGTTTCAATCAGTTTAATGGGAAAATGAAATACTTGATGCTGGTTTGGAAATGTCATCAAAATAGTAAATAATAAAATCCCTTTATTTTATTCATTATTTTTCAATTTATCAACAAAATTATTAATGGCAAGAAAAATGAAATGATTTTGAAAATTACACATAATGCACATACAATATATGTGATTACTTTTGGGCCACTTGAATCACAGGTAACTAAAGGGTGTCTAAGCCCATGCCCCACTTACTGGATGTGCCAGTCCTGCCCTGTGTTATCTCACTGGTACAATCGCGAATTTGAACATTTCAGTGATTTAGTAAGTATATGGTAGTAAACTGTGTCTTATATATTCTTTTTCACATATATCATATATCTTATATATTCTTTTTCTTTCCGGATAGTTGCTTCTTGTTGTTGGGTTAAGCCAGAACCACAAAATTTCAATTCCTTTTAATATACACTCACAATATGTTATTATTTACTGTTCAGCAATAGAATGAGATACTTTTCCCAGTTTATTGTTCCATTCCCTTTCCCTGCTCTCATTTGTGAATGTTTTTTGATTGATTTTGTTGCCTGTTCTCTTTAGGGGATAGACTTGGATTTACCATTGAGTCAGGAAAACTTCACAATATCTCTTTGGGTCAAGGGCAGGAAGTTATAGCAGAAATAGCGATGGAGAAGGCATCAAAAGAAGGTCACTGGGTTATACTTCAAGTAAGTTGATGGTATTCATTATATGAGTGCTTCAGCGCCGGGCTAAGAAACCAGAAAGAATAATGCTGTCTCCTTGTGCAGAATGTGCTTGTGGAATGAAATTGGCTGTGCATCCAAACAGTTTTACAATGACAAGAGCGGTTCACCTTGTTTAGACTCAGCACAGCATTTCCTCTCTTTTGGAAGATGATTGATCTCAACCGATGCAATGTCATCTTGCCCAGTTTACATGCAGCATGATTCAGGTCTCTGGGTTATATTTACTAAGGCAGTGTAGACACAACTGTGCAATTACTTAATATATGTGTTGGGGTTCTTAAAATGATTTTATATACCGCTGTTCTCAATTATTACATTTAGAATTCAGTGGGTGAGAACCAGATCCACCAAGGGGCTTTATATTTTATAAAGGAGGACTGCTCATAGTCCTTGATTCTACCTTAAATCATCTGCAGAAACAAAATTTTAGAACCTTATTTTTTTTTAAATATTTTAAATCACATGATGCCAAGTTCACAACATGTTTCCCCTACAACCGATGCTCACTAGCTGCACAGCCTGCTCTCAAGTAAGTGAAGGTGGCCATACACGAAGAGATCCGCTCGTTTGGCGATGTTGCCAATCGAGTGGATCTCTCCCCGATATGCCCACCTTGAGGTGGGCGATATCGGGCTGATCCGATCGTGGGCCCTAGGGCCCAACGTTCGGATCAGTTCGGGCGGTCGGATCGCGGGACCGCATCAACGAACAGATGCGGCCGCGATACAACGGGATTTTTAATCCTGCCCGATCGACATCTGGCCGACTTTCGGCCAGATATCGATCGGGAAAGCCCGTCGGAAGGCCCCCCACACGGGCAGATAAGCTGCCGACACAGTCTGTCGGCAGCTTTTATCTGCCCGTGTATGGCCACCTTAGTCAGGGATCATGGTTGTGGGCTGTTATTCATCCCCACCTATAATAAGGCCCTCCTACCTTGCTAGCAATAGATGAAAGAGCTTGGAGTTAAATAAGGTCAAAACTAAGTTGCTACCCCCACAATCCGCAAACCAAAAAGTTTTTTTAATACAAAAATATTTATTATAACATAACACAATATATATCAAGCCCACAGTCTACTGCCTTAAACGTTTCATGCCCAAATGGCACTTAGTCATAGGCAGTCTATCCTTATCCTCACCACAATTTGGTTGGTATATTATACACAGGCATGAAATCCTTTATCAAGAAATCTCTGAATTACAGGAAAGCCATCTCCCATAGAGTAAATTTTAATCAAATAATTAAACTTTTAAAATATAATTTCCTTTTACTCTTTTATAATAAACCAGTGCCTTGTACTTGACCCCCCAACTATAACTAATCCTAATTGGGGCAAAATAATCCTATAGGGTTTAATAATTTTTGCAAGGCTTGAGGTATGGATCCCTTATTTAGAAAGTCCCAGGTCCCTAGAATTCTGGATAACAGGTCCCATATCTGTAGCAGGCAGAGTTCCTGTGGAATTCATTGGGCTTCAGAATTGATTTGCCATGAATCTACTGCTAATGCATATTCAATAAATAGGTAGTGTATTGGAGAGGTACTGTATATAGAAAATGGACAAATACTGTGTATAGAATTAAGGGGTTTGACTGGGAAAAGTCATATTATGGAAAAGTATTATATATTGCTGATTTATAGTCAATATCTATCAGCCTACCAGCCCAATACTGCCTTCGAATAAACAGTAATAATATAAAAACTATTAGAAATATGCATCATCTTCCTTAATACAATACATTCGTAGTGAAATTATTCTTACTTTTTCAGAATATTCACCTTGTAGCCAAGTGGCTAAGCACTCTGGAGAAACTACTGGAAAAGTATAGTGAAGAAAGCCATTCAGAATACCGTGTGTTCATGAGTGCAGAACCTGCCCCTACACATAAGGAACATATTATCCCGCAAGGGATCTTAGAAAATGCTATTAAAATTACCAACGAACCCCCAACCGGAATGCTGGCTAATCTGCACTCTGCACTGGATAACTTTGATCAGGTCAGTAAAATCATATTGTCTTACAATAACAAATCCTGCTTACACCACACAGTGGATTATGTGCATCAGATATTTAACTGACATGTTTTATTAATACATTAATGATTAGACTAGTCATTCTAGATTCAGATAAGTCCACAGGAGTTTGGTTCTAGTTTATGTTTAAATAAAACTGCTTTTGTTCTATATAAATCACATACATGGGTAAACACTACCAACTTGATGGCCTTTGGATATGTAACCTCTTGGTTACCAAAAATCTTTCTTAGCAATGATATACTACTTTCACCATAGATACTATTTACCAGGTTACACACATTTCTATGCATAACTGTTTTTCCAGTGAAATGCTGTATATGAGACCTATATTTTGGGAGAGATCCTTATATTACTATATCCAGGGTTTAAATTCCAATTGCAATTAGATTAGAGAAAAGTAGATGGGATCCTTGCTTGCACCCTATAAACTGCAGTATGTGGGAAAACAAGGCCTAGTTCATAATAAAAGTGCAGATGGTTATTAGTATAGTAAGCTAGACCGGTTATTATTGCTTCCCCCAATACAAAGTGCCGGAGGTAACCCCCATAGAGTAAAAGGCTTTAGCCATATAGAGAGCAGGCAATCTACCTCATCACAAGGGCCTCATTACCATATGCTTGCTGAAGTGTTTCCAGAAATTTCTCTTAAACCTAGGACATCATTTTCTAAGTGCAGAGAGCAAAGAGCAAAGAGCAATAAATGAAGTTGGAGACCTATGGTCAGTCTGTGTGTGCTTTATTTATGAGAAGTGGTCAAAGTAAATCACCTGTCTAGTCTCAAGTGGCCTTACAACAATCAGGAAACAAAGTCTTATTGGGGTTTACAGCTATAATTTTAGTTTGTTATTTATAGGGGTGCAAATATGATTTCATTAATCTGTGTGAGTTTAGAGAAAGTACTTTAGTCAGACTATCACCCATAGTTCCTTATCCTGAATAATAAGCTTATCTTTAGCGATGAGTGAATTTTTCAGCAGGTATGGTTTTGCTGTGAATTTCTGAGTTTGGCCACCAGGATCATTTTTTTCTGAACAAAAATTCACTACACGGTCAGTCTAGCGTGCGACAAAAAAAGCCCCATGGTAGACAAGAAAATACCTTGCACCATATTATCCTCCCCTCTCCTTCCACGTTAACCAATGGAATTTGAGCACCAAATACTATATGTTGGTGGTCGGTTTTATTAGTTGTGCCTTTGTCAGTACACCAGCAATATATAAAGTATAGATGGTACTCTTTGGTTAAACTGCAACAGTTACTAAGTGTAGTAGTAGTAGATACCATTACCAGTTGACCAAAGGTAATGGCAAAAATCACAGACATGGCAACATGGGAACTTTTTTTCCAAAAGCAGTTGTATTATATTGTGGCATATAGCAGTATACTGAGCAAAAAATGCATGTGGTTTTGCCTCCCCATAGACTTCAATGTAATTTTGAGAATCTTGACACCAGGTTGCAAATTTTGACACAAAGCAATACGTGGCAGATTTGCTCAACACACTCAACAATAATTATAAGTAAGAAAAAAATGTTTTATTGGTATCCCAAAAGAGGAAAAATATGCCACAAAAAACCACCCATATACTTTATTTGTCACTGCAACAAAAAGACTTAAATTTTTCTTGCAAGATTTTAGCCACATGTGAATTTCCCATCGTTTGTAATTTTTAAGAAAAAAGGAACAGATTTACTCATTACTACTAATCTAGTCTTATCATTAGTGTATCTGTAGAGCTACTATATACACTTAATGGACATATAATAGCAATTACCTGTAATGGGGGGGCAAAAAAGAAATAAACACATATCACACTAAAATGTGCAATAATCCATAACTGTAAAGCACTGTGCACCAACAAGTATGTTCTGAAACTATCCAATGGTCAACCTAGCTCTTTGAAAATTGTGATTGACTTTTACTTTGTATACAGTTATTTATAGATTGTACTATTGATTTGTAAACACAGCAGAGTAACATAACAATAGAAGAACATCTCAATGTTAAGATATAATGATGATGTTGAGGGTATAGAGGTGTTGGTAGTGCAGCAGGCTTTACAATTAACAAGGAAATTGGAGTCCAGTTTTGCCTTTGTACACTAACAATGCTGATTGTATTTTTACACAGAACATACTTGATCAATGCACCCGAGAGCAGGAGTTTAAGAGCATCTTGTTCTCTCTGTGCTATTTCCATGCTTGTGTTGCTGAGCGCCGAAAGTTTGGACCCCAAGGGTGGAACAGGAAATACCCCTTTAGTATCGGTGACCTCACAATATCTGTCAGTATTCTGTACAACTATCTGGAGGCAAATGCCCAGGTACCAATCTTCTATTTATACAATTAAATACAACTATTATGTTCCAACTGTCAGTACTAATCACAATATTGCAAAAGATTCTTTGATATGTTGAAATTATTCCCATGAATTTCAAGCAATTGTATGTATGTGTAAATATTGCTAATTCTTTGCCTTTGTTTCTCCTTAAATGCTGCAATTTCCTAGTTCAATCTGAGTAACAATCACAGGCTAAGAAGGGAACTTACACACACACACACACACACAGCTCAGACATGATAGCACATCAGGCAGTTTCTGTGCTACAAAATTCTTACCGGGAGATTTCTTCCTTGTCATTTTGGGCCTTGAAATATGAAAAATCTAGTGTATAATATATTTCTAATACTTATATAGGTTTACCAGTCATCTGTCTGTCATTGCATTTCAATTCCCAGCCTCCCAACAAAGTTGAAATTCAGCAACAGAGGAAGGGCTAATTATCCCTGATTTATATCACTTTTTCCTTCTTCAGATATGGCCCCTTCCAAACTGCATTGCCAGAGCTCCCAACCAGGACAAATACTCCTTTATCTGTCCTGCTCTTTAAAGGAGAACTAAACCCTAAAAATGAATGTGGCTAAAAATGCCATATTTTATATACTGAACTGCACCAGCCTAAAGTTTCAGATTGTCAATTGCAGCAATGATCCAGGACTTCAAACTTGTCACAGGGGGTCACCATCTTGAAAAGTGTCTGACACTCACATGCTCAGTGGGCTCTGAGCAGCTAAGCTTAGGGGTCGTTGCAAATTATCAAGCAGAAAATTAGGTTGACCTGTAATATAAGCTAATGCTACAGGGATGATTATAAATTCTGATACTAATTGCACTGGTTTCTGTGCTGCCATGTAGTAATTAGTAGTAATGTATTTATTAATTTAGTATTAATTACTAATCAGCCTTATACTGTGAAATTTATATTCTATGTGTACTGTATATTGTGAGTGGGTCCCTAAGCTCAGTAAGTGACAGCAGCACAGAGCATGTGCAGTGAATCAGCAGAAAAGAAGATGGGGAGCTACTGTGGCATCTTTGGAGACACAGATCTTCACTGCTAAAGGGCTGAGGTTACATTGGGCTGGTACAGAAGCACAAAACATAATGTACAGCATTTCTGCCCTCCTTCAGTTCTCCTTTAACCAAACCTGGCTTCCCCCATACTCCTGTCATCAATTATTGGTCTTATTTAAAGAAAGTATCAGAGAAAGAAACAGGTGTTTGCCATTGTCCAAAGAGCTTGCAGTTTAAAGTCCATACTCATCCTATCAGTATGCAGTTGCTAAGCTGGTGTTGTCAAAAGAGCTGGCACATTAAGAATCAGACATAGGTACAAAGAAGTATCATAGAACAAAATAGGCAGTGCTAACCATATAACAAAATGCTCATGATCTAAAGCAAAAAGACTATACACTGTAGTACACTGCATTCTGAGTGATATCCATAATACAGGTATACAGCCCCACATGTATTTGTTACACAAACATCCCAACACATGCAGATAATACACTATACAACACAATGTATTACACTGTTTTACAGATTACAGGTTACATTTAGGAGAAGCAACATTTCCTCAAGAGTAGATCTTTATTACCAATACATATGATATTTATCTTCAAGTAAAATTAAAAAAGAAAATTGTTAATGCATTTTAGCATTAGTAAAAATTGCAGAAGACTTCTGTAAATAAATATATATATTTTTTTCATATGAGAACAATCTTCCTGATTTATATCTGTTTTATATATCTGATTCTCCCTGGCAGGTTCCGTGGGAAGATCTACGTTACTTGTTTGGAGAGATTATGTACGGTGGTCATATAACAGACGACTGGGACAGGAGACTGTGCTGTACGTACTTGGAAGAATACATGCAACCGAATCAGGTAATTGCACGCAGTAAGCGTGTTTCCAGAGCTACAGTGCTCTCTACTGGGCTCTTAAATATGATCACTCCATTTTTCAGTAACAGATGTGTATTATGTTACCCAGATATTTTTCTTTCTCCTAGTTACAGCAGACTCCACTTCAAAGCCCAGTATGCATTTGTTACCCACATATAACATACACAACATGGTATAATGCTGAAAAAGAATCACAACTAGATCAAGTTTATATAATTGTAATTTTTATTTCATCTGGAAACACAGGCAAGCACCCGCTTCTTTACATAATTAAACAGCTACTGTGGAGACATTGACTGGACTGGACATTGACATTACTTTGATGATGTCATTATTTTATCAAAGCGATTGGTTTATTAATTAAACTGTTTATGAATGTTGTTTGATGTAAAGGCAATTTTCACTTTTGCTTGCTCTTTCTATGGAATATATTCTGTTACGCATTGTATTGTGAACATTTACTCAGATTGGCTGCAGGTGGATTCTAACCCATACACATCGAAGTTGGTTACACACAGACAAGTAGAGCAAAACAAGCAGTTAGGATAGGTGTCACATCCTACTGAGATGAACATAATAATACAAATAAAGCAGAAATGTGCATTAAACACATTAGACTTTATTTAGTTGGCGGCTTATCTGGAAACCTGTTCTCTAGAAAGATCTGTGTTTTAAAAAAGGCCATCTCCCCACGAAGTCTATTTGAAGTAAATAATAGGGATTGTTAAACATTATTTTATTTTTCTCTGTAATAATAAAACGGCAGCTTGCATTGGTAACTAAGATGTTGACAAAACAAGTCTATTGGATATTTTATTTCTTAAATGATTTCTAACAAATTTACGGTACGGAGATCCGAATTATGGAAGAGTCCTAATCCGATTAATCCCGGGTCCCAATCATTCTGGATAATAGATCCTACATTTGTATCTGTTTTTAGATTTTTTCTTGGGGATATGCACCATTATTAACCAGTGGCACAAATCTGGACCTAACCAGTTGACTTGATGCCCTGATTACCCTTTTTGAATATTTATGTAATAATAAGAGTGATTTTTGCTAATGAACCTTTTTCTATTTTGATGCTTTCCATACAACCACTACCTAATAATGCCTGGTGGGAGGTAAGGCACTGTAATGTACTTAATGGTGGAAGTTACATTTAGAGTTTAAATAAATTTAGGTTAGCGCTGGAAACAATTCCCATCTGCAAAATTCATCTATATAAATTTCCAATCCGGCCATGCAGGCTGTGGCTTCATTATGTGGCAGGAATTTTAGTGGTGAGATGGAATCCCTAGTTACTTACACATTACCTTAGACAATTTGAGATAAATTCCCTACTAGAAATGCAATTGAATATCTACTACCTTTTACTAATTTAACCATTGCAAAAATATATGTAGCAAGACCAGACCGCACTGTTCTGATATAAAGAACAGTTAGGAGAACATTATTATATCACTTTCACAAAATAAATGTTTTCCCTTATTTAATTAATTCATGGGGAATCCATAAATACTAACAATGTTCCCTAAACAACCTGCTGCCAATCCAACAAAGACTATACATGATTATATAGAAATGTTTGATTAGACAGATTAAAACTGACCCCATGCATTCTAAGATATGATGCCACCCTTTATTTTAATTCTTGAAATGCTTGACCCTAAATATTTATTCATGCTGTAAGTTAGTCCAACTTGCCGCATGGAGCACAAACACCAGCATGCTTTGAATTGGACATCCTCTTGATCTTTTGTAACAAAGCCTGAAAAGAATTGCTAGGACAAGAGAATTAAGAATGGAGATCCTGCTGGTGGGCGCACATGAAATTTAGATCTTAAGCAACCCCGCCTGGAAGGATTATTTCTGTTTTCTGTCAAATTCAATGAGAACTCATTTTAGCTCAATCTTAAGAATCCATAGCAAACAAAGAGAAGAGAGAAAAGGAAAAACAATAACAAGAAAAATAAAAGAGCCACCAGAGACATTTGATGCCAATCAAACCTTGACATTATGTTGCTTTCATGTTTTTCTATATAATGTTCATTTGAAAATTTTCATAAATTAATACCATTTTTTATGAGTTCATTATTGTGACTTAGTGTCCTTTTCCATTTATATTTTCACTTTTAGTTTGATAGGAAGCTTGCCTTGGCTCCTGGATTTGTTGTACCTTCTAATCTAGATTATCTAGGTTACCATACATACATTGATGAGATGTTGCCTCCAGAGAGTCCTATCCATTATGGCCTTCACCCAAATGCAGAAATTGAATTCTTAACAGTGACTTCAGATAACCTTTTCCGTACATTGCTAGAATTGCAGTCTCGGGATTCTATCATTGGCGAAGGAGCAGCACAAACGGAAGAGGAGAAGGTTGGTAAAATAGGGTTGTATCTTTACAATGCTTGGTATAGCTCTACTCATTCAGAATACTCCGGATAATCAGATCAGGATAAATTGGTATAATAGATCTTTCTGTAATTTAGATCTTCATATCTTAAGTCTACCATAAAATCATTTAAACATTAAGTAAACCCAATAGGATTGTTTTGCCTCCAGTAAGGTTAATTATATCTTAGTTGGGATCACATAAAAGGTACTGTTTTAGAGAAAAGGGAAATCATTTCTAAAAATTCTGATTATTTAGAAAAAATGGAGTCTATGAGAGATGGCTTTCCCTAATTCAAAGCTTTCTGGATAACAGGTTTCCGGATAATGGATCCCATACCTGTACTGTGTTCTGTAAATCTAGAAGCTATATTATCTAGGTCCCTTTTGGTGACATCTGTGTTGTATATCTATTTTTGTTCTATTTCTATTTTTGAACACCACCCCATAAAGGAATGATGAGACAAGCATGTCAGATGCACGCATTAGATGGGTTATAGCCATATTATTTGTTAACATTACTCTTTAGTTATACATAGTTACATAGTTACATAGTTAAATTGGGTTGAAAAAAGACCGAGTCCATCAAGTTCAACCCCTCCAAATTAAAAACCCAGCATACATACACACACACCCCTCCACTCTCTCACACAAACCATATATGCCCATAGCTATACTAACTGTAGAGATTAGTATCAAAATAGCCTTTGATATTATGCCTGTCCAAAAAATCATCCAAACCCCTCTTAAAAGCATCAACAGAATGAGCCATCACAACATCACCCGGCAGTGCATTCCACAACCTCACCGTCCTGACTGTGAAGAACCACCTACGCTGCTTCAAATGAAAGTCCTTTTCTTCTAGTCTGAAGGGGTGGCCTCTGGTGCGGTGATCCTCTTTATGGGTAAAAAGGTCCCCTGATATTTGTCTATAATGTCCTCGAAAATATTTGTAAAGTGTAATCATGTCCCCTCGCAACCGCCTTTTTTCCAGAGAAAACAACCCCAAAAGTTATGTAGCACTGTCACATTAATGCAACCTTACCTTATACCTTAAGGTGGGATTTGAGATTTCAATAGTTTAAAAGAACATAGCGCAGCAATAAAATTGGAAGATGGAATGCACAGAGCCATATTTATTTTAGTACATAATCGTTATATTTGGCTGATGTCACTCACTTATTTATTCCCATAATCCTGGAAACACACCCCTAACAGGAGAGGAGCTAACAATAAAATAGGGCTTCTTGTGTTGTCCCATGTTAATTTTGTATTCACTTGTGGATGTACATCTGATCCCAGACATTGTTGAACTGGAAACACGAGTTAAAAATATAATGGAGGTTGGCACATTTTTTCCGTGTGCACTGAACTGGTTTCCCATTTTGATGTCATCATCATCATCATCAAAATCAACAAAATGAATGTGAGCACTTAAGGGGCTGATTTACTGCATTATTCTATTTGTTGACCATGTTCATTTCTATAACAATGACAAAATTCCTTCAAATAAATGTATTTTGCTCTTGTAGCCCTTAAGCTGATGGCAGCATATTCAACTTACAAGTCCTGTTTATTGAAAGGCCTGTACATCATGGGGCAGATTTATCAAAATATCAGTGTAAAGCTTGATAAATAAAAACTCACCAAGTTCTATTCATTCCTATGGGAGTTTTGGACGCGTGTTTATCAATAGGTGAAAGTTAGAACTCACCAGTCGATAAATATACTTCTAAAAATCCCATAGGAATGAATACAGCGTAGGTGAGTTTTATTTATTTATTAAGCTCTAAACTCACATTTTGATAAATCTGCCCCTATGGAACGATCTACATTCATATACTTAGGGGACAGGGAAAGGTAGCCGTTGTGCTTCAATCAGTTGGAATAAAACACATGTTGGCTTGATATTTACCATTTACACGATAAAAAAGAAAGGAAATCTATAACAGATTAACCTCAACTCAGCATGTATACCACATGAACAAGTGCTCATCATAAACAATTTAATGAACGTTCCCGTGCCTGAGGTTTGCACTTCCCGATTATCCTTACATCAAAATCCCGCTCTTCATTAAACTTTCACGTATAATGAGTTCCTTTGATAAGTAGTGGCTATTTAATCCTTTGGGAGTACAAGTTTAAAACTACATACTTTAGATTAGATATTTCATGGTGCTTTCCACTGCAAGCCAAAACCTTATTTTTATATATATTTTAGCAGGAGACAATTACTTTAATGAACTCATTAAACAATTGTTTTTTGCCTTGCATTCCCTATAAACTACTTAATAGAAGTAATTAGCCCCAGTTTTTACAGCATTTTGAAATCAAAAGTATATTAAGCAGTCGCCTGCTATAAATAATATCTGATGACTATTTTAAAGGAGTATAAATATAAAAGACAAATTGCTTTTATATATTTATTTATAAATATATATATATATATATATATATGTTATATATATATATATATATATATATATAGAGAGAGAGAGAGAGAGAAATAGCAATTTGTATATATAGGCATTTTGTATATACAGGCAGTCCCCAGGTGTTATGTACAAGACAGTGGCGGAACTACCGGGGGAGCAGGGGGTCCAATTGGACCAGGGAACCCCCCTCTATTTACGTTACTGGTACACAATAGGGTCTACAGGTTTGTTCTTAAGTTGAATTTCTATGTAAGTTACCTATACATGTAGCTTAGACAGATGTCTTTCTTAACATCCATAGTAGACCACACATGCCAGAGGGGATTGGGGCAGGTGGTTTACTAAAGCTAAATGCTAATAAAAGTCAAGTAAACTGTTATATGCTACTGTAATAGACCCCGTCTGTAAAGTCTGGTGTATTTAACTTGAGGACTCCCCGTACATTATTATAAAAGGCAAAGCTATTAACATGTTAATTGTTCCATTAATTGTTAGAAATTCTCTTTGCACATAAAAATTACCTAATAATTATTTCTAAAATATTTGAGTTGAATGGTGCTATAATGAACCAAGGCTGTTTTCAGCTCTACTTAAATGCTAGAACAGACACAAGTGATCTGTATGTCACCATTCTTATTCCCTTTACATTCAGTCTTACTCATATATATTTCTACCAGTTCTCTGTATGAACCTTTCAGTGGCGTGCTTGTTTCAATATTTATATGCACCTAAGGTGTTGGATAGAACAGTTACTTGAAAATGTATTATTTGTTGTGGGGTTTTTTTAATTTTCATCTTTAATTTTTCTTTTTTTAGGTCAAAACCCTTTTGGATGATATTTTAGAGAAACTACCTGAGGGATATAACATGTCAGATATAACATCAAAAACAGCTGATCGCTCACCATATATTCTTGTCTGTTTCCAAGAATGTGAGAGAATGAACACTCTGTTACATGAAATTAGACGATCTCTAAAGGAGCTTGATCTTGGTCTTAAGGTATATGCATGATTGATGAAAGTTTTTAGATAGCTAATTTGGGGAATCTGACAGGGGTCCTGAATGTCCTCCACTAGCCACTAGTTCACAGGCTGAATTTTAATATGTCTTTCTTATACAGGTATGGGACCTTTTATCTAAAATGCCCAGAACCTGGGGGTTTCCAGATAATGGATCTCTGTTTGTGTCTTCATACTTTCAGTCTACTAGAAAGTCATGTAAACATCAAATAACCCCAACGTTAGTTTTGCTTGATTGATTATATCTTAGCTAGGATCAAGTACAAGCTACTGTTTTATTACAGAGGAAAAGGAAGTTATATTTTTTAAATTTCAGTTATTTGATTATAATGGAGTCTATGAGAGATGGCCTTTCTGTAATTTGGAGCTTTCTGGATAACAGGTTTCCAGATTATGGATTGCATACCTGTACCATGGTTGGGGACGTACAGTAGGCTCTCTGGGAGCCTTCATAGCCGTGTAAAGGTCACAAACACTCACAGTATTAAGAGTTTAGGTACAGTATATAGATTGGAAATTAACAGGTGGTAACAGCCTACAAAAAACACAGAAGTTGGCCAATTTCTTCTTACATAGAAGCCATGTACCTTTGTGTCATAAAAGAGTTTGATACAAATATCAGGAACAATATACCCCTATTATAAAATGTACAATTATTAGAAATCACCATATAGGCCAGTGATCCCCAACCAGTAGCTCGTGAGCAACATGTGGCTCTCCAACCCCTTGGATGTTGCTCCCAGTGGCCTCAAAGCAGGTGATTATTTTTGAATTCCTGACTTGGATACAAGTTTTTGTTGTATAACAACCAGGTGTACTGCCAAACAAAGCTTCAATGCAGGTTGACATCTACATAGGGCTATCAAATGGCCAATCACAGCTCTTATTTGGCACCCCAAGGACTTATTTCATGCTTGTGTTGCTCCCCAACTCCTTTCACTTCTGAATGTTGCTCACTGGTTCAAAAGGTTGGGGATCCCCATATAACCTTCAATATCCTAAAATTTTAATGGATACATTATACACAAGAATACTAAGATCAATAACCACTGACTGTAACGAATGACATTACTAAGCACTGGCTGTAAGGGTTTCCATTCTTCAAGGATGAACTTCCAGCAGCTTTTTAGAATTGATATACACTCTACATTAGTTAGCAGTCTCTGAGTAGGCTTTCTCAAGACTTTAGCGAGGTGCAAATGAATTTTATGCAGATCCTACCATAAAGGTACTGTGTTGGGGCTAATTGCTAAATAGTCTAGCCTTGAGATTGGAGCTGTTTTTTGTAATTAAATGTATCTTTTGCTTGAAAGGGTTTTTCTTTGAAAAATCACAAAATATAAAAAAGATAACACTCTCCAGCTTTTGTGTGGTATGGTAGGCTATTTTTACATATATTATTATTGTTCTTGAATTAAACAACCAGATCAAGGGGAAAAACTGCTGTTGATTTAAAATATTGCAATTGTTATAGAGAACACGATCACATTTTCAAAAAGCGAATGCGCCAATCCAAACCCTTCACTAGTAATAAATCAGCCCCTGGGAAATGAAAATGAATTTCAAAAGTAACATACACAGGCTTGGTTTTCCCAGATATTCACTTGGGTTCCTGTATTAATTTATATTCTAAAGTTACTCCTTGATGAATTCGCCTCACTAAAACATCCAAGGAAATGACATTATCTTCTGCTAGATAATATCTTGTTGAGTATCTTACTTTACCTCTCCAATTTCTCCACCACAGCAATCACACGAAGGACAGGAAAATGACCATACTTTGTGTAATCTAGGTGCCTATAAAAAGTGACATTTTACAGCTATTTTGAAAAAGATTGTCATTTCCTCTAAGTATTGATATAAAAAGCTGCCTCTTCTTATACATATTGTGAATTGCACTTTTTCCCTGTAATAGTGAAAACCTAGCTAAATATGGAGACTTAATCAATATATAGTTTCTAACTACTTCGCGTGACATCAATTTATTTCCAACTGCCATTAGGAGAAGAGAAACTGTGTGTGGTGTAATCATACTGGGTTTTTTTGCACAACGCTGGAACCAAATTACCTATAAGATTGCTGGGCAGTCTCTGTGTTCTGAGCTGCAGAGCAGCCCTGTCTATGAATCCCATTTTGGCCTCGATTTGCAGAGAGGAAATTCTTAGCATTGTGATTGTACAGTGATCTCTAAATGAGTCCCATAGAGACGAAGCTAGCCTTTCAACCCTGGATGTGGTCCCTGTGGGATCTGTGCTAGCTTTTGGCATATTGATAGACAAGTGTAGAGACTTGATGTTCAAGCTGTGGCTGAGCTGTGTGCAAATGACAAACACAGGGAGAATATTAGAAAAAAGGAATAACATATTTCTCCTTGGAAAAGATAAGTTCCCTTTCATTTTTAAGCATACTTTAATGGCACATGGCTGTATAGTTTTTTTCATTTATAGTGGTGTTTTCTGTGTTAACATTAATATATACAATTTATATATATATATTTGTTTAAAAGTCTCCATTTTATTATCTCCCTTTCACAGTTTTGTGCATGTTCTATAAAACAGATAGAATAAACATCAGTAGAGAAAGATTGTGTCTTCAGGTGCTTAAATTAAACCTGTTCCATCTGTATATCAGTGTACATAAGCAAACCCTAACCTATATCAAAAGAGATAGAGATGCAAATTCGGACAGTCAGTAGAAACAAATGTTGATAATATAGTGAATAAAGTACCCCCTCTTGTAAAATATAAGGATATTATAAGTTACCGAGGAGTTTCATGACCATATAAAAACACGAGGCCGAAGGCAAGTCTGGCCTCTTTCACCAGACTTGCCTTCACCTGCTCAGAACAGGCCAAGTGCATTGGAGTGCATAGATCTTCCTCAATCTTCAGTTACTTTCTTCATTTTTTTTTTCAGGGTGACAGGCTGCAAAAGTCTTAAAAATTTTTTTTGTGCAACTGGTTTCCCCCATAGATTTTATAACATATGAGAACAATATTTTACAGTGGGCTTATGTGTAGAGCATTAAAACAACTCTATTGACTTCGTTAAGGCTCAATTGGGATGTCTAGTTATCAGTGTAAATGTAATGTATTAGATGCACCATGTAACATAAAGAGGTGCATTCAACTTTAAATTGTGCAAAAACGCTAACAAAGTTGCGCTAGGCAGAAAATGCACCAGCATTCGTCACCCGGAATGAAACTTTGCAACCTAGTAAATTTATGTTATCTGAGCAAATTTTCACCTGGCCAAGTGTTGCGATGGCTGCGAAGCCACTGGCGAATTTTCACACTTTAGTAAATTTGCCCCTGTGTTCTCATCTGTAAATCCAGCTACACTCTCCTTGTCTTCTCTTTATGTTTTCTTTCTCTTACTGTTTCACTGTACACTATTTTCCAAATAGCAGACTCCGCATGTTCTACATTTTTCTTGCTTTTGGTAGTGGGAAAAAGGTTACAGTCGTATAGATTATTAGTAGATGTTGTTCAGACCATACAACACACAAGCAGAATTATTTTAGTTCCAGTTACTATTTAATATTCCTTTTAGCAGACTAGTTTTGTGACTTGTGAAAGCCCAAGAGCCTGCTTTGTTCAAACGTCAACATTCAACACCTTGTATATTTCCATGAGAAGAAAAATTTGCTCTTTGGTATTTATCATGTCATCTAATCACAGGCACTATCTGAAAAGCAAATAGCGCGCTAATGTTTCTCTTTTGTTAGGGTGAGTTGGCAATCTCCTCGGAAATGGAACAACTGCAGTCAGCCCTTTTTTTCGATAATGTCCCCGACACTTGGACGAAGCTGGCGTATCCTTCAACTTACAGCCTTGCTCAGTGGTAAGTGCTGAACATTTGGCAGCATTTTATAGGGAGAGGGAAAAAAACACTGACCCCAGTTTGCATCTTTGGAAGAGTACAGCTCCGGTATTATATCTTCATATAATTATAAGCCATTTTTACTTTCAAGCCTGTTCTCACTTGCAGTTTTGTTTCAGAGCACTAAATCTTAGTCAAGAAGAAAAAATCCCTTTTTGCACCAGCATGATTGCACATAGCTATATTAAACCAGATAAATAAAGGTACACAAGTTTATTATTAAATTATAGATTAAAGTTTTCATTTGCTGGCAGATAGGGGCAGTTGTTGTTCAAGGGAAAAAAACAGTATTACATTTTTTTCTTCTGCGACTAAGACTATTGATTATATTTAAAAAGCTTCTTATTTGCATGAGATGAAGGGTATATAAAATTTCCCTTTCTCAATGGTTTTCTGAGAAAGATGGAATAGTCACGCTTTGCCACAAGAAAGAAAACACAAATTTCATAAAGTCCCATTCATTTTCAATGGGGCTAAAAATAAAAAAAAAATGAAAATAATAAAACTAAATAAAGTTGGTTGAATCTATTCTTAAAAAGACGGAATAGTCTCCATCATGTTTTGCCACATTTTTGGCTTTTTGTTAAATACATCATGCGCTTGAAAAAATATTATCATGTGTATTTGCTTTTTTTATTCATTTTTTTTCTTGAATTTTAATTCATTTGTCCCATAATCTTTTTTCCATTTTTAGAACTTTTATTTTCCAGCATTAGAAATAAATGATATGATTTATTATATATAAGTGCTAAAATTATTCCAAATCTTGTGTGCATGAATGTTAAAGACTGTTGCACCCATAAGCGCTCCCAACAACTTGTGGCAGTGTCCAGCATGAATTACAAAAAAGTGCATATATTGATGGAAGGGAACTCTAACATAGCAGTAGTTCTAGGGTTTCACTAGCGAATTGTATCAATAGGCAAAACAGACTTGTACCCACCAAATACACTAATGCCTATAAATACACTAATGCAGCGCACTAGAAGTAACACTATTTGAAACATACAATCTCTGTAAAAAAACACCTAGGGGCGGATTTACTAAGGGTCAAATTTCGAAGTGGAAAATACTTTGAAATTCGACAAATTTGGTTATCCTGAGGTCGAAGAAAATTTTTTTCTTCGACTAAAAAAAACTTTTAGTAGGCATGGAGAAGTGTCAGATTGCAAAATCTGGGAAGAGATGTTTGGCACTGCAATCAAATGTCATATTCTATCTGCAGGACACATAAATCTAGTTAAACCTACTGCTGGCTGAGGTTTTGGTCACCAACACGTGCAGTTTAGCTTGCTTCCATTTAGTCAATATACTGTTGCACAATTACAAGGCATGTATCGTTAAATTCCTTGTGTATCTAAAAATATTGTAAATCATTTGTCTTTGACGACATTGAGGCTCAAGGGATAAGCAATGTTCTCAAATTTTAATAGCACATTTATTTTATTGGGCAGATCGGTTTATTGGACAGACCTGCTTGTTAGATGATTTTATTGCTTCATTTATCTCTTGGTTAGTGTGAGTAAAATAGCCCAATAAACATATAAACCAAGACAAGGTCATCATTGCATCTTACCTAAGTGGAACTCTTCTGACAATTTCAGGTGGGCTGTGACAAAACAAATAAGCATTATAATACACTACACCTACAACACAATAAATACATTTAAAAATACACCCTTATTATCACAAAACCAACTGATTAATATTTTAGTGGCATGCCACAGGAGAAACAGCTCTATTGCAATGCTATTACATTGACCCTTTCTTAAAGTAAAATATGCTGCTGTGTAGCAATGGGGGCAGACATTCAAAGGAGAAAAGGCTCAGGTTACACAGCAGATAAGCTCTGTAGATCATAATGGTTTTATCCACTTTTTAAGGGAAACTGTCATGGGAAAACATTTTTTTTTCAAAACATATCAGTTAATAGTGCTACTCCAGCAGACTTCTGCACTGAAATCCATTTCTCAAAAGAACAAACAGATTTTTTTATATTCAGTTTTGAAATCTGACATGGGGCTAGATATCTTGTCAATTTCCCAGCTGCCCCAGTCATGTGACATGTGCCAGCACTTCAGGAGGGAACTGCTTTCTGGCAGGCTGTTGTTTTTCCTTCTCAATGTAACTGAATAGTACGCAGTGGGACATGGGTTTTACTATTGAGTGCTGTTCTTAGATCTACCAGGTAGCTGTTATCTTGTGTTAGTGAGCTGTTATCTGGTTACCTTCCCATTGTTCTGTTGTTAGGCCGCTGGGGGGGAAAAGGGGGTGATATCACTCCAACTTGCAGTACAGCAGTAAAGAGTGATTGAAGTTTATCAGAGCACAAGTCACATGACTTTGGGCAGCTGGGAAATTGACAATATGTATAGCCCCTTGTCAGTTTTTAAAACTGAATATAAAAAAAAATCTGTTTGCTCTTTTGAGAAAAGGGCTTCAGTGCAGAATTCTGCTGGAGCAACACTATTAACTGATGCATTTTGAAAAACATCTTTTTTTCCCATGACATTTAACCTGTCATATAGCCTTGCAACTGTACATGATATTTTCATTACTTTAAAACTGTTTTTTGGTGTTACTGTTCCTTTAACTTTGAGGCTATTATGATCTATCACAAAAATTAAAATGTAATATAAACTTCACTGAAATAAGAAACTTTCTAAATATAATCAATTAAATATTCTGTACCTTTCCTGAAATAACTATGTAACTCTTCACTGTCCCATACTACGCAGCTTATCTCTCTTTCTTTTCAGGCAGTAGGTGGAGTCAGTTTTTGATTGACAGGTCTAATTATACATCCATTGCTAGGGGTTGCTCACAGGACGTGTGCCAGAGTCAGTTATCTTGTTAGTTTTTGTTTGTGTTGGAGTTAGTTTTTTGTGTTAACTCTAAACATCTACTAGCAAAGGGAACCCCCCTAAAAGACGTATTAGACCTACCTGTCAATTAAAATCTGACTCAGACCTTAGCATGAAGAGAGCATTCATAGTGTCAGGTTTCCGAGAGTGAGATTCTGAAGAGCAACTTCATTTCATGAAAAATACAGAATTTTTAATTGATTATATTTACAAAGTGTTGTATTTCAGTGAGCTAGGCATAAAGGCTGACCTATTTAATTGTATGCATGTTAGCATAAGGCATGGATGGACTGTATCATTATAATTATCTGGCTCTCATGCAAAATGATTGGTTCTGACGAGACACATAGCCCAAACCACTACTTAGATAATGAACAGGGGGATTATATAACTTAAAGGGAAACTGTCATGGGAAAACATGTTTTTT
>CM044447.1:74247297-74257981 GCA_024363595.1 Xenopus borealis | reverse complement strand
AATCTCGGGAGATTCGCCCATCACTAATGACAAAAAGATGGCTCCATAAAGTGAAATAACTCACCATATAATGGTAGAGGCCCGGGTGCACCTCCCTGAGCCTGTAGCGGATCATACCGAACAAGTGTAGAGCAGACACTTAATAAGGAAATCTTCGAACCAGGCAAAGAAAATCAAAGAGAAACTTTATTTATGTATACACAGAGGCAGCCGTAGACATTTCATGTTTTTAAACAATATCCTGGATTACAGTTTCTTGTATTTATGGTTAGAATTTAACTTCTGTTTCAAACCAGAAGTGGAAAACAGAAACTTGCCTATACATGGTTTAGGGTTTCTTGTTTGGATACACCCTATTAGCCTTATACTATACCAGCTCTCCTTTGCAGTTAGAGAAATTGACGACTTCATATTTACTTTTATTATTTGGTGAATGTCCATGACAACTATTTATTGCTACCAGCTGATCCCACACAGTACCAAAAGGTTGGACAACAAGAGAAAATTGTTTCATTCAGTAACTTCTTTCCCTGGCCATTGTCAAGACACTATCAACAAATTTGTGTATTCCTCTGCCGGCCACTTGACAGAAAGAATGCAAGCCAATCGATTGCTGCTAAACTCATTTTCTAGTTATCATCTCCACCTGGGACCTTTGAGTTTTTAATTATTTGTTCAATCGATGGAAGTTAAATGGAAAGTAGAAATTGTGATGCTGGTGTTCTACAGGGATGAGAACAATAACTTATGCCATAATTTATGATGTTCAGAGATGGGATCGTTTGGTAAGTTTTGTGATACTCCTGGAAGAGTCAAAGTGATCTATTTGAAGTTTCTTTACAATTTTTTGCTGAAAACTATTTGAGCTGCACATATCCCAGTTATCTTGGATCATTTTGGCCCATACGTCCTTCAATTTCAGAAGTCTTGCCTCAAGTGGCAGAGGTCGGACTACTCTTACCATATTGTTTTTGGCCAGGCTGTAGGGTTTCCTAAAACACTGATTTTGGGGGTGAGTTAAAAAAAAGTTTGATTGCCTGGAAGCTCTATACTGTTCTAATTTATTTTATTTCCTCTCTGCATTGACACGTCATCAGATTGTTTGAATCTTGGTAATATTGGCTTAGGGCAATAAGAAACTTCTCCCATAGATATTATACTGTATAAGTGACTTGCCAGAAAGATGCTTGTATTATACAAATTAGATTTTTAGCAGCAGTATTAGCATACAGGTATGTAGCAATAGAATCCTGTATGCCAGACAATCTAGGCTGTAGAGCAATTTGCCAGTCTTCATAGATCCACAGCTTCCGCTGTGCAAAATTCTGAAGCTTTTTTTTTTAATCAACACAGCCATATTGATTAGGTTGAGAAGACAAGCTTCACGGAGTTCTTGGTTTATATTCTGTGCCCAAGACAAATCCTTGAAGAATGACACCAAGGCCACTTTCAGTCTAATAGAAGCTGTCATATAGGTGTTGGTGGAACCTCCAGGGTCCCCAGTGCCGGCTACAGCAATAGATTAAGCAGAATTGCAACTAGAGAATCGGTTGCATGTGTAGTTTTGACATCAACCAGACTTTATAACATTCCGTGTGATTGTTTTTGCATGCATAATTCTTTTTAGCACTTTCTTGCCCTAAGTTGCATGTTGAAGAGGGATCAAGATCTTTTTAAGACCTCTTCCCAAGGTGGCTTCTGCTTTTCACCTAGCTCAAGAGAACATGTTACTGGTCCTTCGGGAATATCTTGCTGTGTTCCGTAAACAGGAGCATTTGCGTATGCTCCAATTGAGGAAGAGATTTGCTCTATCACTTTAAGGACCAACAGAAGGTAGAGTGCATGATCGTATCAGTTCAGGGTCAGCCACTCCTGGGCCTGATGGCAGCATCTCTAATTATGACCAGCTGGATGGGCTTTTACATTCGGGATGCACAGCATCATTTTATTCAGATATGGGAAAGATTCCTTCTCTGGCAGTTGGAGAAAGAAGCTCCTTTATCCTACATTCTGAATTTCCTACAAGAAAGTTCAAATAAAGGCTGCATTACAGAACTCTCAAAATTCATGTAGCAGTACAGTCTGCTATAACAGAGGTAAAGTGGGCACAAGATCTGATTGTAAATTTTTCTCTGACATCATAAAGATTTACCCTGCCAAGAAGGATTTTTTCCTTCATGGGATCTTCCATGGGTCCTAAAGGCCCTTTGTACTTTATGCCAATGTATGCCTTGAAGAGGCAACATTGTGAATGGTAACTTTGAAAATATTTCCAATAGTCATTGTTTTAGCAGCAAGAGCGAGCTTTGTCAATGAGAGATCAAGACATATCTTTTTGGTCATATAAAATGATTTTAAGACCCCAAGGTGGTTCCCGTTATGCGCCGTAAGCTGTTAAAATGTTAATATAATCGTCACACAGCTTTAAAGTAAACCAGTTTATCATAGCACTTAAGCTTTGTCCTATGATTCTGTATATATTTATTATGATTTGTCTCCTGTGAATACTCATATATATTGCACTGTTATGCACTGTACAGAGCTGTGGCTCCTTAACAGCACTTTACAAATAGTTATACATACACACATCATTCTAGTTTTCTAATTTTGCTTTCACGCTTTTTTTCTTTTTTTAATTAAAATTATTTATTATTGTGCTTGTGTGTTGGCTGTGTTAATATTGTTTTTTTCTTTTTTTCCAGGTGCAAGATGGGATGTACAAAATGGTCATATCGCAGAAGCACGGCTTAAAGCTCCCACCCCAATCATGCCTGTCATATTTGTAAGAGCTATTCCTAACGACAGACAAGAAACACGAAACATATATGAATGTCCTGTGTACAAGACAAAATTAAGGGGGTCTACATATGTGTGGGCTTTTCACTTAAAGACCAAGGAGAAACCATCTAAATGGGTCCTTGCAGGTGTTGCTTTGCTTTTAAGTGTGTGAAAATTATACTACTCAAACTTCAAATTCTAGTATTGGAAAAAAGAATGCTCAAGAGGAGACATCTAATACTATTATCTAATACATTTTAAAGGGGTTGTTCACCTTTGAGTTAACTTTTAGTATAACGTAGAGAGTGATATTCTGAGACAATTTGCAATTGGTTTTCATTTTTTATTGTTTGTGGTTTTTTAGTTATTTATCTTTTTGTTCAGCAGCTTCTAGTTTGCAGTGTCCGCAATTTGGTTTCTAAGGTACACATTACCCTAGCAACCCTGCATTGATTTAAATAAGAGACTGGAATATGAATAGGAGATGGACTGAATAGAATAAGTAATAAAAAATGGCAACAACAATACATTTGTAGCCTTACAGAGCATTTGTTTTTAGATGGTGTCAGTGACCCCAATTTGAAAGCTGCTAAGAAACAGAAGAAAATTGCAAATCATTAAAAAACTATGAAAAATAAATAATGAAGACCAATTGAAAAGTTTCTTAGAATTGGCCCTTCTACAATATACTAAAAGTTAACTTGAAGGTGAACCACCCCTTTAAGGGCCCTTACACACAGGCGTTTGTTACCTGTGCTCCATTTGGATGTGTTCAGCCACAGGGGAGCATAGGTCTAGAAGCACTCCATTCTTTTCAATGACGTTGTACCGATGAGACGCGTATAAGCGCCGAAGCAGGTTTAGACGCAACATGCTGCGCCTGAACACAGCCAAAAGGAGCGCAGGTAACAAACGCCTGTGTGTGTAAGGGCCCTAAGTGCATACATGCATTTACTTTGAAGAGTAAATGAATGCAGATGACGAAAACAATTATATTTTTAACTCTGTAGTATATTGCAGGCTCAGGAGTTCCATGAGGACAACCCCAGACTTAAACCAACTTGGAGTGCTGGCTGTTTTAGTATTGCTGCCTGGGCACCTGAACCCATTATTTGACCATGTCACTCCTGCAAAATTTGATGCAGATGTATATTTAATTGAATATTCCCAATGTCAGCTGCAAATTACATCCAACTCAGACAACTACCAGTAATACATGGTCTGCAGTACACAAATGAAACTTACAGAATATCATCATAGAGTTTGTCTGTGAAGGCTTTTAGTTCATCAACTGAAGAAACCAATTGGAGGATTGGTTAAAAATATTCAAGTCATGTTGGATTAGCAAGCTACAGATGATTACAGAGGTAGTTTCAATGCAATAGCTGGCATCTATCTGTAAACACGCCTGGATTAACAATTTGGAAACTCAAGCAAGTGCCAGACTAATGCTTTACATTGGGACTTTGTGTTCTTGAAATTCCAGAGCCTCTTTCTTTTTTAAAACAGTCTGGATGGCTGTAAGAGTGAGGGTGATTTATCAATGTTCCAATTTAAATTTTTGACACAATTTGATTTTTTTTTGCAAACTCAGTCAATGAATATTTCAAAAACTCAATATTTTGGTTTGACACAAAAAACTAAAATGTAAAGCTTCCTTCATGTATAAAGTCAGTGGGAGTTGGCCTAGACAAAATGCAAGCCATTTTTTTTAATTTTTCAAGCTGAAAATCACAAAATATAAGGTAGAAATTTTCCACAACTGTATTCAAGTTTTTATTTAATAAATAAGAAAACGTTTGAGTTTTTTTCAAGGTTGACGGCCTCACAAATTGTGATTTTTTAATGAGCCCATTAATATCATATTTAGTCTATTATATTAGACATCCAGTCACTCCAGCTTTTATACATTACATTTTTGGCTAACTATATTAGCAACATGTTTTATTTCGTACAGCCTATTTACCCAGTTTTTATACTGAACAATACCTTTAAACTTGAGAAAAGATAGTATACATTGAGTTGCACCTTTTGCTTTACCATTTTGAAATCAATAAAATTGGTTAAATGTTAGGTTTGAAATTACTTTTTCTCTAAATGAAGAAAAAACTCTTCCATCAAATTTTTCCCTGAACGAGTTGAGAAAGTATTTCCAGTATAGCATAACAAAAATAAAAGCACATTTAAGGATATGAAATAGATCTGCCCTCCTTGTTTGTTTTACAGACATATGTACCTTGCTCGAAACCCAATGACCAGTTAAATTAAGTGGAGCAAAATGTATACAGTGAGCTGTTTAAGTTTCTCCTAGACAGGATTTTGTCTATTAGCAGACTTAACACACTGAAATATATCCCAAATAATGAAAAACCAGCTCTTTGAGAACACTTTATTAAAATATACTCTTTTACATTAACAGCTGTCAAAGCTGTATGTATGACAAAAAAAAAATATAGGCTACTGAAAGGCCTTGAAAGAGTTTGATTTTTACTTTCCCATTAGTAAAACCAGTAATTTACAATACCCCGAGAGCAATTTACACACAACTATTTGTGCAAATGCAATCAGCGTTTTAGATAGCAACTAAAACTTTAGCAACAGCATTATGTCCTGCAGTATCAAACATGCCAAGATCAATTTTACTAGTACAAGTCTAATGTAAAGTTAGAAAGTTAAAATCAAGTTGTAATAAGTGCACAAGCTGAACTATCAAAGGCCACTAATTTCTGTTCAGCGGTCCCTGGTATGTATCAGGTTACAGAATACAAAAACTAGCAACATTTATACAGTTATAACAAAAATTTTAAAAGGTCTGCTTTTTCCTCAATTGCAGTTTTAGAAAAGGTGCGCTCTTCACTTCAGCTACAACCCAGATCAAATGGAAGATGTCATTCATTTCAAGAGGGATGGAAATTAGGGGAAAATACTTTACACAAGGAAATAATTAAAATGTTTAAAACTGCTTACATAAAGATTGGGTCGAATGTGAGGTCCACAGAAAAGTCAACTGGTGTTATGGCAATATATTGCCATGGTTACCAGTCACATACCTTTTATAAAAAAAAATGCTGCTTCTGAATGACTTCTAGAAGCAGTAGCAAAACAGACCAAAGTGAACTTAACCCCCTTTTTGACTATGCATCATATGCCATTACGTTTTGACATAGGCCACTATTACTTCCATAGGATGGTCTGCACTAGTTTAGTGTGAGCAAGAAAATGACTAGTTTAGTGTGAGTGAGAAAACCTTACCAAAGGTTAACAAGGTCTTGCAAATTTAAAGAGCCATATATGACACAAGCCTTACAGCATTGCTGTATATGGAAGATTCACTATAATATGGACAAATTTACCTGCTGGGTAAAAACTTACTACTAGTGGCCAAAGGGCTATAAATTGTTAAAACAAACAAGAAATCATACAATACGGATTTTCTGACACATCCACCAATCTTAATATGCTTTGTTCTTTAAGAGGGCTTTTGTAAAGCCATGCAAAGTAGTATGTATTCCCTTTATGAAAAAGAGCCATATTTGAGACTAGCCATCTCATTACCTCTATACCCAAAAGGCAATGGTGTGTACTAAAGATTTACAGTTACATTTCTGACAGCCTACACAAGATCCAGAATGGGGTTTAAATCTCGTCTCAATGGTCAGTCCTCCATTTCAAGTTCCCGTTTCAAGCTATAAAAAAAAAAAAAATTGTTTTTTTTTGCTTAGAAATAATGGTAATATAGTACAGGAAACATAAATACCTTTTGAGGTATGCATGGACATTATCATAACCATGATACTTTGCCAAATAAACCAGCACACCAGTGGCACATCGACCATCTCGTTGTCTGCAGAAGCTACAATTACAAATTCCTCGGCATGGAGGACAATGCCAGTCCTAAGGAGAAAATATAACATTTAAATGCCTGCTTTGGTAAGCAATTACTTTTATGCAACTTTAATGGTGTTGTGCCTATTGTTAGTGCACAAATATCCCAAATAAAAAGGAACATACATTGTAAAAGATGTCCAAATTTGCAACTACAAAATTCATGCAAACACATACAATGCGTCAGACAGACATGCTTCTGGTATGCGCCAACTATAAGCCAGTTTTGCCATTCAGACTAATGCGATAGTAGGAGTTGGCCTAGAGGTTAAGTGATCATGCTGGATCTCATGCAACCTGAGACCATGGGGCAGCCTCCTGGTTTTCATATATTTTATAACATGAATGCCTTTATTGCTGTAAGGAGGTTGGAGTGCCACAGAACAAGAGTACATAATTCCACCTTCCTATTCAACTGAACAGAGTCTGGGCCCTTATCTGGATAACTGATGACTCTTGGAAAAGTAGTCAGCACAACGATTTTCTCTCCTGTAGAGACTTGGTGCACGTTCCTCGGTGGCCACTTTCCACCGATATCACAACAGTCTTTGCATGTAGAACAGCACCAAACTGTGAAACTTTAGTGTTTAAAAAGCCTTTATTTATTTCAGCTTTGGGCATCACCGCAACGTTTCAGGCCATGCGGCCTTTTGTCAAGCATGGCCTGATAAAAGACCGCATGGCCTGAAACGTTGCGGTGATGCCCAAAGCTGAAAAAGGCTTTTTAAACACTAAAGTTTCACAGGTTGGTGCTGTTATACATGCAAAGACTGTAACTGATGAAGACTTTCAGAAGGTTTATTTTCACATTTTAATACAAGAATGAAGAGAAAGTCAATTATTACACATGGACATACCCGATCTAGTAATGCAGTTTTCACTTCCTCCCCATAACGGTTCCTTAAGCATGGACCACAGAACTGGCCTCTAACGCCCACACACTCAGGATTGCGGCAGTTTGTTTTTGTGTCAGTTGTCTTTTGACGGCATTGATGGCATGTTGATCCCTGAGAAAATTAATTTAAATGGTCAGAAATTACCGCTGACCCACATTTTTCCTGACAAGTTTATTTTAAGAAAAAAATCCTACATCTGATTGTACAACAATATATAGTTATAGGCAACTTGTATACAAAAGAATATATGAAATAAGATAAGCAAGTGGGCTATTGCTTTTGTCTGAGAAAAGAATTTAAGTGGAAAAATGTTTGAATACCAAAACCATCGTAGAATGTATTATATAAAAATCAGTTGGAGTTCTAAGAAGTAATCTCTCAAATGTCTAGAAACCGTATTTGCAGAATCTCAACATCTGCTAGCTTTTTAAATCAGCCCCATGTTGAAAAGGATTTGCATCATACTGAAAAAGTATTCATCACTTACAGTTGCCCTGTTGTACACTTTATCCCCTGCATTGACAGATATGGCATTCAATTCTGCCTGTGTGATCTCTTCAACTGGTCGTATGATATGGGGCAGTGTATGCACACTTGAGAACCTCCTCCTAGGCACATATTCTTCATCCTGCACAGGACAAATATTTACCATCAACACAAAGGTTCCATCTCCACTTTAAAAATGTATTATAGCAAGTGTTATTTTAAGTACAGGTATAGGAAAAAAACTGTACCTCAAGGTCTGTGTTGTCCACCTTTCTTTTCCGTACCAAATAATAGGAATCTTCCTCCTCTTCATCATTCAGAGACTGGGTGGGAGGGCCATCAATTAGTGATCGAGACCTGGTATGAGGCCGGGTGCTTCTTTCTGGATTCCTTCTAGGACAGGTTGCAGCCTTTGGACTCCTGGGAACACGCTTCATTTTCTGGAGAGAAAAAAATTCTAATAGTTTGTGGAAGCAAATATTGGGTTTACTAGAATTTGGGCTCACGCAACTAATCTGAAAAAATAAACCAGAATTTCATCCAGGCACAGTAGTATATGGTTTACATGCATATCCAGATATGAAAAGAGGATATCTTGTGATTATTCAGAGCAAAAGTAACTTCTGTAGCTCTGACATGTTTATCCAGATTCATAAATGCATGCAATTCCAATGTACACAGCCAATTCCCCGGCCATGCTGATCTAAATCACACTAAACAGTGGAGTAACAGATTTGATAGCAATTTTCACAAATATTTAAAAAGCAAGCTTTTTAGTTTATGCATACAAAAACAAAGCGAAAAGGAAAGTAGCAATATGCATTACTAATGGTAAATTACTTACTGGCGTAGAAGGAAGAAATTGATTTTTGCTTGGGAAAAGTCCAGGTATGTTGTTTAGTTCAGCCATTAGCTTTGCAAGCTAAAATCATAAATTTCAAAGATAAGAATTTCTAAATTAGAAAAATATATAAGATGTAATCTTTTTTTCATGTGGGAACCCCCATATCCCCACCATTCAGTAGTAAGGCACGAACATTTTCCATAAAACAGAACACATGCCTTCATCAGAAGCTAAGTGGTGAACTCTCAAAGATTTGCACTTAAAGGGGTGGTCAACCTTTTAAGTCAACTTTTAGTATGTTATAGAATGTGCAAGTCTAAATCATTTTTCAACTGGTATTGCCATTTATTGTGTATAATTTTTTTTTAAATATTTGCCTACGTCCAACTCTTTCCAGCTTTGAAATCTAAGAAGAAATGCTCTGTAAGGCAACAAGTGTATTCTTATTGCTTTTTATTAAACCTTTCTATGTAGCCCCTCTCCTATTCATATCAAATTTACTAAAATAAATGAATAGTTGCTAGCAGTTTGGACCCTAACAACCACATTGCTGAGATGCAAAACGGAGAGCCACTGAAGATAAGTAACGCAAAACACAAAAGGTGAATAACCCCTTTAAGGCCAGCTAAATCCCAGAAATCGAGCGCACCAGGTTTCACTGCATAAGGCACACAAGTTCACACTTACACAAAACTTCAGAAAGAGCCCACCTGTTAACTGTGGCAAATGATTGCAGAAGTTGTACTTTTTATCTAAAGAATTTTAGAATATTTCACATAAGAGCAACGTTTAATAGTTCAAACAACATTCATTCACCAGAGCATTTTTAGATTTCTTGTCTGCGGTAGCACAAGCAGATTAACATACCATTTCTTTGTTCTCTTTAATATTTAAGGCTCGTTTCTCCAGAAAATTAGGGCCACTCTCCTCAGAGTCATTTGAATGGACAGGTTTTTTGTCCTTTACTTGTTTTTTTAGAGGATTTCCCTTGGAACTTGGTTTTGGGGGAAACTTCAGAGACACACGCAGTGGCAAGTTCCTTTTGGGGCGACCGCACTTTTTGGACTTTCCTGCTCCACTTTCTTTAGAGTCTGATTCCATTTCCTACAAAAAACATTAATATTCAGCTGAACACCATCATTTGGCAGGAAGCAATTTGGCATTCAATTTCATTCAAGATCCAAATTGAACCTTTACATATATTTTTTAAAAAGTTAATTCATCCAGCCTCTTTGGTTGTACTTTCTCTCTGTTGGCCATTGCTTACCATCACTGTTCAGCATTGGACAAAGTCTAAACATTCTACTTACCATGCCTTCCATAAAAGCATTCTCCGGAAACCCACAGAACGATTCGGTATCTGAATTCTCTGAAAATATTTTAGCCAGTTCCACACTCACTCCTTTTTTGAACCTCTTTGTCTATTAAAAATAAAATTTAAAGAAGCAATTTACAACAGTACTCATAAAAAAACAAGCACAAGAGCACTACAAAGAGCTTTTGTTACCTTAAAATGGCTGATATTTAGAAGTCATTTTGGTGCTGTTCTAGCAATCAAACATCTCGTGTTAGGTGACATTTTAAATGACAGAGTAAGTAAATGATTTACTTTCAACAGTTGCTACTGAGAAACAGTAGTATACAGGAAAATGGAATGATAAAAAGCACACATGCATTCAAAGTTGCGGGGTGCTTGATTTACCAAATTACATGCACTTCTAACAGTTGCTAAGAATCTCTTGCACTTACTGTGTTGGCAAAATTGTCAGAGCCAAAACTATCACAACTGTCATCT
>CM044447.1:74184521-74226700 GCA_024363595.1 Xenopus borealis | reverse complement strand
GGGTGACGGGTCCACTTTAAATCCATGGGAACTATATGCAATGCGAGAAATATTTCTCCAGCCATTCCACACGTGAAATTTGAAATAATGATGTTACTTTTTTGAGGAATTTTGAGACAGCTTTATTTAATCGCTAGATCATAAAATTTAGAGCAACCTGACTGCTGTTAAATTTTACATATCTGGGTTCTCTGACAACATATGATGCAATAAGTTCAGAGTCCAACTGGCAAGGGTTTAATTCAAATTAAAATAAAAAAATGGGCACAACCAATACTACATTACTTACGCAATGACAGTCTAGTGCTGCAACATCCATTGTAAAATAGTCTCCCCATCCAAGATCTTCCATACAAGTGACATCACAACATAATTTATTTTTTATGTGTATATTTATTCACTTAAAGAGAAATTGTAATAACCTGGTCTAACCCACACTGTAGTGCTTATTTGCTTTGTGTTTTTTTTTATAGCACTCATAATACATTATGCAGTTGACCAGCTGCTACAAATTATAAGCCACCATTATTTGCACATACAATAGAGGGGTAAATTCAGTCTGTGTATATTCCTTTCAATATATTTAAAGGTATTTACAGAAGCTGGCAATACACTTCTGTATTCGTTCACTTGTCCAAGTTAACTTGAGATTCCATATTTATGGATAGTGTAAGGTGTATCCTATGTCTTGCTTCTTCTGTGATTATTACACTGACAACAAGTCCTTGTTAAAAAAAAAAAAGATAGAAGAAGTAGACTGTGTTATGAGCTCACCAATTTCCCATCAATATGATTTACATGGACTGCACCCAGGCAATGCAATGGCTTTGGATCAAACCACTCAAACCATTAAATCCTGCTAAAGTGCTAATGACTACACATATGTGATCACTGCCAAACATAGCTACCAACAGAAAGGAAGTAATAAGTTGCAGGATGAATTACACACTTGTATATGTGATGCACTTCCTCAAATAAAGGAATTTTGCAGCTTTAATCGCTTGCCTGGATTCATCCTGCAACCTATTACTTTCTTTTTGTGTGACTACTTTGGGATATTGACACAGGATACCCCGCAGGATGAACAATACATTTTTGAGCGACAGTAAGACAACTTTATTTGAATAGTTACCAACAGGTGCTTGGTTATGTACAATTCTCATCTTAAATTTGTCTTGCTTTGAGGCCAACACATGGGATGATTATGCTCCAGCTTGGTTGAATTTGGTCAACATTATCTGCCTGTGGTTAATCAGCTTTAGCATGGGTTTGCTCCACAGCCACTTATATTCTGTGCCTCTGTTTTAGTTACACACAAGTAAATTATATAGTGAATAATTTAACTCACTCTTGTAAAATATAAGGATATTATAAATTACAAACGACATCACTAAGCACCAATTATAACCCATGACATCACCAAGCACCATTTTTAAGGATACAATTTACAGGAAACGCATGGCTTGTATATTATATTGGGTATTATATATGTATTGAGAACATCTATCCCACATAATCCACTAACAATAAAGAGACAGTAGTGTTCCTTAGGGGCAAATTTACTATTATTCCCCCCAAAAAATTTGTTTCTACTCGATATTCGATTAGCATTCGATTTTCGAATGTTAATCGAATAGTTCTAGGCTACCTTTTATTCGATATTCGATGATCGAATACAAATTTATTCGATCAGTCGAATAAATCATTAGACTGAACGAATAAATCATTCGATCATTCGAATTCGAATGATTCATACGATCGAAGACTTCGTTCGTACGAATCCTATTCGATCAGGACTTAGCCTCAGAAGCCTATGGGAGGGCTCCCATAGGCTTCTATTGCAATTCGGTAGGTCCAATCTGCCGAAGTAGGCAATCGAATAAACTTTAAAATGTAAATCCTTCGTTGGTCGAATGATCGAATATTCATTCATTCGACTCTATTCGAATTTATTCGATCGTTCGACCATTCCCTATTCGATCATCAAATATGCCAAAATTCACATATTCGACCAAATGAATAAATCCTACGATCGAAATTTGAATTTAGTACATCGGCCCCTTAGTGTCCCTTTCACATAAATGAATAACTTTATATATATAGGAAATATAACAGCATGTCATTTAATTTAATATATAAACAAGTTTGCCGAGAGTATTATGTAATTTACTATTTGTTTAAGTAATTAAGAAAACATTAAACGTGAGTGTAACTTTGTATATGAAAAGAATATATTTTATCTAAGCCCAATATCACATAAAAATTTGCTTTTCTTTATAAAAATAAATATTATCCCTAAATCTATACAATATTACAAATTTGATCTCCGACCGCGTCCAAAAGACTTGGAGCGGTCTTTGTGTGACTTGCTAGTTGTAGTTTGTTTATGAGTCTTTTTGGAATAATCCACCTTTATCCATCCACCGTCGTTATTGTTTTTTTCTTCTCCATTAACATCTGTGTCAGATTCTAGTTTCGGCATCCCTGGAATGTGCCTGTTTTGGTTTGTTTTCTGAGGTCTTTGCTCATTAGGTCTTGAATGATTGTATGATATTGTATAAGACTTGTAATTTTTCCCACTGTTCATTTGTGGGCTTTTGCCACCACTTCTCCTGTGCACAGGGGTGCTGTACCTGTTGTGTTTGTAATAGGAATTATTGGATGTTCTATGGGCTCTCTCTCTCTCTGATGGACTATCAGATGCTGTACTAGAAGCACTGCTGCCTTTGGAGCTTTGGATCGACAAGGAAGACAAATTTTTAGCTAAACCAAACTGTGTTGGGGAGGAACTGCGAGAATAGTTTATTGATGTAACCTGCAAAGTAGGACTGGTGCGAATTCGTCTTACTGCAGCAGCATAGGATTCTTGGCTCTGCAGATATGGTAAAATCTGAGATAAGTTTGAAAGGCTGGAGGAGTGAGACCGAGGTAAGCCTGTTGCTTGCTGAGGTGATGTGGGATTGGCCATTTGACGCATTCTTAAAGTGTACATCCACTGATAGTCCTCACCTGCAAGGCCATAAAAGTAGAATACATAAAGTACAATACATCTTCAATGGACACATGTTCATACACACAATATTTTTAAAAGTTGGAAAATGCTAATCTCAGTACTATGAACATTTCACAGGAAGTAGGATGCAGAAACCTTGCTTCTGTGCACCATGAATGCATCTAAAATCTACATTGCCCAAAGTGTTATAGGTCTACTCTATTTTATCGTGCCTATGGTGGCTCAGTATGGAAACTCTTCTTTGCATGTGTTGATTGCTGGGGAGGGTGCCTTCCAAATCCGGTGCCTAGTGCAGTACTGACCGAAAATACTTCCCTGGATGTATCCGAGATGTCAATTTATTCCTTCTCTTGGCTGACCATGCCTCTAGCGATGCCATGCCCGGTATAATGAGAAAATAAGAATACGCATATAATAATGCTTTAAAGGAACAGTAACACTAAACATGTTTTATGTAACCACATCTACTGTACCTTGCTCCAATCACAGCTCTATTCTGCATAACATTTATTACATTAAGAGCTTTGTCACAAGTACTGTTATAAAACTCTGTTTCTGGCTGTCTTTCCAAAAAGGCAACATCAATTGTGTAAGATCCATGGTGCAGCAATCCACATCTCCTCCTATCCAGGATTCTAAACCAGAGGCTAGTTGTTGCTAGCTATATAACTATATTAGAAACATTTTTTATTTTGCACAGCTAATTTACCCAGTTTCATTTTTACACTGAACTTTTCCTTTAAACGCACAGGACCAGATAATGTCATCAGATGTAATCCTCTGTGCTTATTAAGTCCACCTGTGTCATATGATTCACATAATAAAATATATTCTTGTAAAATATCTACGTACTTAACAGTTGGTATAAACACACTTTATGGTATGCTTGCGTGTGTTATTTATATATCACATGTGGTTTACTGGCAGACTGCATGTTTTAAGCGAGTTTGCTTTTCTGGTACTAATATATTCATTCATTTTTTTATTATGCTTTGTTTTTGTTCTTTGGCTTTTTATTTATATCAGCTGTTTTCTGTAACAACCTCTCCTTAACAAAACATTTTTCCTAGCACAATACAAGCAGATTTTTATAATTAGTCTGAAACTGGAGCCTGCAACTTAGATTGCTGAACAATGCCTATTCCAGTCTGAAACAGCAGGTCCTATGTGCCTCCAGAATCATCACATCATCATCATCATCGTCCCCTTACTGTTCATGAAGTCATGCAAGATGGAGATTTACTTTGCAATGTTTCATATGCTGCTCTATGCTATATACTGTAGAACATGGCCCTCCTCTTCTGTCGACTGTCAATCTATTTATACAAGCTTTAAAATGAATAGAATTGTATGTCAAAGATTATAAAAGTATTTTGACAGTTCTTATAAACATTTGTTCTTATTTGTTCTTGTATAACATTTTGTTTAATAGGCAAAATGTGTTTTCAGCATAATTTTCCCTATTTTATTTTGTTAAAAATGGGTGTATCTTGGTGCTTCCTGCCATTTTATAACTGGGAGAACACAAAAAACATGAAAGCTCTACTTCCTTTGTGTGTGATCTCATTATAAAGAATCTCCGTTGGCTGTGCATTTGCTGGTTGAAAACAAAGTGACACACTAATGATTTACAAGGGCAAGAGTTGGCAGGTTCCAAATTAAACCACAGTTATAACCAATACTACTAAGTGCTGAGAGATGGTGCCCACCAACCATACTGCAGTACTCTGGTTTTATAAAACAGTGACAGAAATTGGGATATTTTGGAGACGGACCACTTGAAACAAGGGTTTTGGTTTTTTTTACCAAGATTGGATAGCCTACATTCACTTTTGTGTGCTCTATTGCATTTGTGATCACACTTGGAGCTTTAGGCAAAGAAGCTGCTGTGTAGCTATGGGGTCAACCATTCAAGCTAAATTAGGCTATATAGATAACATATAAGCTGTGAAGAATACAACTGTTTTTGTTCTTCCATATATAAACATGAGTCAAATGCCAGTCAAGGCTCACTACTGAGGAAAGACATGCATAAAAACCCCTCTTATAGAAAACAGGACACTGGTTGCCAAGAAATAGTAGGAGCTGAATGAACAGGTACTAAATGTATGGCATTACTGACACTGTAAATGCCAATTGACTCTTAGGTTTTCGCACCAGATTAAAAAAACCATGGCACGCTAGGAAAAAAGCTTAATCATGGCGTTTAGTGCCTAACTGACATTGTTTCTTGAATTTAAGCCATGTGGCTCAGGAGTAAACGAGGCCTTTGTTTATAATTCCTTCTTCAAGTCAAAGAACTGAGGCTAAGCCAACCATTCTGCTTTCCCATACAAAATAATAGAACAAATTAACAAATCTTATAATAATAATCTTCTTCTGGACCCATTCACTGCTAGAAATGTGACTCAGGCAGAATGTTTTCATATGATTATGTGTAGATTAGATGTTTCATTTGCTAATTGTATAATCTTACTTGACTCATAGTTGCTTTGCTTGCTTTCAGAAGTTAGAAGGGGTGACATTATTGCTAGTTGGACAGGCTTCTCCGCGTCTTGCATTTTCATCTTGTCCCAGTGAATTTTGTGAATGTGTTTGGTTATTTTAGGAGTCCTGACATCATTCTGGTGGAAACAATATCAAACCACGCATTCAAACCACATTCTGCATACAAATCTGCCACAATGCAGTGAAAGCAAACAGACGAACTGAAAACTGTTCAGAGGATTAGAGTAGGGCACTGATGATAACTGATGATATAACAGATGCACTGACCTATTAATGCAGGTGCTGAGGACATCTATACAGGACATATTCCTATACTGTTGAGGGCATTCATGTTATGTAACCTTCAGTTGATATTTTATTTTTTGATAAACAATTCACTAGTTAGACTCAAGTATGAGTATTATGTATTTCTAGCATAGGTACTTATGGACCATGGACCAAGTCTGTGTGCTCCAGAATGGTGTGAGAGGCCCATTCTCCCAACATGAATGCAGCACTGTATTCATGAGGGGTGGGCTTGGGAAGCACAAAGGTGTCTACCACCCCACAACTTCTATGTCTTTTACAAGTGCAGAAAAAGCACAGTGCTTATTCAAGGGACACGGTTGTACACTTGAATCCGAGGCTGTTTTAAGTTATCCCATGATTATAAGAGATTACTACACTGGGTGAACAAAATATTGTGTTTTTTTTTACTGGTCACTAATTGGAAACATCAATTCTTCACTAGAGCAACACCTTCAATTTACTCTAAAAAGCCACCAAAACATTTATGTTTATTAGTGAACTTTATACTGAACACAATAAGGTTTTGTAGCCTATTTACCCATGGTTTCCAGCTGTATTCAGTGCCAACAATCTGGTTGCTAGGGTCAAAATTACCCTAGTAACCATGCATTGATTTGAATAGAAGACTGGAATATGAATAGGAGAAACCCTGAATAGAAAGATGAGTAAATGTGTAGATTCCCTTTTAAAAGATGGAAAGAGTCAGAGGAAGAATGCAAATAAAAAACAAAAACTATAAAAAAAAAATGAATGTCAACTGTTGCTTGGAATTGTCCATTCTTTAACATACTAAAAGTTAACTTGAAAGGTGAACCACCCCTTGAAGCCAATTAACTTAAAGGAGAAATCACCCTGTAATAGAAAAAAAAACCCCTCCCTCCTCCCCCTCAGCCTACCTGCCCCCCCCCCCCCCCCCCCCCGGCAAATGCCCCTAATTTTTTACTTACCCCTCTTTGCAGATTCAGGCCTCAGGAGTTCATGGGTACCATCTTCTTTCTTCTGTCTTTTTCGGAAGTTTCGGCACATAAGCAGTTGAAGTAAATTTCCAGACCTGAACTACTGGGCATGTGCCAAAAGTCATGACATTTTTTATGGAAATCTTCGTGACTTTCGTCGCAGGCAAAATTCACTCCAACTGCGCAGTTTGATTCCGGAAAAGACACAAGAAAGAAAATAGCGCCCATGAACTCCTGTGGCCTGAATCTGCTCAGAGGGGTAAATAAAAAATTACAGGCATTTAGCAGGTAGGCTGAGGGAGGGGGTCTACTCAGGGGAGGGGGTTTTCTATTACAGGTTGAATTCTCCTTTAAGATATGTTCTCATTCAAATTAATTTGAAAAAAATTTTTTGAATTAAAAAAAAAATCTTTACTTTTTTTTTAATTTAAACTGGTAGCTTCTCTTGCTTTATTATATTACTTACCTCATAAGTGACAATGCATTCAACAGTTTCATTATCTCTTATTCCAACAATCCACTTCTCCATAACAAATGGTGGCTGGGGAGGGAATAAAACAAAACATCTATGTAAAATAATACCACTGATTTAAGCTAGGGCCATACAATATCTAAGGCTGGATAAAATGGTTTGGTTCGGGATTCGGCCAGGATTCAGCCTTTTTCAGCAGGATTCGGATTCGGCCGAACCTTCTTCCCGGCCTATCCGAATCCTAATTTGCAAATGCAAATTAGGGGCAGGGAGGGAAATAACATTACTTTTTGTTACAAAACAAGTAAAAATATTTTCCCCTTCGGTTCGGTATTTGGCCGAATCTTTTGCAAAGGATTAGGGGGTTTGGCCGAATCCAAAATAGTTGATTCGGTGCATCCCTATTGTTTACTATTATCGATGCCACACGGACAACATATAAAGCTAATATTTTACTATATACTATAATAGTATATAGTATAATATACTATTATACTATATAAATATATGATAGGAATTGCAGTGTGTTTTTTTTTATAGATCATGATAAAGTGATGTCAGGTGAAACTGTGGGCTAGAAATTCTGTACTGTGCCTGTATGTGTATAAAAAAAAACTAAAACTCAGATTAAAAAACAGCTTACTTTTGTCATTCTCAGAAGTTCTACATCTGGTTGATTTCTATTGAATGTCACATCTTTTATGTATGTAATAGCAATTTCATCTCCATCTAACTCCATGTACATTTTCCATTTGCAGTCCTGAAAGTAAATATATTTTAGAAAACAATGATTATGAAGCGGCTATTATTATTCCACCATATCACATGGACTTGATACACCTAAGAACATATTTTGCATAATAATGCTTGCGAGGATACAGGGAGCAGGAAGTTAAAATAATTAATTTAAACTAATAGTTTAGTGTAAGATAGAAAAGAAAGACTGGCACCTCTACCCACAGCAAAAACTAAATAAAAAAATAGCTGTAATTTAGATTACCACTCACAACACCCAAAATTGTAATTTTAACACAAGTTTAGTAACTACATATTTAATGTTGTATCTCAGTCCTTCTAATGATCACAATGTTTGAACAATTTTGACACAGTTGACTTTATCATTATTTGTAGCAACCTTAAATACATGCAAAATCCCTCAACCCCCGCCCCCGCCCCCATATGTAATAGCAGGCACAATGTTTGCCCAGGAATATTGACCCACAGCAATCACAAAGATATTTGTTTTTAAACAGGTGACCAGGAAATGGTTGTTAGTTGCTATAGGTTATAAGTGGGAAGTGTAGGAAACTTTGCTCCATATATTATATTACTCATCCTCCCATGTTTGAAACTGCAGTTATCTTCTTCAGCATAGACTTTTAGCCTCAGCCAAACTTCTGTCAGTATATTGTAAAAGGTAATTATTCTCTTTTATCCTAAGTTGTTTTTCCTGTAATTGTTATTTATCAAGTTGTTTTTAATTTAACTGTTATTTATCACTTTAGCTGTTGCCCGTACAATAGAGTATGTGACGAGCAAACTGTGCAGGGAGGATTTCTCTTTAATGTAACTTTGCTAGCAACTACAATACAATTTCTAGAAAAGAGCTAATTTGTTTTACTGTCATTTTTAAATTTTAATTAAAAATTTTAAAAATGAATTAAAAGATACAAGTTTTTCAAATGTAGAATTATTGTTACAATATGATGTTGTACATTTAACAGAAAGTCATTATTTTCCATAAGCTGTTTTATTGAGATGGCTTTGAGATGATAATAATACAGCGATACAATTATATTATGGTTAACATGGAATGGGGCTTTATAGAAGTTCTTATAGGCCCAGGCCTTAAGCTGAGATACTTCAAACATCCCCATACCGCAGTCTATTGTTTTAGTTGGGTATGGGATCACAAAAAGAGGTGTTCACAAATAGGCAATTATCCTGGAGACTTATCTGACCCCCACAATGCCTAAAGTACTATACTTTGAAAGAAGCTATGTTCTGGATTGATGTCTCTCCCATGTGATATGTAGATATTGCACCTGATACACTGATATTGAACCTGAACACTTGTCCACAGGCAGATGACCAGATTATACTAAACCATATGATTGAGTCATAAAGGAAAAGGCCTATTTCATTGACTGATTACCTCCTGAATCCACCAATAGAATTCTGAATTGTGTTGTCTAAGAGCCCCACCACCTAAAAGCTGGCCAAACATACCACATCTCATCTGTTCTGTTTTAAGTTCAAGCAAATAATGGAAATAGTACATCCATCTAAGACTGTCAGAACTTTTTATCTAACCCTAGAAATACTTCTGTTGGTATCACCGGAAATAACAAAGCCCTAAAAGTACTCCAGGTACTACTGTATTGTTAGCACACCAAAACATTAAATCCTATGGACAGTTTTTAAACAACATGGCATAAGAGGGCCAGCCTTGTGCCTTCAGATGTTATGAGAAATTGTATTTCTTAGTTGGCTCCCGTGCAGTGAGGAGAGAGATCTCAAAGAAGATAAAACAAAAATCTGAGCAAAATGCTGATCATGCTGCTATTAAAAGTAGTAACATGTTGATCAACTGAGCTCCTGAATTGCTCCTGTAAATTCCTTGCTATTATCTATCTCAACTGCTGCGTCCCGCTGTTTCATAACAGATGAACATTCATCGATGGCACCTGGGTTATCTATCATTATGTTAAACCCTGCCCGACTTTTTTTTTTATGTCGGATTTAAAGCAAGATAATACAAGTGAAGATAATTTGTTCCTCTTCTTCCACAGTTCACGTGTCGTGACCCTCCTCAGCGTTGTCCTGTGAGATATTCTTATCCAGAAAGAAACCCACAAGCAGCTCTACCCAAAAATTCCAATAATAGCCCTCTTTCAGCGAATGTAGGTTTCAGGGTCTTGGACTAAAGGATGTTTTAATCTCTTCAGGAAAACAATGTCTCGTAATGATGTAAAGGACTATTGCTTTCCTGATGAAGAATCATACATAATTCAGCACCTTTTACTTGGCACTACTGTGATATCCTCATTAGGAAGCAGTGGCTCACAGTGGCTGTCAGATGGGGTCCGTGCAAATGCAGGCATTATATTGTCTTTGAGATGTGCAGCTGCTTCTATGACACTGCCAGTATCTAAAACATGACGCCAGTTTGTTTTATTTAGTGCTAAACCTTCCAGTTTGTAAAAACAAGGCTGACACAGAGCCTGACATGCGGCAGTGAAAATAATTAGCTCTCATTTTCTCAGCCTCCTGTTTCCTTCTCCCCGCTGCGTTCCCTTTCCACTAAACCACCACATGTCAGTCGAAATGGGAGGCAATTAGTGAGCTCATTTCAGTCCCCACAACTGTGCTGAAAAGAAAGTATTTATGATGGCACAATGAACAGCTGAAAGATTAAATAACATTTGCCTTTTGAAAAGAAAATGACTTCTAGCTAAATGGCCAATTTTTGATTATTCTCAAACAAGCTTAGAGTAGTTGGTCTTTAAAATACAAGAAAGGAAAATGAGTCATTTTTAGGTGGAAGAATAAAATAAATCTTGACACTGTAATGCAAATGACTGATGTTTTATTGCAAAATATGTAAATGTATTATACCCTTAACAATAGCTTGTGTCTAAGGTCAGGCAGAATTGTTACTAACTAGGCACTAGCACAGACAAGGTTACTAGAAGATTTCTTTTTTTTCTTTTCATGTTTTGCCTGCGAGTGGAACAAGGCCTTTGGGGATTCTTAAAGATTAAATTGAAACAACTCAAATGAAGCATACTTTTAATGGCACAATACACATTTCTGGATATGAAATTGCTTTGAAAACATCCTGCCTGACATGTTTATAAAGGTCCTGACATGTTTTCTTGACTAGATGACATGCCGCTTAAATTAAGAAAGGCAGAATAATGCCGTATTTCTACAGGGTACTTTTAATTAGGACAGCATGCTATAAAGTCTTAAGATTGCAGTCACCTTTCTTTATGCGTGTATGACTGCCTTGGTTTTTGAAACTTGTATTTTTCATAGTGGCAATTATGGGAGAGAAAAGAACTCACAGCGTGTACCATGCACCAGGACTTACATACATATATGATACACTGCAGTGAATCAATGCTGGAATTAATGCCAAAATAAGTCAATTCAATTGCCCTTGCCCAACTGCTATATTTTGATCGCTGAAATATTGGTTATAAAATACCTATTTTATAAGTAAATTATTTACTATTGCTTTTTCACATATTATGCATTAATATTAAAGTATCACCTGTCCAAATTTGATATGTGGGTCAGTACAAATAATGTCCATCAGTGTGTAAAGAAGGATACTTAGATACTATCATAGCCAAATTTCCCTATTTAATTATGTCTTTCAATTAAACCCAGGCACTTTCTTCTTATTCAATTTTTTTCAAAATGTAAAAACTGTAGTGAAGTTGTTTCATCTGCTGTGCTAATTAATCCTATTTAGGACTCAATCAAATTCCTGCAGCCTTAGATGGATGTAATATTTCCATTATTTGCTTGAACTTAAAACAGAAGAAATGAGATGTGGTATGTTTGGCCAGCTTTTAGGTGGTGGGGCTGTTAGACAACACCCGAGAGTCACAATCCTGCAGTTATGTAAAAAGGGTTTCAGACAGATTATGCACCAGTGTCATGTGAATGCTTTTTAAGGCTAGTTGTCAGGTTGACAGTATTTGCCTGTAGATGGGCCAAAACAATGGCCACCCCATCTGATATCTAACAGGGGTTTGGATATCAATGAGGAAGGCAGAAACCCCCACAAGGCATAGACTACATCAGGCTGTGGATGAGGTATTCTGCATGGGAGCCCCATGGTAGCCAATTAGTCCACAATCGGGTCATCCTTTAGTATGGCCAATTTAGGACTGGGACCACACAAGTGACTAGGTTCCTAAGATCAGAGATGTCTACTATCCAGGCAACACTATAAACTTGGTATTCAGAGGCAAAAGAGAAATACAAATTACAAAAATACACTAGAAAATTAAAGTCAAATTGTCAGAATACTGATGAGTACTTCATACTGAAAGTTCATTCTAAGTTTAAATTACCTGACATTACAATTTAACTCTCACACTAAGGGGCACAGTTATGATTGTCAAGCTTTTGTGCACAGGTAATCATAATGGAAACCACTTGTGAGTTTACTAATTATGAGGGGTTTCATGCTGGAAAAAGCTTGGCAATCTTTTGTATGTTTGCCCTAACAAGCTGCCAAAAATTACAAAAGCCTGTTTGGGCAAACTTATGAAGATTGCTGAGCTTTTTCAGCACAAATCCCAGCATGATTAGTACATTCACATGGGGTTTCCCGACAATTGCCTGAGCATGAAAGCTTGGGCAGTCATCAATGGACCCCTTAAATTTGAGTTGATTCTTACTCTTGAGTGTTCATCAAATCTTAATTACAGCATACATGTGTATGTTAACTCAAGGTATTGGTTAATGTGAGCACAATGTCACACCCTAGGGGTTCCCAACCTTTTTTATCCATGAGCCACATTTAAATGCATAGGCATGCAAAAAGTTCCTGGGTGTGCTAATTAGGGACTGTGATTGGCTATTTGGTAGCCCCTATTTGGACTGGCAGCTTACAAGCTAGGGATTTAAAAAGAAGCACCTGCTTTGGGGCCACTGGGAACAACATCCAAGGGCTTCGTGAGTAACATGTTGCTCTCAAGCCACTGGTTGGGGATTACTGCAAACAGAATTTATTCTCACATGTACATTTTCTTTCCAAAATCAGCCTGTTGACAGGCCATCAGAACCATCAGGAACAGTATTCAACTGCCTACAAGTTATTTAGTCGAATTGCTCTTATATTAGCCTGCAAATGTCCACCTTGAGGAATACAGTGACTTTAGATTTAGCCTAATAGTACAGCCTAGATCAGGTATCTGAATAATAGCTGAATAATAGCTTATGCATATACATATATATATGCTACATGTAATTCACCCCATATAAAAAAACAAGTGGCAAAAGAAGAAGCAACATTTTTTTAAAGTTAATTAACATGACTGTAGTTTGCAAGTATCCTACCATGGTTTAATCTAAAAAAAAATCTAATCTCTTGGACAAAATAGCAGGTCACTGTGTACTGCTGTGCAACCTATTTTAGTTAACTCTGCTTGACAAGTGATTCATGTTGCCCATGTAGCAGCACTTCAGGTCATAATTTCAGACCTGGGAAAATGCTTTTCAGGAAATATAAGATTACCCACAATTATATAACAGAACACTGCAGTATCTATGAAAATAGGAGCAATTCATTTTGTGGTTTCTACCCTTTGGATTGTGGATGATGTTTAAATTACAAATATAATAATATTATATATATATATATATAATATATACACTTTTTATTGCAACTTAAAATGGTAGCAGAGGAGATAGAAAACAAAATAGAAGATAACCAATAAAGGCTGAGAATAAATGAAGATTGTTAATCATATCCACAGAGAGTGAGCAAATTATCAGTTATGTACAGTAATATCTACACATTGTTGGTTACAGCTATATTCAGACCTTGTCACTTGAGCAAAGAGAAGCAGTTAAGGTCCAAAGCTATAGCAATTGTTTCTCTGTGAATTTTTCAACAAAGGGAAACAAAGTTAGTAAAGAAAAGAATGTTTACATATCTTGAAACTAACATAATTTTGTGATATAAAGAGCATATAATCAACTCAATAAATTTCTGGTAGGTAATAGTAGACAATAGCAGCAAAATATATATATAACGGACTCTATATCAGGGATGCACAACTTAAGGGCCAACAGTTGTACTACCAGGATGTCCCAACAGTTTTTGGACATGGATTGGATAACAGTGATTTATATAGCTGATTCTATAGATGATGTGAGCCCAAAGGCTCCTGAACTACACCAAGTTCCTGGCCCCATAAACAATTGTCAAAAAACATCTCTTCCCACTGTACAAACCATGTAATGTTATAAGTATCAATTTAACAGCATGTTGTGTCTGTACTCAATACTATTTCTCAGGTGAGGTGACAAATATACAACAAAAATAAACAACACATAGACCTTTAATAAGAAATGTAATGTGCTCATTAAGGTTTGTGGTTTAGATGAATTTAAAGAATGACTGTACCTCTGGGCAGCTGCCTGATTTGAAATGATATCCAAAAACAAGTTCTAGATTCACTATCTTTTCTTCATCATCATTTTCAGACTCCAAATCCTAGAAAAACAGGCTGCAATTATATTTGTTCATGTATCTCGGAGGACAAAGATTTGATACACATACAATTCTATAACACTTAGTGGAATATAGTCTATGTAAAAAAAATCTGGAATTGAATCTGTAATCTGTTCTTAGATCAGAACTACATAGATTAGTCATGCATAGAATAATGTAAAATTATATTTTTTTATATTTAAAATAACATTACATTTTTTATTTGCATGTTTTTTTGGCGTCTAACCTTTTGTGCAAAATAGCAAGATAATTTAAAAATACTTGATTTTGTTTCTTTTTAAAAGTTTCAATTGGATAATATAGGATATTTTAAAGGTATTCCAGACTGAAATCACTAAAATGGATTTTAAAAGAAAAGTCTTGGTAGAAGGGTGGATCAGTGTTCCATCTAAGCTGTGCGTGTGCACACAAATTTTGAGGCCAGCTCACTTAAACAAATCGTTGTGCACGCAAACATTTTTTGTGTAAACACATTATTTAGCATTTATTATGACCTGAGCACAAAATGTGCGCACAAAATAGTTTTTCATAAAAAAGATGGAACACTGAGGTGGGTCATGTGTTGACAGTACTAATGTGTACTGTGTGTTGGGAATCTGCTGCTACCTATAGCTAGACACCTTCTGGCAAAATACATAAAGACCATTGCACACAGGGAGATACTACAGGCAACAAATCTCCTGAAAATGCTTTCCCACCATCAAATTAAACAAAAGGAAATGTGAGGCAACTTCAGAAAAACTAAGAGGTGTATATGTTTTCCCACCAGAGAGATTGCCAGAGATGTATATTATTTCCTGTGGGAAAGCATTTTCTGGAGATTTGTCACCACAGTAGCTCAGATTTATTACAAGCAACAATTCTCCCTTTGTGCCGTGGCCCTTATGTATACTGTCAGAATATCTAAAAAGGGATTTAAATACCACACAATCTTGAATCATTGTCTTGAATGTCACAATGTACTGCAATGCCACAAATTTATTTTGTTTAGGTAACAAATTGCTAAGGCTATGCACGAGAAATTTATACACGGATTTCCACTTTGGCTGAATACAAATATTATAATGAGGACATATGCATGAATCTCTTGTAAACCAATAGCTTTACAGTTTTCTTCTGACTCCTAGGTACTGTAATGCTAGGTGTTTTCAAATGACCTATTGTTATAGAGGAGTCTGACCACTTAATTTTTTCCTGGTCAAAATATTGTGTGTGCTATTAGCCTATATGTTTACACTGCTCGCAGCTCCTGATATAACCCATATTACCCACTGCTAAAAGAGGACATGTACCTTCTCTAAAGTTGACTCTTTTGCTCCCCCTAGCTCTCCAAAGTAGACATATCAAGCATAATAATGGCTTATCCAATGGCAATAATCCTCATCAACTTTGCAATAGTCATCTAAATATCATCTAACATGTTGAGATTACTTTGCAAAATGTGTTTCCTAATACTGCACTGTTACCAAGCTTCTGAAGCAGCAATATAGTGCTATTTAGGTTTTCAAAACAATTGTATTCAGTACAGTACCAACAATGGTATGAAACCAAGAGGGGAGAGTTAAGAGTGAACAGAGCAGACATGATTCACATTGGAAGATACTCTTACGTCAACTGGACCTCTGGCCATGGAAGACTCTGGAAATGTTTTATTGTGGCATGCTGCTTTAGCAGGAGAACCCCCCCCAAGGTGAAAAGCCCCATCCACTACCCTTCATAGTGCCCCCTCCCAGCTTCCTACCCACACAGTGCATTAGTGAAAAATGTTTTCCTAATTGTGAATCTCATGTGTCCGTGCAGAGCAGCGGAGCTCAAGGGTGCCCTCTTCCACATCTTCAGTATTCCTCAGATCCTCTTCCTTCTTTTCAGCCATTTATCTCAGTTTCAGCAGTCCCTTCATGAAGAAAAGGAAGATGTAGAAGATGGTGTCCTTGAGCTCTGCTGCACTACTTTGCACATACATGTGAGATTCACAATTAGGGAAACATTTTTCATTAAAACAAATGTATTAGTATTCAGAGTTCATGCTGTCACATATACCATTAAAACTTGACCTTATTCTTAATTCGAAAGTAGAAGCACAAAATGGAGTGAAATGCATAGCACAAATTACTACAACAAGTTATCAATAATTGTATAGCTATAATTCGTAAGCACGTATACACTTTATAGTGGAACACACACCAAAAACGAAAGAGACGCCAAAGTGCGAAGGAGGCTGTTACCCACAGGTAGAAGCTGCAAGTGCGGAGTGGTGAAATCCATTTAAGATCAGGCAAAGGTCGTAATACATATGGACTGCCTAAAGGAAGTAGTGGATCCTGGATTTCTATTGTGGGTGAGATTGATTTGATTTCCATATAATTATTTTTAGCACACATATAACGAAAGGGGATGCCCTGTGCAGGTCACTGGTGCTGGTGAACATAAAATAACAGTTGGTTGTATGGATACAGTTAAACAGCAGAGTTGAATATATCCCAAAAAAGCTATATAGAGGATTGTGATAAAAAAAAATCCCTCCTTGGCTAAGTGGACTGTTGATTGGAGTAATATGGGACCTAAGAACAGTAATACTATACTATACCGCACAATATACAGCTTTAGACTATACCTGTGCCAAGTTATTATTTTAACAGCGATGAACTGTTAAAATGAATTAATCCTTGATTGATATTTTTAATTGTTTTTAGTATAGTATATAATGGTAGGCCAGCCGACCAAGTTTTAATAGTATATGTGACAGCATTAATTCTGAATACTAATACATTTGTTTTAGTTTGGATAAGGTCCCCGCCTGTTGGTATTTGGAAATGTTTAGTGTCCCAATCGTACGTATTTAACTACATTTGTCACCAATGCAGTATGCAGGGAGGAGCAGGAAAGGCACACTATGGAGGGGAGTGGGTGGGACTTTTCACATTAGGCGGGTTTTAGTTCTCCTTTTAATGCGTCATATAGGATATTCCAAAAAAGAAAATAAAATTTTTAGGCAATAATGAATAATACAAAGTGCTGGTTGTACTTGGCGGTGTGCTGTGTGCCGCTGGCTCCCCTACATAGCCAGAGAATTCAGTGGGCAGGGAGTGCAACAAATGAGCAGGGATAGTTAGGTTTTGGGGCAATTGTTCAAAAAACCAGCCCCAAACATATTTTTAAGCACATTCCTTCTATAGTTAAAGGAGTATAAAGTACTGGCAGATTGTACTACATTGGGGCAGGTCCATATTAAATGAAAAAAATCTGCACCAGTTTGTTGACATTTCAGGCAGTGATCATTAGGTCTTAGGTTCGCTTTGTACATGCGGGTAGAGGTGATGTATACTTGTTGAAAGATAAGTATCTGCGAAAAATTGTTCTTAGCAAAGAATGGCACTAGGCAAGGGGCCTCCTTTGCCTCTTCTCTTGAATGCCTCCCATTTAGCTCTAACTGTACTAGCCTGTAACAGCAGCCCTTTTAGGAAACTTTTGTTCATGTTTATGGGGGCGTTCTCTATAGCAGGCAATAAGCTTTGTTCTTATTGGTTCAGTAAAGTGACTGACAGTATTGCTTCACAGAATGGTTATTTTAAAGGAAAACTATACCCCGAAAATGAATTTTTGAGCAACATAGTGACATATTAAAGAATCTAACCTACCTGGTATATATATTTAAGTAAATGTTGCCCTTTTACATCTCTTGCCTTGAGCCACCATTTCATGATGGTCTGTGTGCTGCCTCAGAGATCACCTGACCAGAAATATTTAAATTCTAACTGTAAAGGGAAGAAGTGTTGAAGCAAAACACACAACTCTGTCTGTTAATTGGCCCGTGTGACCTAACTTTATAGTTTTTTTGCTATGTTTGTGTGCACCGTTGGATCCTAGGATCCCAGGAGGCTGTCCTTATATTTTAAAATGGCAATTTTCTATTTAGGATTACCCAATTGCACATGCTACTAAAAAGTGTATTATTATGGAAATGGTTAATTTACATGAAGCAGGGTTTTCCAAATGAGCTGTTTTATGCAATATCTGTTTATAGAGACCTACATTGTTTGGGGGGTATAGTTTTCCTTTAAGTGTTTTGTGAAACAAAACTTTCATTTTGTTAATAAAATGAATCATGTTCTATAAAAGCTTGTCACAAATATCTATTTTGTCATTCAAATCTAGCTTGGCATGCACTAGTTAGTTACACTATTATATATTCTGTCCAAGTTTTTTTTTTTACATAATTCATTCTGTAAGTAACTTTGCATAAAATGTGAGACAAATTGATTGTTAAAATGTACAGAATGGAGTTTGTAATATAATAACATACTTTTGTGCACTAACAATATTTTGTTCTCGTTCTTTAATAGAAATAAGTCTTTTGTATATTTTTTATCTATGTATATGGTCACAAATATTTATACACATTCTGTGTATTAGGAATAGTTTTGTATACAGAATGTATTTGGGACACCCCATAACTATATCTTCTTTAAGATTAAAGCTGGCCATAGACGCATTCGAACGATCGGACTTCCCCATCTCCCGACCTGCCACTAACCTTCAGATCAAATAAAGTAGCAAAAGCACAGATCAGCAGGCGTTCTGCCCCTGACAGGGATCGTACAAAAGTTGTACGATTAAAAACCTAGTGACGGTCTCGCACTGAAAATCATACGATCTGCAATAGACGCAAAGATATGATCGCCAGCTGACACAAATTTTCTAACCTGGCCGATCGAACAAACGACCGAACACTCTACACACGATCCGAAAATCGTACGAATCGAGGATTCGTACGATCGGATCGTTGCTTCTATGGCCAGCTTAAGGGAAGAAACATTCAACTTGCCTACAGTGATAGCTATTAATTTGTTTTCAGTTTAATATACAGCATGACAAAGGGAAGGCAGTGGAGGTGAATTCTACTAAATATACATTTGGACAATGACACATGGGGCTTCTTGTAGCCACGACAATTAGCACCATGTGTCATAGCCCTTTAGAATATTTAGCACTGACCGGGGGAGATGCTCTTGTCTTTTCTAAACCAAGTTTTTAGTAAAGTGAGTAAATGTGTATTTTATTTAATGATTTACTCTGCAAAGTAGGTGGAATGTGGGAGAACTTTGAGGCGCAGCTGAGATATCTATCACTTTGCCAATATGCAGGTTCCAGCCAATAAATGGCATTTCATTGACAGAATGTTTGTACTGGGAATAGATTTGTTTGCTCTTCCATAAATTTGCAGCTAAAGAACAAGCAGGGTGGAATCTTGGCAGGAGTTGCTCACAATGAGCTGCTCTTTGGAAGGAATACTGCTCTGCAACAACGGATAGCTGATACTGGCATGAAACGCAACAGTTAATGGCACTTGGTCTTAATGTCAATGGCAGCTGATGTGAAAAGGAAAAAGAATGGATGCCATGCTGCTTTCTCTGCCTGTATTGCAGAGTTAATTTCCTTTTAACAAAGGCTCCGTGTCCCACTAACTCACCAGTGAAGAGTTTCATTTTTAAGAGCACAGCAAGTCTTGTTATGTATATGAACAAAGTGGCATTTGAGAAGGTTTTAGTAGCTGTTAATTTTCCCTCTATTTTATATGTCTATTAATACAGTTACTGCTACCTAAATGTGCTGCGATTCAACTGAAAATGACGGATAAGTGCTTTTTTTCCCTAAAGTATCCACAGTTAAATAACTACTCATAAAAAGCAAGGATTGGCAGCTGGCTAGTTTATTAGTGGTCCAGAAAGAAGCCAATCAGCCACCTCCAATTTTCATGTTACCTGTAGACAGGCCTGGAAATACGGAATAGACCATTTGGCCTTGGCTGTTTGTGACAAATAAAGAACTCAGACACTGTGGGTGGCAGATCTGCTTTCCATTAAATAGAACTTTACAAAATATACAAGCTGTAAATATTCAGTGAGACGTTAAAATTTTCACTCTGATGTCAGGGCAATATATACTTTATGTCTTATAAGGTATAAGAATATCAGAATTCCATGCCAAAATCAAGGCACAGAGCTGCAGGTGAACTGCTTTTATACAGGTCATGGAAACCTAAGGTCGCTTATAATATCCATAAGTGATGAGGTACATTACATTGTTTCTAATAATACACATGTTTTAGTGATCCATGTGACATCATTAAGCACTGTATATGTGTATTATAAATTATATATCACTGCTGAAACACTTTATCCCAGTCAGACAGTTCTGACACACATTAACAACTAAAATCTCTCTATGTAAATGGGTTCCACTAAAATACTCTATTTAAATGGGTTCCAATGAAATACTCTATGTAAATGGGTTCAACTGAAATACTCTATGTAAATGGATTCCACTGAAATACTCTATGTAAATGAGTTCCATTGAAGTAGTCTATAATAATAAGATACTGGACTTCATAGCAAATAACAATACTATGAGTTTGTGCCAGCATGGTTTTATGCGTAATAGATTTTGCCAGACTAATTTAAAGGCCACCAATCTTAACTAAAATCATTTACTAAGTAAATACACTATGTGAAAGTTCAAGAAATCCGATTTTTAAAACAGTTAGAATTGTTTGTATAATGTAAAGTATTGAGATGTAGTACCGTGTTAGCCATTCGAAAAAAATGTATAAAATGTAAAGTTTGGTGATACCTTTTATTGGCTAACTGAATAAGTAACAATTGCAAGCTTTCGGAGCACACAGGCCCCTTCGTCAGGCAAAATATTCCTTCTGCAAAATCTCCCCTATCTCCACTGAAGTTCTAGCTGAGGCAGGCATCTTGGATTTCACTGACTCCTCCTACCTTTATCTTCACAGCCAACTGTAGCTCTGAAATCTCGCACATACTCAGTTGAAATTCCTTGCTTGCCTAATAAACCTTTTAAGCTATTTTGAAATCTGCCAAACGTCTGTGTTAGTGCTACCACCTTCTGGAAGTTGCTGTGTTCCCTTCATTTGCATACTGACATCACTAGCAGGGGATAAGATAGGGAAATCTTGTGATGCTTCTAGAGTTTACTAAAGCTAGGCATTCTGGGTAGAATACTCAGGACTTTGCATGTTATAGTCACTGTTATCACTGTATGGACTCCCTCAATGAAAGAAGGGATTTTTTTTTTTTAAAAACCTGCAGTTTAAAAAAAAACAAAAAAATATATATATATATAAAAAAACTATATATGATTAAATGTGTTTAGGTTGTACTGGTCAGATTTTTATTATGTGTTTTATTTTGGCTTTGATAGGTGCCCTTTAATTTCTTTTTATGAGAAGGTAAGCAGGGACCTCGATTCTGGAATGGCAGTAGATGTGATTTACTTAGAGTGATTTACTTAGATACAGTGCCACACAGTAGGTTACTGGTTAAATTAAGGAATGTTGGCCTGGAACATATTATTTGTACCTGGGTAGAGAAATGGCTAAAAGATAGACTACAAAGAGTGGTGGTAAATGGAACATTTTCTAATTGGACCAGTGTTTTTAGCGGTGTATCACAGGGCTCTGTACTGAGTCCCTTGCTTTTCAACTTGTTTATTAATGACCTGGATGTGGGCATTGAAAGTACGTTTCTATTTTTGCAGATGATACTAAATTGTGCAGAGCTATAGGTTCCATGCTGGATGCTGCCACTCTGCAGAGGGATTTGACTAAGTTGGGAAACTGGGCAGCAAACTGGAAAATGAGGTCTAATGTTGATAAATGAAAGGTTATGCACTTTGGCAAAAATAACATAAATGCAAGTTATAAACTAAATGGCAGTTTGTTGGGAGTTTCCTTAAATGAGAAGGATCTGGGTTTTTTTTTTTTTTTTAAAGATAACAAGTTGTCTTATTCTGGGCAGTGTCATTCTGTAGCTACTAAAGCAAATAAAGTTCTGTCTTGCATAAAAAATGGCATAAACTCAAGGGATGAAAACATAATTATACCTCTTTATAGAGCTGGAGAGAGTGCAGAGAAGTGCAACTAAACTGGTTAGAGGAATGGACTTAAATTATGAGGGTACACTGTCCAGGTTGGGGCTGTTTTCTCTGGAAAAAAGTCACTTGCGAGGGGACAGGATTACACTTTACAAATATATTCGAGGACATTATAGACAAATCTCAGGGGACCTTTTTACCCATAAAGAGGATCACCGCACCAGAGGCCACCCCTTCAGACTAGAAGAAAAGGACTTTCATTTGAAGCAGTATAGGTGGTTCTTCACAGTCAGGACGTTGAGGTTGTGGAATGCACTGCCGGGTGATGTTGTGATGGCTCATTCTGTTGATGCTTTAAGAGGGGCTTGGATGATTTCTTGGACAGACATAAAATCAAAGGCTATTGTGATACTAAACTCTATAGTTAGTATATGGGCTTTTATATAGGGATGCACCGAATCCAGGATTCGGTCCAGGATTCAGACAGGATTTGGCCTTTTTCAGCAGGATTCGGCCGAACCCTTCTGCCTGGCCGAACCAAATCCGAATCCTAATTTGCATAAGCAAATTAGGGCCAGGGAGAGAAATTACGTGACTTTTTGGCACAAAAAAAGGAAGTAAAAAATGTTTCCCCTTCCCTCCCCCTAATTTTCATATGCAAATTAGGGTTTGGTTCGGTATTCTGCCAAATCTTTCGGGAAGGATTCGGGGGTTCGTCAGAATCCAAAATAGTGGATTTGGTGCATCCCTACTTATATAATTATGTGAGGGTATGGAGGGGTGTGTGTTTATGGATGCTGGGTATTCATTTGGAGGGGTTGAACTTGATGGACCTTTTTCAACCCAATTTAACTATGTAACTATGTAATTAATTCCCATGCAATCTCATACAGCACATGGCTACAAAATTCTGTGACTTACTGTATATAGAGAACTCTACCTAAGGCCCCATGCCTCTCTATCAAGTCAAAGAACTCCTAATGTAACTTGTAAGTAACAAAAGTATCCAGACACACAGATCTTACCTTGATCAGTGGAGGGAAGTGGAAAAGATTCAGGTAATCATGTGTTAATTTTTCTATTGCTGTCTGCATTCAAATACAAAAAGGAAGATAAAATAGTTAACTCTGCTCTGCTCATTTTCTGGGGCATTTTACAGGGAATGACATAATTACATACATAAAGAATCGCTTAGGCCCAGATATGTTATCTATGATGATGAAACTCACATGTAGAACATCATATTCTTGCTCACCAGCCCACCAAAGTAAAGGGATACTGTCATGGGAAAACATGTTTTTTTTCAAAACACAACAGTTAATAATGCTTCTCCAGTAGAATTCTGCACTGAAATCTATTTCTCAAAAGAGCAAACAGATTTTTTTATATTTAATTTTGAAATCTGACTTAGGGCTAAACATAGTGTCAGTTTCCCAGCTGCCCCAGTCATGTGACTTGTGCCCTGATAAACTTCAGTCACTCTTTACTGCTGTACTGCAAGTTGAAGTGATATCACCCCCTCCTTTCTGCCCCCAGCAGCCTAACAACAGAACAATGAGAAGGTAACCAGATAGCAGCTCCCTAATGCAAGGTAAAAGCTACCTGGTAGATCTAAAAACAGCAATCAATTCACATTCAGTTACATTGAGTAGGAGAAACAACAGCCTGCCAGAAAGCAGTTCCCTCCTAAAGTGCTGGCTCTTTCTGAACGCACATGACCAGGTGACCTGAGATGGCTGCCTACACACCAATATTACAATCAAAAAGAATACAATTGCTTGTTCAGAAATGACATTTTATATTGTAGAGTGAATTATTTGCAGTGTAAACAGTGTAATTTAGAACTACATCATAAAAATCATGACATAATCCCTTTAAAGTTCTAGTTTCCTGATAGCTTCATAATATTAGCTATATTAGTCCCTGTTGACATAGCCCAAGCTAACATTTAATGGTTGTCATGCGTTTCAGTTGTAGGTGGATATTTTATAATGCAGGTACATGATTAGCCAGCAATTAGTTTTACTAATAATAATTTAATAAGACAGTGTGTGTGTATGGCGTTTCATCATCTGTGACCCATTTGCTTATGTTTTCCTATGGGCCACTATATTTTGATGTAACTGCCTGCAACCTTCTCAGTGGTGGCACAGCCAGGACATGGGTTATATTCAATTTAAGTACATAGAGTAGAATAGTGTAAAAAAGGGAAATGTATTATGGATAATATATATATTAAGGTTTCATTGCAATCCACTATCTGGAAACCCGTTATCCAGAAAGCCCCAAATTACAGAAATACTCTCTCCTATAGACTCCATTTTATCCTAAAAATCCAAATTTTTAAAAATGATTTCCTTTTTCTCTGTAATAATAAAACAGAATCTTGTACTTGGTGCAATCTATAAAATAATGCTTATTAAAAGTTAAACTAGCCAATTTATTTATTTAATGTTTACATGACTTTCTAGTAGAGCTAAGGCATGTAGGTCCAAATTATGGAAAGATCAATTATCTGGAAAACCAGATAGGGGGAAGAGGAAAAAGAGAGAGTACGGTCTCTAGCATGAGAATTATTAAAACACTGGGGCAAAATGTATTAATATTTTACATTTACTTTTGGATCAGAAAACAGGAAAAATGGAAATATGTATAAATGAAAATATTTTACCAGAATTTGTCTGGGGCCTTCCTATTTATAGTAAGGTATCATATAATTTATGCTACATACCTTTAAATGAATGATGTGTCCTTTAGAGACAATCCCCATGTCCTTTAGATCTCTTTCTTCTAACAGAAGCAGCCTTTTGCCCGTAATGTGATGCTGTCTGAACAGTGAGGCGTATATATTCTCATCATCTATAGCGCAAGGAAGCACAGAGCTGTTACACTGATCTACCGTGTTAGCACAAATGCAGTGTCTTTAACATCCATTTATGGCTTTACCTGATTTTACCAGCTGCTGCATCCAAACGTACTGTCGAAATAAAGAAACTAAAATTCAGTCTTTAAAATATAGATTTTTTAAATAGCAATGGGTGTTTCCAAAATATGATTAATAGAGTAATATAGTTCCATAACAATATATATTTCTCAATTAGTTCATACACTTATAAAATGATGGTTCACCCATAAAAAAGCACAGGTAGTAAAAAAAACACTGCATGTTCACATATAGAAGTTAATAGTTCACTAATAGTATCAGCAGCCAACTTACATTTGGAGAGAATTTGGCCTTGGGTGGTTTTTATGAAACTATATTAAATGATCACCCAGGTTCAGGGTAACACATGGAACCATAACTATAATTTGTAAAAGGAATGCAAATCCATGTAGTATTCATCAGTCCACTCTGTAAGATACACTGTTGGCATGATTGCAATCTTAAATTTCTCTGTACCATTGTCTTGAATGACCCTACAACTGTTCTTTATGAACTTTTTGAATTCTACAAATATATTTGTTAAATGTAATTATATTGGAATTCGTGGTACTGGATATTTTTCAATGCCCCTGTAGGACAACACATTTCTAAAGTAACAAGTAATAAGTCAATATGGCCAATGAAAAACCAACAGTTCCATCTGAATGAAGTAACCTGACTAACTTTCCTAATGAACTAACAACATTTATGCATGAACCATTTTCTACTAAACACCTGTTTTTACTGGAATTACAATTTTTATGGATGCATGACAAAGGCCTTAGTGCCGAAACATTGGGGTTATTCTTATGTTCTAGGTAGGTGTATCTGCTCCTTGATGTTTCTTTTGTTGCAAAGTAATGCTTTTGAGTGGTATATATATATATATATATATATATATATATATATATATATATATATATATATATATATATATATATATATATGTTCAATTACATGATGTATGCAGATTGTGCTTGTTGATTTAACACTGTAGTTTTTTTTATACGAACAGCAAACAATACCAGGAATCATACTCAGTTTTACATAACAGTTAAACATTATTTTCCATTTACCACTCTTGCCTCTGAAATAATTTTTTGAGTGTGTGAACCAATTGCATAGATTGAACTGTAATTTTACAAGTATGTGACATACGTGGTGATATGAACTAGCAAAATACAGCAAGAAAAATTCTTAGGAACAGGTTTATATAACTGTGACTTTATTAAGGTCCAGTTTAGGAGATACCAATATATTTTTTTTTTGTTTACCAATTTAGCATAGGTTGAATTATCAAATTTTTGTATTTTATATATTAAATTATCTAAATGTAATATATTTTTGCACATTAATCCATTCTTTCTTAGGAAACTAAGGTTGGGAATAATGTGAGTGCTATAAGCTTTAGGCAGAAATAGGATGGAAGAGAGAAAAACAACTGTTAATTATTTTATCCTGATTATGTATAATGGCAATCATATTCTATACATGGCCATTAATATCTGATCTACAGCAGATGTGTCCTATGGAGAACTTGGTCAACAAGTAGAATTTTAGCTGTAGATGGTTCAAATATGCCTTCTCCGGTCCTACAACCATTACTATTATTATAATTATATTGATATAAAGTATATATGACCAGAGGAATGGTTGGTGTTAATTTGTTCCAAATGATATGAGCGGAATGTTATTAAGGTACCTTACATCATCTTCAGTACCATAACAGCCACTGGATAACAACTTTTCAAAGCTAATTCTTGATGGAAAGTCAACCATAAAGGTAGTCCTTCTATATGCAGCCTTGAAAACATTCTGCAGCTGAAGATTGCTTGTTGGCTATTTCATATAACAATAATTATTTCCCCTGAGCTTACCCTGAAATAGAAAATGTTTATTTATATTGCGCCTCATGGGGGGTGTATCAATCTTGCAGAATGCAAAGCTGTGCCACTTAGTAGAGACACCTGCACAAAACAATTGAGCAGTAGGTATGTGCAACCAGTGCCAATCTAGGGCAGATATACTCTACATCTCAAATCAACTCAACAATATGTAATAAGTTTGGTCAGAAGTCTTAACAATAACAACGAATATGACCTACATTGGTAAAAGTAAATTGATTTCCTTATCTGTCTTACTACTGTGAATATATCATCAATAAAATAATACTTAATGTAGAACCTAGAGTTGTGCAAGGTTTGTACTGTATAGAATCCAACACATGCTTTCATATGTGTATAATAACAATAATGAAACAAGACTACTGAGCTTTTCTGCTTAAAGCTTGTCAGAAATTAAAAGTAAAGGGTCTGAATTAACTTCCGTCTACTTGACAGAGCTGTATCCCAATGGATTAAATTAAATAATACTAATGAAGTAAATGAGGCACCAAATGAGGACATTTTCTATGAGGTGAAACACTGAGCACTCTGTTACATTACTATAAAAGTTAAATTATAGTGAAGTGTATGTGTTGCTTACCACATCTTCTTCTGTCCATGCACATATATCAAAGGAAGGCAACAACTGTAGGAGGAATGACAGAAGAGCGATCAAACATTACAATATTTATGTACCATATATATATATATATATATATATATATATATATATATATATATATATATATACTGACCTCCATTAGGTGTAATATGCACAATTTATTGTCTTTCCTACCCAAACATTGTTAAGCCTTTGGTACTTCAGAGATAGGACCTACATCTGCCCAATATACAATTAGGGCTTTTGGGTATAGTTTTGCTCCCCATAAACACTGCAGAACAGTGAAACCGAAAGTAAATCCCTTCGAGACCTTGGTTCATCAGACCAGCTATAGGAGAAAGCACTTCCATTAACCTTTACAATTAAACCCCTTTTATCAAAACCCCTTTTAATTCCTCCAGCTGGTGAGAGAGGGGAAGTTGTAAGGATAAAAGTTAAACAATAATCCATGGATCATTTACAGTGAAACTGAAAACATGGATACGTATTTTTTCATTTCATCACCGTTCCCTGTTGATATGTGTCTTTTTGTTCCATACAAGTGTAACCTGGTACCTTCTATCACAGGCATGGGTCAATGAAAACATTTGAGCAATAAATGCTTAACACTAAACTTTAGCAATGCTCCTCAGTCATTCACATAGAATAGGGGAGTCAATTTCTAGCATTTTGTCTCTCTACTATATGAAAAGAACACTTGGTGACATATCAGACACACCAACAATTTTGGTCCATTTGCTATCAAACCATTGTCAGCAGTTTGATGATGCTGTACTGCAAATTTAGGAACTCTAAACATTAACAGATTCAATATATCGAAGTCCCAGTTTACTGATCCAAGTAACTGGATACAATTTTGATTACTGACAGCTACTCCTACTCTATCATAAATATGACTGGCATTAGGAATGCAGTTGTAGACAAAAGAAGGAAGCCAATACCTTTACAAAACAGCTGCAATTTTGAACATAACATTGTTTAAATCAAATTCTACCAAAGTGCTCTTAGAGATGATTGAGGATCAAGGAAAAATCTCTATCTGCCATTCCCTAAAACCATCTCTGAATTAGGAGTTCTCTACATCTCCCTCTACATGTGCTTTTCTGTATTTGAACAACGCAGGGCCCATTTGAGAGTCTTGCGTTGAGAATTTCTAATTATGTTCCCGACAGTAATACACTTGTCATCAATGTCCTTGTATGCTGTCTCCAATTACCCTTCAGCTATCAACCAGCAGAAAAACATGAATAACTTGCACAAACAGACTGAAATACATTTTACTGGAAGAGACAAGGGTAAGGTTCAGAGGGAAACATTATCCTCTTGGGTCCTGATGTCCTTATGCAAGCGTCCCTCATGTGTCCATTGCAGTCAGCTTCTCTGTATTCTTCCTGAGTTGGATTTTACTATGATTATCCAATTATACATTCAACAATAAAAATGTGAGTAAATTTGTGACCGCTACCGTGCCCATCTAACAGCAGTTATGTGTTTCTATTAAATGCTGGTTTAAAAATATATATACAGTACATTTTCCATGACATAAGTATTAGGATATGTTAAAAGCTACATGTTCAAAATCAGTATCACGTCCCTATTTTCATGCTGGTATAATTGCATGTAGGCATCTAATAGCAGGAAATGTAACACCGAGGTCACATTTGTAGATACTAATGGTTATCATTAGGCTAATAATATTTTTACAACTGCTCTTGAGGCTTATTTAATGGAAATTGAGGCTGAGTGGAATTGTTTATATTGTTTCATGGATACAAGAAAAAGGCATCTGTGTAAGATTCTATTCCTTACATGGACACATAGGTTCAGAGTGACTAGCTATTGAACCCTGGAATAAAATAGCAGTCACACAAAAGGGTTAATTAGCATAGTTCACCGAAACTTAGATACATTTTTATTATCTAAATCCAGTTGTGTCAATAAGGTCATTTGATACTGAATTATACTGAACATAGTTCCTTCTTATTTCCACTGAGAAAGAGACTGCACCTTGAATATTAAGGGAAATATAAGAGTATACTAAACCTACAGTACATAGTTTTTAAATGTTATAATTGCATATGACTGTTCTTGCTGGGTATAAGTGGATAGATGTTTCTTTATAAGCTGTCAACAAGAGGTAAATGCAAATAGTAGATGGAAATCTAGGATTCAGTTGGGATGCAGCCTCTTTAAACAAAATTTGGCTAAAGCCAAATCTAAAAAAGCAACTTTTTGTCACACGGGTGTGCAGCTTGTGGTTCTCTTTCCACCATAATTTTTATATGCAAATTAGGGTTTGGATTTGGCTTGGTATTTGACCAAGTCATTCACAGAGGATTCAGGATTTAGCTGAATCCTAAAATAGTGGAAGCGGTGCATCCCTACCTGAAACAGACTACAGGTCAAGAAAAGGAGTCTAAGGAGTGTTCTTCATCAAAATTAGAACGTCATGGACAAAGAGAAGACATAACAAGGAAGCTTATGAGGACCTGCATTTTTGTACAATATTGGTATCAGCTTCAGTCCAAAGCTTATGAAAGATTTCTTAAACCTTCAGTTAGCTATGATATCTGCCTCCCACAATACTCATTCATAGAGTTTACGCATACACTGAGGTCTTATTGGCATTTCAGGGGTCCTATTGTGTAAATGTTTTGATACCACAGAGGAATATGTTATAAACTCCTCATAATGCACAAGAGCCATTAATATTCTGTAAATGATATGCTTATAATACAAAAAAGCCGTGAATATCTTGTAAATTATATCCTTATAAACGGTGAGTTCTGATGTCATCAGTTATAAATGGTGAGTTCTGATGTCATTTCTGTCACATGACGCACTGAAACTTGTTTATTATAATAAATAAAGTATCCACAGTTGCAAAATAGAAGGATATTAGAAGTTACCTTGGAGTTCAATGACCTGTTTAAAAACACTCGGCCTTCAGCCTCGTATTTTTATATGGTCATGAAACTCCTCGGTAACTTATAATATCCTTATATTTTACAATAGGGGTACTTTATTCACTATATAAACGATGCTTAGCGATATATTATATATATATATAAATAACCTCAACTGTAATCTTACATCTTATTTAAGAATAGCCAACAGTCATTCATTTTTCAAGGGCTTTACAGTTATTTGTAAATGTAATTGTTATCGCTGAAAATCTATTGGGGTGGGTGAAAGAATGTGTATAGGCCTACCCAATTGTGGCTAGCTGTTGACTGGATTATATGGGGATAGGAACGTGCATAATTTATCTCATATCATTTGACCTGGTGAGTGTAACTTTTAACTACTTCCTAAATAACTGTTAGTAAGACTTGGGGGTGCATTTATCGTTTCTAGAAAACAAAAACTGTAACAAAACTCTCCCCCCCGCAACCACATTTTCTTATTCTTTTTTGGTTTTTTTTTTATTTTGATATTGAGGAACACATGAATATACATTGTTTTTCTTTTCTTGGATATTTTCAGGGGCAAATTTACCAAAGGACAAAGTGACTAACGCTGGTGAAAATTTGCCAGCATGATGTCATTTCGGAGCTTCCCTAGCGAAGGAGACAGACTCTACCGGTACTTCGCTCCCTAACGCCAGTCAAATTTGCGATCTGGTGAAGGGACATAAGGAAGCAAATTCACTAAGATGCAGGTTTACTGAACATTACCTATTGTGCAAGACTTGCCTTTGCCACTTCAGACCAGGCAAAGTGCAATAGAGTAGATAGGAGTTTGACAAAAAACTGTTGAAAATGTTTCCCCAAAGTCCCCAAAAATGCTAGCATCTTTTTCTTTTTACAGGGTGAAAGCTGCAAAAGATAGTAATTGTTTTTTGGGGGGGGGGAGTTACCTGGCTTCCCCCCCACATTTCCTAACATATGGAACATAAACTATACAGTGGGCACATGTGTAGGGCAATATAACAACTCTTTTTCCTTTTATTAAGGTTTCCTGGGCTTGTGTATTTGTTGCAACATATATGTCCATTGTACCATAACTTCCCGCCGTATGCAAAATTGGTGACGCTAGCGCAAGTTCGCTTTGCTTGCTGAAGTAAAGCTAGCGCAACTTCGCCAGCGTTCAGGCAACATGGATGCAAGCTCACATTTTGGTGAATTAGCGTTATCCTGGTGTAGAGTTGCGATGTGAGCGAAGCAGACACTGGTGAAGTTGTACTCTTTAGTGAATTTGCCCCTAGGTGTTGTTACCCTCTCTGGTTATTGTGTTCTGTTAACAATTAATATGATACACTTGTCAGTTATAATGCCTGGTCAGTTTTAGTTGTGAAAAGCAAGTGGAAAATGCTTTTTAACCCGTATGAACAGGGGGATGATATTAACGTTGGAGGAGATAACTCTAAAACCTGTCTGTGAATAATCACCAAAGCAGGTATATTTACATGAACAGAGGCTTATAATTTTTTGGCGTTAGCTCAGGCGTAAGTTATCACAGCTGTTTAGCAAATCAAGCACACTCTTTCTTATTCATTAGAGACCATTCAAATAGGAAATATGTTAAAAAAACACACATTTTATTGCTGTAGCTGATAGAAATCAATACCATACTGACAATGCTTACAAAGTCATGTCTATATAACATATACATCACAATGTTCTATGCTTAGCTGCACTCAGCTGAAGATCCTCCTAATAGCACTAAATTGCTTTGTTCTATAATAGTGAAACCACTGTATAATCTGCCATTACTAACACAAGCAGAATAAATATGTTCTTTTCAATCTTAAGCAAAGTAGAAATGCATTAAGAGTGATGAAGCTGCCTGATTACAGAAATACAATGCCTAAATATGCAGTAATTCTTTTTAATACAGTTCAAAAAGACCCACTGCTTGAAATGCATTGATGAATCCCATTTAAACGTAGATGGCTCAGCACAAGACAATTGCTGAAAGAATTTATTAAGGAAGCCTAATCTGTATGTCCAGGACCTGCAGAGTTTAATTACTCTCAAAGAGACAAGCTTGACATGTCGAATGTTATTTCACGAGGGCTCATAATACGAAAAGAAATACTTTCAAATCAGACTTTTCACCATAGCATGCTGGGTTTTCTGTATTCTAAATGGACAGGCTTATGCCCAGAAACCACCCAGAACTCCCATATGCCCCCTTTAATTTTTCTCAGTGCAGACAACAGTGCAGTGAACTTGTATGAAAAGTGTTAGTATTGTATAGTAACTGTATGGGGTCAATATGACTTTTGAAGGATGTATGGTTTTTAACTATAATTTGTGCAGGCGTTTATGATAGATATGTAGTTTACCCATTTTGGTCACTATTTGCCAGCTGTTGATTGGATTATACAGGGATTGGAAAGAGCATCATTTATCTCATATCATTTGACCTGGGGAGTGTAGCTTGTAACTACTTCCCAAATAACTGTTAGTACGACTTGGAGGTGCATTTATAATTCTTTTAGTTCTAGAAAACAAAAACTGTAACAAAACACACATTTTCCAAACCCTGCAGCTACATTTTCTTATTATCAAGCTTTAGCATATTTCTAATAGACAGAGTTGTCCCAGTAGTGTTTTTTAGGGGAAAAAGTCACACACAAACAAAAACCACACTTTTCCATTCACTTTCAATGAGGCAGAAAATATTGTATGTTACAAAAAAACTGGGGGGAAAAACAATTTAACAAAGTACTTTTGACCTACTGACTTATACAAAAACCCTGCAGCTTTTTTCACGCACATTTTTGGTGTTTGTTCCTAAATAAATTGTGACTATTTGAGTTTAATTCATAAATAAAACAACAAACAAATGGAACACAACAGTCCCATCTAGGTTTCTTAAAATTCACAGTGTTTTGCAGAGTTTGTGGGACAGTGTTCATGAAACAAATACTTCCACATTTTGTGCCCTGATCCACCAGCACTTCCTCAGAGTCAGAGCTGGGACACAATAAATCTGTGCATTTTAGAAAACAGTGGCTCCATTAAGTTCTTGTGGCGTCTACAACATACTAAGAGCAGAAAGAGGGTTATTCAAGCTTTTAAAACATTTTTTGAGTTTTTGATAGATTTGACCCTAAGTACAAAATGAGATTTAGAGACTATGCATGCTTTCAAATATCTGTACTGGTGTTTCACCAACTATTTAACATCTATTACCTGACTGAGAACAAAGAATGAAGGCATGTTCACAGTATACAGCAATTCCAATTTAAAAGATATTAGGGATGAACTAAATCCCGGAAATGTCTGAATCCAAGTGCCTGGCTGAAGTGAATACAAACCCTTAAAATCACGTGATCTTAGACTGCTGGATGATGGAAACTGCACATTTTTGCAGATAGCTAATTTATATATATAAATTGAGGCTCAGATTTGTTTTTTGTTGAATAAAAAATTAATTGGGTGCATTCCTAGAAGATAATACACACAATTCTGAAGCATCAGAACCAAAAAATTTATTTTATCTTGAGTTTGCCTATGAAGGTTTTCAGAGCATTTTACAAAACTATGGAAACAATACCAAAATATCTGAATACAGGAATACTATATATTGTACATAGATGGAAATATATAGGGACAATAGGTGTCAAACAGCTACCTATTGAGCATGGAGCCTGGCTGTTGTTGGCTGTGTGAAGGCATAGGGAAACCAGACACAGGGGCCACATTCCAGTGGAAGGAGGTCAAGGTAAGTGTATATTTGGACAGAGACCATTAAGATTCAAATGAATAAATTATGTGTATAGCTTCACAAGGTCCCCCAATGCTTCAGCTTCAAAGCTTTGAGTTATTCATATCCAGATTGTATTTGTTAAAATAAAATTGCTTGAAATAAGAATCCCGTTCTTAGCCTGTGTTGCCGGGAGATGTCTTTAGTCTGCTGGAGGCAATTATACAAAACAAACCATACATTTAATTTAGTTCAGCTTTATTACAATTACTAAATGCTCTAATCTCCATACTGTGGATTGCTTTTTTGTCATTTCATAAATCATGTGCATTTATGCCATTATATTGCTTTCTAGGGTACATTTGCATTTCCATTGGCAGTCATTTAGAAACACATTGAATCTGTATAAAGAAACCATTTGGCCTGCATTCTCCTTCCATTTTCCTACCTTGTGTAAAAGCTTTCAGGCAAGGTACAATTTTCCAAACAATATACAGCATTTCCTTGATTAGAATGAAACATTTGCCAATCAAGACCCTCTTAAAGCAATTGAGACTTTATGATACATTAACTTTCCTTTATGTACTTTATGTGTATTTTATTCTTAAATAAGTTCAGAGATTTTCTAATTATGTTTGAAGATTATGCAATTTACTGTAAACTGTAGAGAGCTGAACCTATGTGGCCTCCAAGGCTGTTGTGAAAGTTCAAGAAACTCACTACACAGACTTGTCATAAGCAGTGATCAAGTCTCACCTCTTCCTTTCACTATTATCTAAAAACAACTTTTTTATTTGGTAATAACTTTGGTGGAGACTTCACGGGCAACATTTAGTTCTAAATATTTGTATTAATAAAACATCGGAAGCAACTGCTTTACAATCAGCACTGAACCCACAATGCACCATTTTTTACAAGAAATCTAATGTCATTGGCTCATCACAATCTCTTCCCAGGTTTAAGACATTGAGCTATCTTTTTTTTGAAAAAATACACTTGTGAGTGCTGATTGTCAGTAATATTTCCGTAAATGCTTACTTAGGGGTGATCTGGTAGTTGATGTGAGGGCTAAATCAAATTCACTACTGGAGTGGCCAAAACAGTCAAAGATACATTTGTCTGACAGCAATCATTAGCAATGTGTAGGAGTAATATTGTGTTTTCCAATATTGTTATAAAAGAACTGGACAGGGGATAGTAATGAAATCAATAGTTAAAAAATATACATAATGATACACAAGTTCAGAATTGTGCCATGGTCAACAAATTTGTCAACAGTGCAGAAACAACAGATGACACTTCTGAGGTGCTGTCCCACCCACATCACCCTAATGAGGACAGTAGGGGAGAACCATTCACTAGTAAAAATAATATAGAACAATTTATTACAGTGTCCTAATTATTTCAGTCCAAGAAAGTCTTTTATGCCGAATGTCTATTTGGTATTTTTATTATTATTCAGTACTAAGAGTCATCCCTTAGAAACTATTACCTATTAATAAGGTTAAATGATAGAACCAATGAACACTTTCCCACCCATACGGTGGTGATCCACACATGTTTAGGTGTTGGACCAGTGTACATTATCTTCCCATATAAAGTCAGCTTTACTGTACGAGTGGTGATGTACACCAATATCAAGCAAAGGGAACAAAAGTTATGGATGATCAATTTGTGTGCATAGTCGTGACTTTACATCTAGACCATTCTTTTAATTACTATGGGGGCTGCTTCATATACACATAAAAAGCAATCACCGTGCACCACATTTAATACAATGCTTCCTTTATATACATCTGGTCTAGAGTAAGTTGAAACAATTTTCTAGGAACCACTATTCCTTTGCTGTAGGGTGGCAGTATAGCTGCCATTACAAATACACTTGCATATTTTTATTTTGATTTGATATATATATAATATGCTTCACAATTTGTTCTAATCTCTAAATTAAACATGATTTATTGTCAAACTCCTTGGGGCAAATTCACTAAAAAGTGCAAATTTGCCAGCGACAGCTTCGCAGCCATCGCAACACTTCCCCAGGCATAAATTTGCGAAGTTGCATCCAGGGCGCCAAACGCTGGTGAATTTTCTCTAGCATTACTTCGGCAGAGCCAGCAAATCAAAGCAAAGTTGCGCTAGTGTTCAATTCTGCCTAGCTCAACTTCACTAGAGTTCTTGTGCTCATGCTAATTTGCATATTGCGGGAAATTTTTATTTTATGCTATTTATGTTACATGGTGTATCTAATACATTTACACTGATTACATGCCAAGGGACCCTTAATAAAGTCAATAGAGTTGTTTTAATACCCTACACATAAGCCCACAGTTAAATAATGTGCTATATAGTAGAAAATGTTTGGGGGAAACCGGGTTCCCAAAAAATTTTTTTTATGTCTTTTGCAGTCTAACCCTGAAAAAATTAAAAGACGCTAGTGTTTTTTGTGACTGGATAAGGGGAATTGCTCCTTATGTCCCCAATACCCAATATACCTTGGATGCCACCCAATAAGATTATTACATAGACACATCTGCATTATATTTGATCACTTTCATTTAATTTACTCTGATAATCTATGGATGTTATACTCAATAAAACTCTATTCCTACTTATAAAAGCACATATAATAAAGATGGAGGGAGTGATTTACAGAGGATTACAACAACTCATACATTTGTAGCCAATAAATGTAAATTGACATTAAGCATTAATGTTTTCTATAATCAGGAACCACAATGTACAACTCTACCTATAGCCATTTGTTAATGAATCAATATTTCATGTAAAAACTTTAAAGCAATTACAAAACAGCAGTGAAGGGAAAACATTACAATATCGTCTCAAATAAAACCAACCTAAAAAATAAATGTATACTTGTACTCTTTATTAACAAGTTTCTAAAAAGGCCACAGCAACAAGCCTTGTGGTTCACACAAATTGCAGTTCCAAAGACCAATAAGAATTGACTTGTTCTTCAAGGGCTTTTCATTCGCTGCTGTCATCTGACCAGTCAAAATCACTGAATCCCAATGCCATATTGATTTTCTTTCCTTTCCTGACAGATGTGGTTTTGGAAGAATTCTGTTTGGCTTGCATGTTAATCTGCATCCCAGAATGCAAGACGGGTCCTACGACATTCATATCGAATATATTTCCAAACCCCTTCATCATTGCCTGCAGGCTTTGGTTCATGCCATCTACCTCCCCATTACTGGTGGCTGTGATCTGACACGACATCTCTGCACTGTTTGACTCCTCTGTTTTAGATTCAAAGAAAGACTTCTGAGACAGCCTCGCAGCAACAGGAAAGAAAAGCTATTAACAAGGAGGAAAGGACAGAGGCAAAAAGGAAAGTTAGGATCAATTTAAATCAAAGAACCCCCAACACTGGATTAGTTTGCAGCAAGTGGAAAGTAAAATGATTAGTGAATTAAAAACCTGAAACTAAGATCTAACACCCAAGTTTGCCTTTGATTTCTCTGCCACCATTACGAAGTTAGATTTCACATGAGAGAGAAGAAAGGCATATGTTCAGAAAGTAACAGAGAATTACAGTGTATGAAAACAAACCATTGACACAACTTTTTTATTATTTTTTCTGTGTCCGAAAGATAAATTGTTTCACAATTATTTCCAATGTCTGAGAATATCTTCAAAGTGATTGCTAACCACAGCTACACATTGTTCCACTGATTACAGAAACTGAGATTTGGCCTCAATGGAGGTGGTTACCAAATCAATTTTCAGTGATTCTTTAAAGGCGATCTATGATTACAGTAGCTACAAAACACACACGTTTGCTTCAGAGGATGCTGACTTAATGAGTAGCCCAGGAATGTATTATTACTCCCTGTGAAGATCCAGTCAGGCTATAGACGGTATCAAAAATTTCCCCCTGAAGTTGTGATTGGCCAAGGGCAATACCACTTGACAGTGAGTCAGACCAAGGCTTTAGGCCTTTATTGAATACATTGGTGCTTTTCACAGAGATCGGATTCAAACAACCAAGTTCTCTTTTGAAGGGAGTTTGCTGGGTAACAACACCAAATCGGTTTTTCAAATTATTGTCATGAAACATACCGCAGAGGACATCCCTTGATGAGATATTTGGGGGGTCCAAATAAGTACAAAATACATGCTTGGGATACAGATGCAGTCTTGTAACTACCCTATAGCTATCCATTTATTTACTAGATTACATGTTTAGTGGCCAGATTATTATAAAATAATTATATCATCCAAAGTAGTCAATAAAGCTCCTGAGCACTCTTGAGGCCCACATGTGCACCACCAGCGGGACAGCAATGGAGATCATATATCGCCTTTAAAAAGGATATATTTTTTAAGCATATGGCATTGCTCCATATTCATAACTGAAAATATTCCGTAGACATCAAAGGAATAGTCTCTACTAATATACTACATTGTTCTCCTAAAGAACCTAGAAATGTAAATGTCATTCTTCAGTGGTCTTTAAAATACATCTTCCAGCATCATCCTATGTCTCCTACTGTTTCAATGAGAATGCTGCTATTTCTAGTTTTTATAAGTCTATGAGTATATACCCATCATAGAATTCTATTGCAGCAAATACTTGGCTCTGCTAATGTTCTCTAAGTTATATATAAGAAACCCCTTCAGAAAACATGATATAAAACTCGTTATGTGTTTACATTAAAATAATAATACATTAAAATAATATAGTGGAGAGGGGAAAAGGTGGCATGTGGCTGGAATAGTAATTTTGTTTTAAAAAGTTATTCAATTAGAGAGATGGATTGAGCAGTACGAGTGCCTTTATTGCACCAGCATTGGGTTGAAATTACATGCTGTCAGACTTCAGAGTTTGTCTCTTTGGAAAAATGCAATTCAGTTCTCCATGAAGAATCTGTAACTGAAGAAGAGACCCTTGTGGTGTGATAGGTTGTAATTTCAACAATAAGCATGTCTAAATAAAGTGGTTAAACTATTATGACTTCTGCCTATGTGTTGACCAAATAACAGTTGTTAGCAACCACTTTAAGCTATCTTCTTAATTAAAGGATATTATTCTGAAAAGGTATTGATTCTGAAAACAATAGCAGCTGCATGCAAGGTTTCTTGCTTAGTAAAACACTGATTCCCCCCTTGTCTGAGGGATGCTGTGCTCCAGCTATTGCTTGGTAAAATCAAGTAAGCATTCTACCGTCTTTATAATCTAATATGGCTTTTGGGAGGTGATGTGTAATAGTCTATAGATAACTCTATTGCTAGGTCCTTGGGGTATACATATCATAGGGTGAAAATGGAGCATGTCTCAGTTAACTATAAGAATAGGTCTCTATTCACCAATATAGGATTTTTAGGGTAAATATATTTAGAGGTGGAAGTGAGAGTTCACCAGTACTATTAAAGATATTTATATGTAAGCTGAACAGGACAAGGGCCTCCATGCTCTTGTCTCTTTGACACTAAGCTCTTATTTTAACTGTACTTTGTATCCATTACTGTAATGGCCCCTGGTTTGTTCTATTAGTTTATTGTACAGTGCTTGCTTCATAAGTAGCTCTATATAAATATAAATTAATACAAATAAGGAGCTCTGGAATTTCCTTCTGGATAAGTGTGGTAAGCTCTATTCCCCCCACTGATAATAAACTCCCTTGTTTATGATGTATGGTACTGATTCTAAGCAAATAAAGACCCAATGTACCTTGGGCTGCTGATAGCATCAGGAAAGCATAGCTACAGATGGAGCACATTTTATTTTTGCATCTGCCATTCATTTCAGACAGAAAAGTGTTGTGCCACACTTTTTCAGAGGGGGGCAGCAGAGTATTGTGATGGTTAGGCACAGAGCAAACGCCTAATGGTTCTTCTAATAATCATGAATAATTATTTCATTTCAAATCTACATAGTATACACAGGCATCAAATAAAAAACATGTTTATTAATATTTTTTACAAACGATACAGAGGGACGAAATGTGACATGCCATTCAAATGACAACAGCAAAAGATGAGGTACAAATAACTCACACGTGACATGCCTTTTATTTTAATGTTTTATAAAACAGCAGGGATTTCCAGACACAACACAAATATAAATCCAGGTGTTAGCACATACAGTAAGAAGGAACACTCATATGAGAGCATGCGTATGGCTACAACAGAATGATTAGAGATAATGTTTTATAAATCTGAATGTCTTATTGCAAAACCCATGCAAAGTATCAGATCTGCAACCAAATAAAAATCATGCACAATGCAAGTACAGATGGGGTGGTGTAATGAGCAGAATATATTTCCTAAAATCTCACACAACCTATTTCACTGTTCAGAACAAAACTTAACAAGGACTAGCAGAAAATATATATAAACATAGTATTCTAGTAATAAGTAATAAGGACATGTCTCTTCCTCATCTGTAAATATGTTACTGCACGTTAGCAGACGTTTCTTTACAGGAGTAATTTGGAAAATTACAAAATGTGCATGTAAATAGAGTTGTGATACCCAAATTAAAGGGTGCTACTTGTGATTAAACTGGCCAATGCTAGTTACAGCATAGTTACAGAGCAGCAAAAGTAGCAGGTAAAGTAACAGAGAACTCATCTAACAAATAAATTCACTAGTGTGGGATGGCATTTATCTTGTTTGGGTGTCTATAGCACATCTATAAATTAATTTTGTCTTAACCATAAAGGTGGATGGATTTGAGGATAAGCATAATATCCAAGGCTATTGGGACCTTAAAGGGATCCTGTCATGGGAAAACATGTTTTTTTCAAAACACATCAATTAATAGTGCTGCTCCAGTAGACGTCTGCATTGAAATCCATTTCTCAAAAGAGCAAAAAGATTTTTTTATATTCAGTTTTAAAATCTCACATGGGGCTAGACATCTTGTCAATTTCCCAGCTGCCCCTGGTCATGTGACTTGTGCCAGCACTTTAGGAGGGAACTGCTTTTTTGTGAGGCTGTTGTTTTTCCTTCTCAATGTAACTGAATAGTACGCAGTGGGACATGGGTTTTTACTATTGAGTGCTGTTCTTAGATCTACCAGGCAGCTGTTATCTTCTGTTAGGGAGCTGTTATCTGGTTACCTTCCCGTTGTTCTGTTAGGCTGCTGGGTGGGGGAAAGGGAGGGGGTGATATCACTCCAACTTACAGTACAGCAGTAAAGAGTGATTGAAGTTTATCAGAGCACAAGTTACATGACTCGGGGCAGCTGGGAAATTGACAATATATCTAGCCCCATGTCAGATTTCAAAATGAAATATTAAAAAAATAGGTTTGCTCTTTTGAGAAATTCTTCTGGAACAGCACTATTAACCCATGAAAGTATCCTTTTAAGATCTACAATTAGTCCAGGTATGGGACCTGTTATCCAGAATGGTCGGGACCTGGGGTTTTCCGGATAATGGGTCTTCCTGTAATTTGGATCTTCAGACCTTAACTCTACAGGAAAATCATGTAAATATAAAATCAACCCAAAAGGGTTGTTTTGATTCCAATAAGGATTAATTATATTTTAGTTTAGATCAAATGCAATGTACTGTTTTATTAAAGAGAAAAAAGGCATTCTAGATAATGTTTCGGATAATGGATCCCATACCTGTATAGGTATACACATATATAATTTATATTTTATATATAATATTTTTGGTGTGTATACTGTTTATAGGTCTGTTTGAATATATATATATATATATATA
>CM044447.1:74157809-74179252 GCA_024363595.1 Xenopus borealis | reverse complement strand
TATATATATATATATACATATATATATCTTAGTGGTTCATTAGGCTTTTCTGAATGGATCAATCAGTCAGTGAGTTGTAAATCAACATATATAGGAATGGCCACCCTCTTATAGTATTGTCAAATAAACGTGACTGTACTTATGTACTTGCACTTATGAACTGTGCTCAAGACTATAGAATAAATGTAAGAATATCAGAATATAACAAGTGATTGATGTTGATCCATGTGTTACTATTTTCGGTGTTGCACCTTTAACTAACGTTAGATTGGTGCTGCTGCTGCTACGATTTCAATATAAGACAGAAGATGTATTTTGTAGGACATCCAATGCTACACTACAGGACACCAGACTTTAGCCGTATAAGGGCAAATCGCCTTGCACAAAATGGCCTTTTATTATACCCTTTTTCTTAAATAAAAGTGGGACAAACACATGACGACCACATAGTAACATATTCATTTCTACAACAAAGCAAAAAAATCTTCACAAAAGACCCACTTATTTTTTTTTCCTAGGCAATGCAGAAATATAGAGTGGGTTACCGCTAAGAATTAAAATATACCCCACTGGTAACTGTAGGCGGCCAGCAATGGGATTTGTTCCAGAAATAAGGATCTAAGCATACTGATCAAATGAGAAAATGATGAGATTTTTTTTTATACAAAGATTTGATATCTCTAGATTCAATTCTACATACTGTTCTTTTGACCTTTCATGAGCTCACAGCAAACCTATTTTTTTTTTTTTTTTTTTTGGCAAATGCTTCTCTGCTGTCAACATGACAAAGATGGAAGGCCACCTATCACTTAAGACAGATTTGCAACAGAAGCTGAGAGCAGAGGGAAGGTTTGATCTCACCAAAGTGAAAGTCGAGACGGTGGTTACATTTTCATTAAAAAAAGTGCTTAAAAATACATAAAATAAAATGGGAGAAAAATGTTTTCCTTTGTTTCCCCCAACAAGACCAATCATGGCCTGACAACATGCTACGCTTGTTCAAAAACACTTTTATTTCAAGTAATTTCTGCCATAATCTATATACAATATTGCAGCACTATCAATTCAGCCTGTACAGAGAGTGATTCTATCCTGTTTTATCTACAATGCTGTAAACTGCAGAATTCCCGCAATGGGACTAAAATAACATATATATTTCCAAACAATGAAATATGTCATTATATATAATACATTATACATAATACATTTAACTGATTTTACATTTTCCTTGATTTTACAACTTTTTTTCTGGTCCTCTGAAAAAAGTTAAATGGGGGTTCTACTGTACATAAATCTACTTTGGGTCAAAACAATTCCATTATGTTTAAATGTTTTAAGAGCCTGAAAGGGATACTGTCATGGGAAAAATTTAAAAAAAAATGCATCAGTTAATAGTGCTGCTCCAGTAGAATTCTGCACTGAAATCCATTTCTCAAAAAAGCAAACAGATTTTTTTATATTCAGTTTTCAAACTGAATATAAAAAATTAATTAAACACTTGTAAGAAAAACATAATAAAAAACGATTACAGATTAATTAAATATTCACTACAGTTTAGTAGCAGCATTTTAAATCAGTGAATCTATTTATGTTTAGATTTTCATGAGGCAGCATGGAAATAATGTCAGCAAAGTGTATTTTGGTAAAGCAGGTAGCATTCAATAGATTTTCTCAATAATACCACTATGACATGGTGGTTTCCATCTAACCAGTTTCCCCATTCCTTGCCCATGGGTATAGCCTTGAACTCAAACAGGGCTAGACAGCAGGAGCAATACCCTGGGATACACAAGGTCTTACAAACACAGTTACAACTTTATTTAATTTTGGAATGTATCCCAAGGTATATACTGTAAATATGAGGCATTATTTATGCATATGTTAACACATGTAGCTCCTTCAGTGACCAGTGAAACAATGGATGTAGTTTGCATTCCCTACCAGTAGATGGAGCTGAGAAAATAAAAGATGCTTGCACAACTTTGCTGATTCTAAACAGTAATAAAGTCAACCCTAAATCATGCTATTTATACTTACGTCATGTAATCTGGCTTTTCAGACCCTTCATGGAGTCATTTTTTCCACTTACATTATAGCATACAGCCTGAGCTATTGATTTTACTTTGGAAATAAATAACAATGTTGTGTAATTGTTTGTGTTTGTCAGCTCCAAGGCTTTGGTTTTTGCTGTCATTTTTTTTTGACCATTCTTCTTCATTCTTGACATGTTTCCGTATCTATGCAACAGTTTTTCCTGGACAGAGTCCAGTGCTTCTTTATATAGCCTGCAGTGGGAATATCATTGCTACGATCCCTTGATGATACAGATTTGTTTTCAATATATTTTCCCAAAAGCATATTTGAGTAGATGAGCAGACAAACATTGGGAAAGCATTGGGGAAGAGTATGTACAGTACATACACAGTCATTCCTTAATCAGTGGCACATGGGGTGTTATATCAGCGCTTTTCATTTATTAGTATTAGGGGCAGTGACAGGCTATTTTGACTCTTTTGAGCAGGGGTCCCCAACCTTTTTTGCTCGTGAGCCACATTTAAATTTAAAAAAGAGTTGGAGAGCAACACAAGCATGAAAAAGTCCATGTGGATGTCAAATAAGAGCTCTGATTGGCTTTTTGGTAACCCCTATATGGACTGGCAGCCTACAGGAGAGAATGGTTGGCAGGACATCTGTTTTTTATGCAACCAAAACTTGCCTCTAAACCATTAATTAAAAAATAATTACCTGCTTTGAGGCCACTGGGAGCAACATACAAGGGGTTGGAGAGCAATATGTTGCTCGCAAGCTACTGGTTGGGGATCAGTACTTTTGAGCCACTGTCAAAACCCCCTCTGTGCCTTAGACTTAGGCATGGTCTGACCACTGAATAAAGTGTTCAGTGTGCAAGATCATGTACAATTTGGGCCATAAGCACTATTAACAAAGACTTGCACCTATAAACACTGGATTTCCAAACTAGGTGACCAGTCAATCACCACTTCATATCCTTAGATATCCAAATCATCAGAACCCAGTGCAGGGTGTTCCATGAAAATGGACAATTTAAGCCTAAAACTTGGTTTCCTTCCAAGGATTCCTGCTATTTCTCATACAAATACAGAGATGCCCATCAAAAATATTTGCAGCTTAAAATGTATCTTCTGCCACTGTCCATGTGTATGTGGTTTTGATCTTTGGAATGAATAGAGCACACCCTACCACTTTCAACAGTGCTATCACCATCCAAGACCAACTTTATATACAACATCAGTCATGTTATTTCAACTGTGACAGTTTACGTTGCAGTAGTTAGTAACATATACATGGAATTCACCGCTTGAAATCAGAAACATTACCTCCACTCTGCTTTATTGTGCAAGAACGAATTGCATTGGTCGGGCAATCTGCTGTCATTTGACATTGACTCCAGGTTTGAAAGGATCTGTTTGAATGAAGGCCTTTTCTGGGTAGAAAACCAAAGAAGTCAATATTAATATTCTGTAAGGTATAAAAATAATAAAGCCATGCATTTAAATAGGAACCTTTACTACTAAAACATCTACTAAACTGCAGATGATGTTTAATGTGTTTCACATACGTTTTCTTACAGTTATTAACATACTTAAAAGTTTATTTGTTGGTTCCTTGACCTGACAGTTTTCAGCATCAAACTCTAGAGCAGGGGTCCCCAACCTTTTTTACCCATGAGCCACATTCACAAATAAAAAGAGTTGGGGAGCAACACAGGCATGGAAAAACTTACTAGGGTGCCAAAATAAGGATTGTAATTTGCTATTTGGTGGGTGCACTGATTCAAAAATAAGCACCTGTTTTGAGGCCACTGGGAGAAACATCTAAGGGCTGCTCACGAGCTACTGATTGGGGATCACTACTCTAGAGGATGCAATGAAGTTCGCAAACATTGACTTTTTTTTCTTAGGGCTATTTCCTACATGGCAGGATTTCCCTGTGCTATTTCAAAGTTCCAACGTAGTGTAAAAACACTAAAACGCGATAGAAAAACTGTAATAAGATACACTTAATTAAGTTATTATCTGGCTTTATTACGGAATATAATGCCACTATTTAATGTCTTTTGATTAGATCCCAGTGCAGGTATGAGATCTGCTATCTGGAAACCTGTTATCCAGAAAGCTCCAAAATATGGGAAGGCCATCCCCCGTAGACTCCATTTTAATCAAATAATTGAAATTGTTAAAGATTATTTCCTTTTTCTCCATAATAATAAAACAGTACCTTGTACTTGATTCAAACTGAGATATTTCTTCCTTGTAGGAGGCAGGGCAATCCAATTAATTAATATTTTAAAGATTTTTAAGGTATGGAGATCCAAATTATGGAAAGACCCCTTATCCATTCTTAGGTCCTAGGTATTCTGGATAACAGATCCCATACCTGCATTCATTGTATTCAAGTATTTTGGAGCAAGTTATTGCTAATACCAAAACACAGTGCTCAATAATACATTGCTCATCATGGGTAATTTAGAAATACTGATATACAGCATTTGAAAATACTTGAAATTTGCACAGGTGTCTTTCTGCAATATTACAATTTTGTGCCTGTGCCTGCATACCTGATTGCTCCAGGTACTCCCGTTTGTGGCGCTTTGGGCAGAAACAATCTCTGCAAAGCTCTGGGTACATATATTGTCATTATATATATATATATATATATATATATATATATAAAACAGCAAATAATCAAGAAATACCTTAGACTCTGCTTCCCAGCACTGGTGCATGAGCTCTGCAAAACTTCGAGGACAACTACTTGGAATGGTTAACCTCTGAAAATACAAAGTCCCCAAGAAAAACAGTTACTCTGAATCCACAAGAAGACATACAATGCAAGAGTAGAGTACTTTATTTTGCAGAACTGGGTTATTACTGACTTCTAAGAATAGTTGATGAAGTGAAACAAAATGAAGAATTAAAGGAGGAAAAACTTTCTGGGACATCACATAGTATTTCAGCACAATTGGGGGGTGACATCAGTCAGGCCTCGTGGCTCCTTACATGTGAATTTGACATGAATCAGGCCCGAGAATGAGCTCAAATGCATGTACCATCACTCTTGAGAACATACAGAGGTATGACAAATTATGTCATGTCATTATCTAATGATCCAACCAAAAGGTTCATGCTGTGTTTTAATCCTACTTTTCACCACCCTGTGTCATTGACTACAATGAATAAAGATACTAAGCGGTGATGTTATGTCACTATAAATAGCAGTGCATCACTGCATCTTTCTACTCTGGGTCCCAAGCCTCATAGATAGACCCGAGGATGTCCTAATAAGGACTACATTATATTCATCTGTATAATAATTATGAGATCATTACTTCATATGTCATTAAAGTCCACAATGAAACCCAGGACTGGGCATTTTATTTATGGTTTATTTTTCTTAGTTTTGAGCCCCATTCTCCTTCACTGATTAAAGGACCCCTCCCTTTTACCCCAGTTACACTGTGATTCCTCTACAGAATAAGGAGGTGTATAATAAGCTGGAATGTTTGCACCAGGTTCAGTAACCCACAACAATCAGCAGGGAGAATTTACTGGACATATGATTGTTAGATACAGTATAGGTTACTAGACCTGGTGCAAACATCATGCCTTTTATTACAGAACTCCCTAAACTGTGTCTTTCTGTCCACTGATAAAGCAGAGACCAGTTTGTAGACCAAGTAGTTACTTATTTTCTTCAGGTTTGGTGTGATTTCTGTGAACTCACTCATCATAAAAAATGCAAAAAGCTGTATATAGATATATATGTGTAGCATAGCAAAAATGAACGCACTCCTGGACTTCATAATGCAGTGAAAAAGCAAGGAATTTATTGTCAATGTTTCAGTCCCTATTGGGACCTCTCTGAAAGATTTCCCACAAGATTTAAATACAAGAGATGGTGCCAATATACACTGTGTGACGTCATGAGTGAGTGAAACCAGTGTATAATGAATATATGGTATGCAGTAATATACCGTATATACGGTATGTAGTAGAAAACACAAAGCACCATTTGTATATGTGTATACTGTGTATATATGTGTCTATATGGCATTTCAGATTAATGACCCTCATTAAACAGAGGCCTGTTGCTTTCAGTGAACATCAGAATATTTTACATGCATCAGGAAATGATACTTGAATTCTTCTGCCCCTGAATAGAATTTTTTAATGTTTTTTTTTTATGCTGAGGTTACCATATTATCTTAAAAAATGAGAGAAACAATAACACCTATATATAATTTTGAAATAGTAACTGTATCCTACAGTTTTGTGAAATTTTTATAATGCTAACACGGGGGGGAATTCTGCTCAGACCCCCAAAGTTACCAGTCAAAAACAAATGCTAGTCTAGACCAGCTATAAGTGGTTTCTGTAGGTTTCTAGACTGGGGCCAACTCTGTCCATGTTGCTGTATAAGCTGTACTTGTGATTGTGTGGTTAATTGTGCTAAAGGCAATTGTAAATACACAGTGGTCTGGGAATCATCTTTCAGTTGGCTTGCTTATACTTAGCAAGCAGTTAGGGAAATATATAGAAATTCCTTTCATAATCACACCTAGAGGAAGAAGAAGTGGATTAAGAATGCCAAATCTCTCATACAGAATAAAAGGACGTAAAACAAATTGGATTGAACATATAATCTGGGAAGTAGGCACAGAAGCCTCTGGCTGCAGAAACTGCTGCATCATACAATCATTATCTACAACAAATAACATTACACTTTAAGCTTTTAAAAATGCAAATGGATAATGCTGTAGTTTGAGAACATTATTTTTTTACTAAAAACCCATTAGCTAAACAATGAACAATCTGTAGCTTCACATTAGATTTTAGAGGCTACCACACAGACAGGAGGGTAAATGAGGCTATAATAAGAAAGCCACATTTTATTATATCCAAGTCTCCTGAGAGAAAGAGGTTGAAGTTTATGAAATCTTATAAACACAAATACTGATTTAGCCTAAGAACAGTTGTAGTTATAGGATACAAGAGTGTTTTAGAGAAACTGCTGTTTTCTCATCGTACTTAGTAAGGCTTTCTTACATTGCTAGGATAATGAATTCATCTTGACCAGGGCACTTTATACTCCATGTGTTTACATGTGGTTCCTCTAGTCTGCTTTGCTCCCCCACTCAAAAATATATAGTTAGGCAAACCGGTTCTCTATTGAAATGAGTCGTGTGAATGTAATAGGAAAGCTAGTATGTTATCTTCAACAGTGCAGGGAATAATGAACAACCTGTTGCAGTTCACAAAACTGTAGGATACACTTACAATTTCATTGTTATATATAGGTTTTATTTTTTCTCTCATATTCCAGATGATATGGTAAACTCAACCTGCTGCATAAACTGTATCAGCACATGTGATTCATTCAAGCATGTCACTGTAACTTATTCAATAAACATTATTTTTCCAATATATATATGCTATTACATTTTCATGCATGGATTTAAAATTCTATATTTTAATTATAGTATCCTTGTAATACCATGGGTGATTTTTTTTTTTGCTTGTTTCAAGGAACTGTGTAATTAGCACTGTAGCATAGTATTTAGCAGTCTAGTAGAATATGCTTCATAACACCACAGACAAGTCAGATATCAAGAGCACAGTATTGTATTTGTCATGGAAATAAATGAAATCAGCCACAGAAGTGACTGCCATGTGAGACAGCAAATTCTTGCTGGTGGTAACATTCAGAGGGCTGAAACATGATTGGTGGCCATTGTCTTGATGGTGATCAAGGAAGTTTGCGGGAAAGTGAAAATTGATGTATCTGGGGCTCGTCAGAGGCTCGTCACTACCTCAGATAAGGTCAAAAGTGATAACACCATTAATTATAAGGTCATGCTTAAATATTATAAGAAATAATTAATCTAATGATATAGCTACAAAATAGAACAGAATTAAACACAAGGCAAATAAAAATCATAATATGATCATACTGACTAAAAACACAATTCATCGTTTTTGGAATGCTAGGAATTGAAGTGTATATTTAGCACTGTTTCTCCAAGCAATCTTTATTCTACAGAAATGCAACAATACATGTTACTATATACTTGTTCTTTGACAAATGCTGCAGTGCCACCAATTTGATTTCCCATTTTTGCTCTTAAAATATACTTAATTTAGTTGAACAAGGAAATCTACAGTGTGTTTACCCCACTGAAGAATTTTTCCCAGCTGAATATATTTGAGGTAGAACCTCACAGTTCAGGCACAGCCCTGCCAATACATGTTATGAGCATATCTTTAATGTCAAGTTGAACATACTGCGGGAGGCTAAACTGTAATTTTCTTCTTTTTTTCCCCTCTTCTTTTATTTTTGAGACTCTCATCTAAGTGACAGTAAAGTGTCTCCTGCTGAGAGAGTTAAACTAAAGTAGCTGAAGGTCTCTCACAGAAATATCAACTCCTGGCCAGTAAAAAGATGCCCAAAATCGCGGGAGACAGCGTTAAACGGGTCCCCTACCTTGGATGCAATGGCTGCTTTCATCACGAAGAACAAACCCGCAGGTTACCCTATTGAGACTGAGAAACTAGTACAGTAGTTCTCCAATTTTTGATCTACAGCTTCATGATGTGAAGCCGCAACAATTAGATGTAAAGGGTCCATTCATGAGGGATAACATCACTTTGACCCTTTGTGTTAGCTCCTACTGGTAATCTTTCCATAAACGTTGAACTTACTTTCAATTTGAAGAAGATGAAAAAGTCTTTTGCAAAACCCCCAATACTGTTTTCATATCTATCAACTGTATCTGAGCATAAAAAGTAGCCTTACCTCGTTTTTTTCAACGACAAGCCAGGCTACTTGCAATCCTTCCAGACCTTTAAAGGGAACCTCCCTTGTTAACATTTCCCAGAGAACCTGGCAATTCACATGGAACATAAAGGAAAAATAATTTTTTTTTAAAAGTTTTAATAAAAAATATTAAAATACATTCATTTACCAGATGCAGCTTTATATATATTTTTAAAGTAAAGGTTATAAACCAAAAGTGACTTGATGTAAAAAAAAAAAATAGGTATGTGCATATGCCATTTTAGTACATTGTTAAAAACATATAATGCAGTTTGGCAATAAAAGCTTATTGCAAAATAGTGCAAATGCTGAATATTTGGTTAGCAAATGCAAGAATATCACAAAGTGACCAAGTTATTCATTTAATTCAGTATCTATTTATACATGACATGGTTGAATATGTATCAGTTTTTTGTTGTTTGGCTTTTGGGAGACAATATTGCTTCTGTAGTGCATTGAACGGCCAGGATGAGAGTGATCTGGGTGGTCTTTTTTAGCTAGTGAATAACAAAACAACTTTAATCTATTTTTTCAGCTATTTATGAAATCTGGTAATCAGTGGTCAATGGGTTACCTTAGTAGAAAGCACAAGAACATTTTTGGAACTGTATATGCTATTCAAAAAATATACAAAACAAATAATAATGGAATTCTAGTCAGAAACAGTAAATAATGAAGGCAGCTGTCATATTTAGAAGTAAACATTCAAGCTTGGCATTTGATTATAGATCTTCATTGGAAAATTTGCATATAAATCTATAAAACAGACCATTGTAAAAGCATATTATTTTAACTTGTATAGGAAATGATGTACTTTGTCTTTTCTAGACCTCATAAAGATTGTTCTAGAAGAAGACCATTAATGAAGAAGTAGTAGAGTAGCCTCTTTGGAGATTGAACATAAATGAAAGCACCAGTCCCAAGGCACCTCTGCAACCAAACATGAGCCATCAAGTGAAGAACTCCTCATTCTCAGCTGGATATCTCATGAATGTGTCTGCCAATTACATGAAACTAGACAGCTACACTGTACAACTCTCAACAAGATGTTTTCTAATTAACACTCCTGTAAAACGAGGTTGTCAACTAATTGGTGATTGCAAACAACATGCTCTGCTCTTTAGCTTTTTCTAATGAATGAAATACATTACCAACTAACACGCTATTGTTTTTCTTGTGATGTTCTAGGTTTTCTTTTAAAATCTCCGTTATGAAATTTTGAAACTAGGTTGTGATTCTACATTTACATAGGACAGGCTATGCACCGAAGAAATATCTTAGCAAAAATAATAGAACCATAATATGAGACTTTTACAGTTATACTGGCAAAACAGGGACTCTCAAAAAAAAAAAGACACTTGATAAATTCCAGAAAGGAATCTTGCAAAGTTACATAGTTGATTTAGGCAAGAAAAATAGTCCATCAAGTTAATCCCCCCCCTCGAGGCCCCCAGTACATACAGTATATACATACATTAGTTATTTTTGCCCAAGTGCGAAACCTTGCCTGTGTCAAAATTGAAACTCATAAGCCAATTTCCTACCCTGTTCTCCAATTAATATTGCACCACGAAATAAGTTGGCGCTATAGAAATACATGTTAATAATTAATGATAATAGTAGAAAAAATCACGTACCACACCATAAGAATATGTATCACATGTTTCAGACACAGGAAGGCTCTGAATTACTTCCGGGGCCATCCAAGGAAAGGTCCCTACAAGGGACATATGTGTTGTGTGTGAATGGAACCTTGACGCACCAAAATCACAGATCTAAAAAACAAAATGATAGTGCTGTTATTATTTAGCCTTTGGGGCTAGTAATTAATATCAATGAATTATCTTCTTCTTATACTTACTTTTAATATGCCATCCACCGTTATGACAACTACAATTTGGGAGGCAAAAGAATAAATTTTTGTAAGCATATTATATATTTATGCATTTAGACAGGCAAATGTATATTATTATTCCATAGAATATATAATATGAGGGTGGCATTCAATATAAGCAAGAGTGAAAACAACATCAGCAGGAAAAACTTCTGGAACAGACATACATTTTGCTGCAACATTGCTATTTTACTTCCACCTCCAAAAAAGGTACATAAATATGAATATGGTTGCAAATGGACAGAGTGACAGGTTTATCAGTATATATAACAGCGGAGTTAAGAAACAATGAAAAAAGTATTGTGCAGCTTTCTGTTATACTGATAAACCTCTGCCTCTGCTTGCCTAAAGCAGGGGTACAAAAAATACTGAAATCAGGTTCTTCAACCCTGCTGGGATTTTCAAGTTAATGGAGCAGTTATAACACAATCATATGTATTTTGTGTGGCATATAAGTTTTCAGCGGGCCAGTTGTGAATATTTTTGCAACCGCAAGAGAAGAACTCAGGAACTGTGACTGAATGTGGGTGTTGGGGGTAGTAACTACAGTAGAAGATAAGATGTCAAATAACAAAAGGTGGTGTTCAAAATATAAATACATTTTAACATAGATATATAGTCTTCAAAGCATTACCATTTCGAGATTTGAGGTCTCTGTGTATTACTCGTATTGGAGCTTCCATGTGCAAATAATGCATTCCTGTTTTGGAAAAAAAAAGTTTACCAAAACAATTCTAATTATAGAAAGTTACAGAGAATTCCATGGGCATCAGCAAGATTTGTGTTGTCCTCAGTTTAACAAAAGCCACTTTTATACACTCTCTCACTGATCCGGGGTATGTGTAAGACCAGGCCATAATACCTTGTGTGAAACAGTTACTGGCTCAATTCTTAAGAAATAATATTAGGACCAGTATCACAGGAGCACTGGCCTATACTTTCTAATTTCTGCCATGTTGGAAATGTAAGATCCATGGGGTTATCATTAAACATGACAACATTTACAATGATTAGAATCTTGCTGCAAGCTGGGATGATATTATGCAATAACTGATATTGATATTATCCCATAATATGTGATTTATGCACCAATTCATGTAAAGGAAATGCAGAATCCAGCACTTTTCCCTCTTGAAAATATACACAGTGAACAGAACAAATCTACTTTGCTTATGCAACAGAGGCAGAAGCAATGCATTTCTGTGTTTGTGACAAAACACATGGTGAGACATTTCTGTTCTGCTCCTACTCTACTCATGTGTACTGGGTTTGTAATTCATAGCAGCAGAACTCCATTCTCCTCCCCAAACATTAATAACCATATATTTTCACTTTAATGTGAGAAATTCTACCTACCGTTTTATTGCTGGAATCTAGAGTAGATAGTGTACTTAATTGATATTTTGTGATCATTTGAGTCTGATGAGATGAGAGTAAACATATGAATATATATATTCTAAGTCAGTCCTGTCCAACTTCTATGGTACAGAGGGCCAGAATTGTTCTGGTCTACATGGTCTAGGGCCAGTGTTAGCCACTCCCTGTTTTTAGACCCCACCCACTTTAAACCACACCCACAAGACCATGTCCACATTAATAGCACATTAGAAAACCAAATGGTTGGTGATCACTGCAGGAATGTCACTCATATGCAAAAAATTTGAGTCATATTAAGACATACCCTTAAATCCATATGCCTCCTCCTCCCCTGTGGATAACACAGAACCCCCCAGCATATGATTAAACACTTTAGGGGCCCCTAACAAATAATTTTCAAACCCCCAGAACAAATACCAGACTTATGTTCCACAGGTAGAGCAGGGCACACACAGGCATAGTATAGCAGAAACAGGGAGCATCCAATGGGGGATGAGGCACCCCAGCCCTATTAGATGTTCTTCATAGACAGTTGTTTAGGCTAACCTTTCCTTATAGATTGACAGCAGTACAGCCTGAAATATACCGTAGGTACAATTCAGCTAGATTCTAGCTACAAAATGCTCATCACTCACCTTTTGCTACATCCATTGCCCATGCCATGATATGATCCATGTCCATGTTTTCACTTCTGGCACTATTAATATAGTCATACAGTGACCCACAGGCAGCATATTCTGCAGCACAAAAGGAGAAAACACATTGTCACTTCTACATTACACACTAGCATATTTTTGTATCCGCTGCCCCAGTTTGGCCATGGAGGTGCAAACAAGAGAACACATTGCCCTAGAGGAGTGGTAACATTTCCACCTTGATGCTTGCAAACTGAAGTTTGTACTGAAATGAGGTTTTCGCAAAAGTACATCATGTAGTGGTGAAATATTTTAAAATATAGGAAACAGTAAAGCATTAAGCTATGGCACATCACATTCTTTATATACACTCATCCACTGCTCAGATGCATGGGCCAATATTCCCGGGATACTATTCCAGATACTACAATGCACAGATTTGCACTGTTCAATAACTAATTGCTTGATCCTGGTCTTGTTCCAGATGTGCTCATTGCTTTGGGAAGCAGAATGCCAAACACAGAGATGCAAAAATAAACATGATTCAGAGGGATTTAATTCAGAATTAAAAAGCAACACTTATTCAATTATTCAATTAAAAAATGTATGGCTCTTCTGTTGTGTGTCAGAATACCTTAGTATCACAATCTATTTAAAGTTTGAGCTGTTACCAGCTAAATATTTAATATCATATAATACGCAGTATTATGGAATTTAATATATAAAAAATATATTGACTCAAAAATGAATATATGTTCTTTGGTACAGGTGAGCTCAGTAGCTTTATTTTCCATTACGGACAGAAAAAGTTGTCATGTAAAGCCTGGAGCTAGAGTACAGGTATCAGATCGCTTATGCAGAAAACCATTCTCCAGAAAGTTGTGTATTATGAAAAGGTCATCTCACAATTCCATTTTAAAGGGGATGTAAAGGCAAATAAAACCCCATTTTTTACTTTCTTTAATGAAACCTCTCTCTAATATACGTTAATTAAAAAATGTCTACAGTTTTTACAAGAAACCTAACTATATGCAGGGAAATTCTCCCCTAATTTACTTATTCTGACTGCTGAAGATAGGAAACTTAAGACGGTCCCTAACTACTCTGCAGTGGAAAGGATCTTTCAAAAGGCAGGGGGGAGGCACTTCCCAGAACTCAAGCAGCTTTGTTTGTTTCCTTGTAGAACAGCCGGCGACCATGTACAGATTCATATCTGTAGCAGTCAGGGCAAGTAAATGAAGGGAGAATTTCACTGTATACAGTCAAGTTTCTTACAAAAACTAAAACAAAGGAGACATTCTCCAAGTGCCACAACATCTTTTTCAGACAAAGTACACTTACAAGATATCGAGACTTCAGGACACAAACCAAATTGTCTCATAGCTCACTTGTCCTCAACATGTTTTACGCAGGTGCACTCCATCAGGAGGAGTGAGCTGTAGATACTCCGGTGGGAGGATTGGGTGTGAACTGCACTCCTGCTGCTGGAAAAAGTCTGTGTAAGTGCTGGTATCATGCAGACACTGAGTTTGATCTGCTGCAGGATTGTTCTTGTAAAAACTGTAGATTTTTAAATTGAAGTATATTGGGGATAGGTTTCTTTTTCAGTTAGAGTAAAAATGATATTTTATTTTTGCCTTTACATCCTTTTTATTGTTTCCAACTCCAGCTGCAGGGACAAAGATCATATAATCCCAGTTTAAATCTGGCTCTATTTGGAGGATTTCTTGCTGCAGCCACTGGTTCTGGAGAGTTGGAGAAAGTTTGTATCAAACAATAAAAAAACTATGAAATTCATATTACATTACATGACACAGGACCCAGTGCAGCTGCATATTCTGATTATTAATTAGTCTTGCTGTATCTGCTTCTGGGCGATATTACTTCACTTGTGCGGTTTATATAATTTATGACAATCCCTAAGCAGCCCAGACCACACTGAGCATGTGCAAGGTCTTCATCTTGCAAAGATGTATAACAAAATTACAAGATGCTGACCCCCTGTGGCCAATTTTAAAAGCTGAAATCATTTGTTTAATTAAGTTTCTGGTGCAGTAAGTTCATGTTTATGTTTAATATACAAAACACAGCATTTCTAACATTATTCTATTTAGACATCATTTTATCTTTAATAATAAAACAGCAACTTGTACTTGATGGTAAATATATGAATCCAGATTGGTGGCACAACAATCCTATTGGGTTTATTTTAAACATTTATTTATTTAATGTTTATATTATGTTTTACATTTTTTTAGATGGGGTCATTTGAAAGTTGGAAAGAGTCAGAATAGTTAAAAAAAAAAAACTAAAAAGAGAAATAAAAAGTTGCTTAGAACTGACCATTCTATAACATACTAAAAGTTAACTTAAATGTGAGCCACCCCTTTATTCCTACATCACTGGCTTGTTACACAGTGCTTTCCTTATCCTCTTATGTTCATGCCACTGGTGAGCTTATAATTTCAAGGTTCCTGCCATGCACATAAACAAACATTGGGCAATTTCATCAGTGCTTTATAGAGCTTCTTCCTTCTCCGCATATGTTCCAGCCCCTAAAAGAGGACTAAACACTATAACAAACCACTCAAGCTACTGTATGCCAGTGTTTCCAGTTCCACTTGGATTAAACCAACTGATACCCCACATTGTCACACTTCCCTTACTGAAGATGTAAGGAGAAGTGGAAATGTGAGAAGTGATCTCTCTTTTTTATTATTAAAATAAAAATCACTACTTTAAATTTTTAACCCTTTCTGTGTGAGCTTCTGTTTGACCTGTGTGTGAACTGGCAACAACAGTTCAGTAAAATTGAAGAGAAGCCTTCACAGAAAAGGTTACATCTATGCACGTAAAAATCTACACTCTGATGTGCAATAAATGGGTGTACAAATCAAACATACAGGAAAAAACACCCATGACCAATCCAAGAGATGAAAAGTGATATGGTACTCTTATTGCAGGGCAGCACTTTGAGGAAGAAATTTGCCTTATTATAAGACAGGGTAAAACAATAATAATAAAGGCATAGCAAGACCTTCAATCCATCAAAAACATATCTGACCCATTTTAGTCCACTGGGGCCCCCAAATCTTCTGATCCACTGCCACTGCACTGGCCATAGGTTGGATAGCCCCGCTTTTGCCCTTTAAACTGCTGCTGCCATATATTTACAGATTACTCTTTGGAAAAAGGATTCAACTTTTTAATCAGATGTAAATTCAGGAAGAACCCATTTCACATGGCTTGCATAACCCCTATACATTTCTATATCCACATCTTTGAGCATTTCTAATCCAGTCCTTATTATCTGGACATATAAACGTTCTAATAAATGTTTGAAATACAGGAATGGTATTAATGAGAAGGCAGCATTTCTAGGAAGACTTGTCAGTTTGAGTTTTAGTGGTGTAGTGTTCAAGAGAGGAGGGTCCCTTCCTTTAACTGTGCCAACACACTGACTGTAAATAAAGAGCTCGGATTCCCTTAACCCCCACCCTACAGATTGGGAAGTCAGAAATAAAGACTCCGCCAACTGTTTCAAGAAGGAATGAGGGTATGTAGACTGATATTCTGATCTTTGAACCCTGAACAAAAATGAAATGCGATACTTGTCGCAGATCTGCCTCACAGATCTAGAGGCCACAGATTATACATGACTACTTCAGCTACAATATACACAGCAGATACATAAATTACACTGCAATAATGACTCGAAATTGGCAATGGATTTTTTACAAAATATGTAATTCCTCATTTTGCTTTCTATTGATTTTTTTCACATCGCAGGACAGCACGAAGAAAAGGACACATGGGGTAATTTGACCACTGTAACTATATCAAAGCAGTGATCCTCTACAACTCTGGGTATTTTAATGACTGCAAAATGTATCCAAATATTGTGATCTAAATGGCCTATGTACCATTGCCTTCAAGTTCTCTAATAGTTGGGAGGAGAAAACACATACAAAAAATTGTATTTCAACAAACCTTCTCTTGAGCATTGTGGGGAGATCCTAGAATATGATTTTAAACAGATATGTCAGGGGTTCCCAGATTTCAGCAATGCAAGGTCTAACTTTAGAGACTGTAAATGGCCATGCCTTCAGGTGGTAGACATTAAGTTCCACCAGCTCAAGAGTTAAAGGAAAATTAAAATGTCTAGGGCTGCCAAATGTTAGGCACCCCCAGTGATTATAATCCCTTACTTGATACCCCAGGCCAGTGTTCCTTTTACCATAAAAATGCAAGCACTATGGTGTGATCTTTTTCTATATATGGGAAGCTTGCACCCAAACAACTTTTGTTTGATATTGCCATTGTATTTGTCTAATAAAAATATTAGATGTAAAAATTGTCATTAGCATTGGCAGTCAAACCTTTTCAGTTCAATCCTCTGTTGGGCGGCTACTGTTTGGTCAACACCCACATTATCTCATAACAAAGTTATAAATATAGAAAAACATTTTAGTTATCATAGTTCCAAGAATCTCTAACCTAGAAAAGAAGTGTTCATCCCAAATGTCAACCTAACTTACCTCCTCTCCCTGGGTTTTTTGTAATTCTCCTAATTTCTCTCCCTAACTGGCCATCATTGTAACCCCCTTACACTCCTCTAGACTCTCCACTGTGGGGTCAGCCCCACAGTTTGGAGACCACTGCCCAATAATATTTATACTATGCAAGGGCTGAGGCAAGGACCTTGCATAGTGTCTAATATGCAATATTCTTGCTTATAATCTCATGCTAAGAGATTTTGCATTATTTGGTTTCTACTATGCAAAGTTAATACCTACAATATAATGGTAAGGGATACTATTTGCTATGCACTATACAAGGTCCTAATGGTCTAATGCTGCCTACTATTTTGCTGTCTACTATGTGATTTATGCAGACTAAAAATGTAATGCTGGTGAATTCTAAAATAGACTAATTTCTGTGTACTGTAAAACCTGTAGAAAAAGGTTGTAAGAAAGTCTTTTTAAAATATAGTGTCAACAAATGAACAAGATATGGGTCTACCTAAACTGTTACTTATCTGTTTCAGTATTGCATTTCAAATCGATAAGAGGATAAAGGTCAATATTAATAGCTGTGAGCAAGTGGAAGAAGAATTTCATTCTAGGAAACAAACAGTACATGTGATATGAGTTTGCTATAGAGATAAATGATTTGCCTTAACGGCACTTGGTATCTCGAATTTATCACTTTGCTTGAAAAGGCATAAGTGCATCAGATTACTGGTCAATATTTAATTCTTGTTCCTTGCGCTTAATCTAAGCTAATGTCAAACCTAGCATTTGTATAAGGAATTGATGTACAAATCATTTAATATGTTTGGGTTCTTTCAATTCAGTTTTCCAATATCCGTTAGTTAAAAGGATGTTATTGTCACAACATCTACAATTTTAAGCAGATAAATTAATAGGGTTTGACACTTCTAAAGGGGGTCTAAACCTAATAATAAATAAAAAATAAATAAATAATAAACCTGAAACAGGTTCTAAGTTTTTTGTTAATGTAATTGCTATTACAACTGTATCTATTTCTCCTTCAGTCAAGACTTGTTTCCACATATGCTGTGCATATTCTGTAATTAAAGTGATGCTGACACATTCCTATCAAATTGTCTATATTAATGTAAGGCAAGTGTAGCTAGAAAGTGCCCCTACGCCACCTCTAGCCTAGCATTACCTGAAGACTTGCAGGAGATGAGATGACTCATTCCATCACACTGGGATGGAGACAATGTGATCCTTCCATAGGCTGGAAGAAGTACTCCAGCCTACTGAATGATGGTAACACTTACAGACTAATAGTGTGGCATTCCTACACATAAGTGGTACAATATAGTTTATCAGCAAGACTTTAGAACACATTCACCTAGTGCTAGTTACAGACAGTACAATATAAATACGGGGGGGGGGGTGTTCCACAATAGGATGCTTAAAACATTACTGGATTTTATTCTGTGATTGGGTGAACACTCACACATCTCAATCCTTATTTGTGTTATGCTGATTGATATTTAATCATTCTATACTAATTATTCTAGAGCACGTTCTGAGCGAAACTCTGATTGGCCATTCCTCGTAGTGTGGACCACTAGCTGCTGTGTAAGCAGCACCTTTACTGACTCTGGGATATACCCTCTTCTCTAGAGAATGGCCCTCATTCCCCTTCCTGCCTATTCTTATTCAGCACAGGCAGGAATTACATGATCTATCTAGCCACATTAGGCTACTCCCATTAAAGGAATTATATCCCTACCGTAGAATAACTCTAGGTCCTGCTTGTAGGCTCCAAGATCCTTTTTCAAAAGATATTTTTAAAATATGGCTTTTAGTTAAAAACATTGCAATTCATTTATACTGGACTTATTATTACAGGTGCAAAGATTTATCCAGGTCAGGTAATCCAACCAATCAAGATACTTCCTTTTAAAACAGCAGTACAAGTTTATATCTTACTAGGAGGCAACATATAACTAACAATAACACTGCAGAAAAGTCCCAGACCAATAATTCACATGAATATGTAGATTATTAAAGTTAGAATAATATTTATATGAAAATTAGAGAGCGAGAGTAACTATTTACAGTATTCTCTCACTAGGCCAGTAGAACATTTACGCAGCTGAAAGAGAACTTTGCTGTTGGATGTTATTTTGTAAACTGGCAACTCCCAAACAGCATGGAAAATACACAGAGAGGAAACAAATCCCCTCTCTTACTAAGTAAATATTTAGGTCCAAACAATAGCTACGTTAACTGATGTACTGTAGGTTTCCACTTTCTGTTTCTGGCTCACAAAAGAACTGAACCAAAACATTAACATTTTCTGCACTCATTTGACCTTGATCTGATGCTACATGTTCAATTAGAAGTCTAATGAAAACAAGTGTTTTTGGTAGCAAAGATCCTGGAAAATAAAAATCATCATTGCAAAAAATTAGTGCAATTTGCCACTTTTGTTACCCACAATGCAAAATTCCTTCCCAGAAACCCAGCATCAGTGCACCCACTGCAATCAGGTGCAAAATATTAGCAAGATACCAAAGGAGTTGTAAACTATATGCAAATAGGTACAACTTCTACTTGCAAGTAACATGGGCTTACATTGACATTTCCATTAACGGATTCCCATAGCTCACAGGTGCAACATGCAAAGAAGATCTTGTTAGTAATGGTATGTGATCTGTTATCCAAAAACCCATTATGCAGATGTTCTGAATCTTATCCAAATAATCAAAAAAAAATGTAATTGTTTATTTTTTTTCTCTGTAATAATAAAACAGCACCTTGTACTTGATCCAAACTAAGATATAATTAATCCTTATTTGAAACAAAGCCATGATTTTTTAGTGGATTTAAGATATGAAGATCCAAATTACAGAAAGGTCTGTTATCTGGAAGACTCAAGGTCTGGATAACAGGTCCCATACCTATACTGGGTTTTCTTGAGTGTGTTGTGCCTATCTATTATGCACTAAAGTTAGTGAATGACACCAGTATATATGGGCACAAATGGGCATGGCTATCACAATCTCATAAGAAAATTATTTTATCGAAAGGAAAAAAAAAACCTTTAGAACTATGTAATATAGCATTTCGTTTTAGCAAAAATTTGACTAAAAATATAATGTGCAAAGGTGAAAAACATCTGCTACAGATTTTTAGGCCTGAACAAATGTACTTTGATTACATAACCCTAAATACATATTAAACATGCATTTGCAAACAGATTTCCTGTTAAATGTTATCTGTATTTTATCACACTGTACTTCCCAACTCCAGGGATATCCCCATCTATACATTGTCCTCCAACAGACACAAGACCTTATAAACACCTCCAGTGTCTTGCAATATCTCTTCCCATTTAGTGCTGATTGGAGTGCATGCATAGTGCTAATTACAAATAAGTGCAAGTAGGGACCACTGGGTTGTGTATTTTGTGCCCATTTCCATGAGTAGCGATAGGTAAATGAACTCAAGTGTTTACAGCACAGTAAAGCCTTAAGTCAGTCTGTATTTTAAGTAAGGACTGAAACATATATAACAGTAGAACACAGCTTAATTTAAGGGTCTAAAATACTAAATACAGAACACCCTTGTGCAGACAGAGTGCAATGCACCACAATAAACTTGCACGTGCTCCCATTAAAACAGAAATAATCAAGCAAACTAAAAAGCCATTGCTACCCAGGATTATTAAATGAAGTACTTCCACATCTACTATTATTATTATTAACATGTATTTCTATAGCGCCAACTTGTTTCGTAGCGCTGTGACAATAAACAACAAGGTATGTACTAATAAGTACTGATGCATCACTGTACAACAATACGTTATACTACTTTCAGTAGTGCTGGAATTACACAATTAGTTGATTTGCCTATTGTGACAGCCTTTTGCTTTGTGATATAAACTTGTTTCCATATGTGGATAAACTCTGAACAAAGCCATCTTTCACTCTGCAAGCATAGTGCTTTAATAAGACTTGGATGATATGGACATGACCCAGCTCTAGTTACAGAGAGAGGTGCCACTGATATGTTTGTCAGCAACAAGATGTTACAGTCCAGAAATAGAGCAGGGGAGGAGATTAACTAAGCTCTCATTAATCAGCGGCTGTGCTCAGCATCATGCTCAGATGTTTCTCTCCAAAACATAATAAATACACA
>CM044447.1:74145882-74157787 GCA_024363595.1 Xenopus borealis | reverse complement strand
GTTACTATGTAATTCTGAGCCTCACCTATCTTGTACGCTGAAATGTAATATTATATACTTGTTTATAACAAGTCACTCCCTCATTATTCGCATTAATAATATGATAAACAATCTTCATTTGTGGCTTGACCAAGGACTCCGGGAATTGCAACTGCTAGATGACGGTGTGTTAGTCATATTTGGCACTTGAAGGATAAATCAATATAGAGATTCAATCCTAGTAAAATCACGGAGGGCAGAAAGCGGAAGCGAGGGAATAATTTAACATGTGAGAGCAGCGTCAGTGTACATTAGCCACTCTGTGTGTGCGCCTTCTATAGAAATATGAATGAAACCCCAGGTGTTAGCTGCTTGCAGGCACACTTCTGAAGTGCAGGGAATCCTGGTGTGGATGCGCCATTCTCTGACCTCTCTTGTACTGCCGGTTATGTAGTGAGAAAACCCATTTCCTTTGATTGCGCACAAAACAGCAAAGTTACTTTTCTGATTTATGTCAGATCTTTCCCTTTGGCTTTGATGTTACAGAAGAGGGAACAGAATGAAGCTGCTTCTCACAACTACTTTGACATTTTGGGTTTTTTTTGGATCTAACTTATGTTCTTCAAAGACCAATTTTGTGACTGTTATCGTTTGCTCTTTCAGGAGAAGTAATGGGGAGAAAAACCTATTTATCTGGATGTTACTAAAACCCAAATAGCCGTAACACAATTGGGAAAAGCGTCCTGGGTAACTTAAAGGCCAAACATCTGATGATAATCTTTGGGTGGCTGCTTAATTTACTGCATCAATTATTACTCTACTACAAAAGAAGAAAGCATTTAAATGCCTCTTAACACATTACACCTTCACATATTTTTCTACCAGAGAGAGAGTGTGAAATTGTAATTTTGATAACTACTAAAACAAAGGTTTGGACTTTGGGGGCAAAGCTGTTTTTAGGATGTTAAAGAACATAGAACAGAAGCCATAGACTGTTTATATCAGATCAACAGAGCAAGATGGGGACAGCGATGCTCTATCATATTTGACCTCATCCCCAACAACAGCTAATGTGCCATGTATAAGCCTGTCCTGTGTGTTTGGGAGGGGGGGGGGGAGACTGGGGAAGCCTAACCAGAAACAAATCCACAGTTGCAAATGTAAAGGGGAAGGATTGATTAGGAAAATGCATCAAGGTCATTATATCTGCAATTTCTTGGATATATTTATTTAAAAGATGCAGCTTAAAAATGGCAGACAGCTCCACTTTTGTACTGCTGGCAAATCCTATTATACAACATAAAAACAATGCCACCACTGAAAAGTGTGTGAATAGTATGGTGTGACTGCATCATGGCTATCTTAGGGTGGTGGCACACGGGGAGATTAGTTGTCAAGTGATAAATCTAATCTCCCCGAAATGCCTTCCCGCCAGTGATTCATATTCATCGCGGTGGGAAGGCATTTCGGGGAGATTAGTCGCCCGCAGTTGCAAAGATTTATCGATTGGTGACTAATCTCCCCGTGTGGCACCACCCTTTGAGGTGTAAATTTATACAATCTGTTATCCTATACCTCCAAGCATTTCTTAACATTTTGACCAGGCACCTTTTTGTGGCCACACCCCCTAATTACTATTCCCATTTTACAAAATTTGCAAGGTTACGAAAGTTTGAACACATTTCTGTAGTTTTCATGTTTTATTACATATTAATGAAGATGAAATGCCCTTTAAGCTGTTAGTCTAACTTCTCCCAAAACTGTTACAAATGTATCAAGTATCTATATTATGGGCTCTCTGCCAAGAGCCAATTAAGTTAGAAACATTTTATCTTTTTTGGCTGTTCAGTGCAGAGAAATAGGGACTTCCCCATTCAGTGCAGAGAAATAGGGATTACATTTTTGGCAAACTAACTATATTAGAAAAAAAATATTTTGCACAGCCCATTTATTCAACCAGTTTTTATTTTTAACCTGAACTGTTCCTTTAAATAAACTCAATTGCCCCCTTTTTTGTCTGCATGAATAACGGTTTACCGCTCCCGAACTGAGGCTCTGGGACTGGTACACCTGGACCACTGATTCCACTTGGTGTGTTATCTACAATTGGTTTGCTGTGGCAAACCTTCTTTTTCTTCTATTTGCAATATTTCAGAAAAGGCATCCCACGCACCTTCTTTTTCGTCTATTTGCAATATTCAATATATGGGATCCCAACCAAATTTTACACTGGGGTCCACAGGAATCTAGTTCCATTATCCATCTATCTCTTTCACTTCAACCCATTACTCTTTTATCTATCAATCTACATGACACAGGCATTTTGCATTTTATATCCATCTAAAGAGATGGAAGAAGAGACCCACAGACCTAATGCTAAGGAGAAATCACTGCTTTAGAAGGCCAAGTGTTCTCTTCAGCCATAAACATGATAAATCCACACTCAATGACAGCAGTAGTAACGGAATCTGTGTAAGTGAAGCCCCTTCCTTTATCCATATTAGGAGACAGAGGGATTGCTCAGGGGTTCTCCTACCACTGATTCTGGAGAATATTTATATTTTACTGCATCATAACATTTTTACTGCTTGCAGAAATCCACTGCAAGTGTCTTCGGGAACATCTCTATAGATAAGAGCTGGAACTGAGCCTGCCGAGGGCTAGAGAAGTACAGTGTAAAGCGGTCATGGGATTTTGCTGGAGTGCAAGCTAGCATGGGAAAGAAACCCATGCACATTTTGTGGCCACACCTCCTAATAACCATGTCCAATTTAACAAAATTTGGCAGGTTATAAAAGTTTTAACACATTTCTGGCAGTTTTAGTGCAATGTTTTATGTGTTATAACAGGTTTGCTAATGAAAGTGAATTGCCCTTTAAGACATTTGTATGTTTGCTCTTAAATTGTTAAAAAAAAGTATCCAAGTGCAGCTGCTGAGTGTTCTGGGCTCTCTTCCAAAACTTAAATATTTTAATTAAAGGGGTTGTTGACCTTTAAATTAACTTTTAGTATGATGTAGACATTGATATTCTGAGACAATATGAAATTGGTTTTCATTTTTTTTATTCAGGAGTTCTGTAGTTTGCAATTTCACTAATCTGGTTGCTAGGGTCCAAATTACCCTAGCAACCATGCATTGATTTGAATAAAAGACTGGAATATGAATAGGAGAGGCCTGGATAGGAAGATGAACAATAAAAAGTAGCAATAACAATAAACTTGTAGCCTTACAGGGCATTTGTTTTTTAGATGGGATCAGTGACACCCATTTGAAAGCTGGAAAGAGTCAGAAGAAGAAGGCAAATAATTAAAAAAAACTATAAATAATGAAGAAAAATGAAAAGTTGCTTAGAATTGGCCATTCTATAATATATTAAAAGTTAACTTAAAGGTGAAGCACAACTTTAAGTTTTAGAAATCTTTTTCTGGCATCATTTCAGGAGATCAAAGAGAAAGTCGGGACATTTCAGTAAGAAACCTGGGACTGCAGGCTGAGCTGTCAAAATTGGGACTGTCGCCCAGAAAACGGGACACTTGGGAGAAATGCATTTGCCTGGTCTGCAGACTGGGCCTGCCCATTCTAAGCAGAGACAATTGTGGTAATGATATTGTTTTGTATTATGCATGATTAATAGGATTATTCTCATCTCAGATTGAGACCCTGATTTAACATTCTGTCTCAGTGTTCTATGAGCACACATTTATATTGTAACTGCCTTATTTCGCATAATAGAGCATGAGCAGCACCAATCATTTATAAACATTGACGCTGATATCATATCATTCCTGCAGATTCTACAGTCTCTGGCACTTAATGGTTTAATGCACTGATCTGTATTTAAAAAAATTAGTTCTTCCTGCTCTGCTCTCTAATGAAGTTGTTTGTGGTTTGCTGACTCTTTTATCTTACCCTTATTACTGCCAGTCTGTGCCAAGAAAAAGTTAGCCATATAAATAATAGGAATGCCATTTTTCCATGTAAAGATAATCAAGTTTAAATAGATAGAGGAAGAAGTCATTAAAAAGCGGGTAAGAAAGGGAGGAGGAGTAGAAACCACACATTTCACAAGCCCAACAGGAAGTAATGTGTCTACAAACCAGGATACAAGTAAAAGGTCCTAAATATTCTTAGCATTATTTATCCATACAGTGCTGATAAAATACTTTACAGAGTGAATCATATGTAACACAACTATCTAAATTCATATGGCACAGGTGCACATGGTACAGGCAATAGCATCAGCAACTGGTTACATAGTTCCAACACATTTGCACAGCTCTACAGAGATTCAATCATATATGGCCCTGCACTCACCAGGGTAAATAACACAGGAAAACTATTAACCTGTCTGTAAGTTTTTGGAGTGGGAGGAAACTAAGAAAGACACCACACAGAGAGAACATACAAACTTCTTTCAGACAATGCCCTGGTTCAGAGTCAAAGGACCCCAGTGCTACAAAACAGCAGTGCTAACCAGTTACCATAACCTTCCTCCTCCTGACTGTGGGTAAAACCAGAGCACCGAGCAAAAGGGGGGACGCAAACAAGCTACTGCTGCAAGGCAACACTGCTAGCCATTGCATTTTATAGGGAGAATAATGGGCTATATCAGTGATCCCCAACCAGTAGCCTGTGAGTAAACCCTTAGATGTTGTGCCCAATGTCCTCAAAGCAGGTGCTTATTTTTGAATTACAGGCTTGAAAGCAAGTTTTAATTGCATAAAACTAAGTATAGTACCAAGTAGAGCCTACTGTAGGCTGCCTGTCCACATAGGGGCTACCAAATAGCCAACCACAGCCCTTATTTGGCACCCCAAGGGACTTTATCATGATTGTGTTGCTCCCCAACTCTTTTTATATTTGAATGTGGTGCAGGGGTACAAAAGGTTGGGGACCCCTGGGCTATATGAAGCTGCCAGGATTGGTCAGACTTACCAGGCTGTACATAGTTGTTGTATAGTTATTGTTTGCTGATCCCCCTTCTGTTTAAGTAAGTTGGTGCATTTCTAGACTGCTATTAAAAAAGGAGCAGCTCACAACTTTACATACTTCATAAAATGCAAACCATGTTTCTGTAAGCATTCATTTAACTAGTAAATTCTTCTCAATATTTGAATTTTTTTAAATCTGGTACAAACTACTATTTTTCTCAGTGCTGACTCAGCTTACAGGCACACACATTACATACCTCGCAACATTCCTCATTTGTAAATGGAGTTATTTTAGACCAAGTATACCCTGGCAGAATTGTGAAAAGCGGTCACTGTTTGGGGCCGGTTTTCTTAATGCGCATGCGCGTCAACTATCATGGCGCGTCACACCGGGAGCTCCCGGTGCGAGTTTGCCTGCCTTTTCTTTTGTAAAGTACTGGTACCCCCAACTGGAATGTGGGCTCTATCAGCCCGCACCTTTGGATGGGGATAACTTTTTAAAGCAATAGATGCCCTTTAAAGCACTAGAATAGTTTTTGTTAGTTATTTTTTATTTCCATTATACTAAAGTAATTTTGGGGCCTAAAGTGCCCAAATCTGAGCTCTCTGAAAAAACATCTGTACTGTAAAGGGGCCAAATAATAACTCCACATTAAGGGTATGGGGCCGATGCTTGAACAGAGGAATGGAATTAAGGAACTAATAGGTACTGGGGGAGTAAAGAGAGGACTGCACTAAATTGCAGTGGGGCTCAATGGCCTTTAGCTGCACCCTGGAGATGTATCAAGCACAAAAACAAAACATGAAAGTTACTATAGACACAAAGCAAATTTAAGTCATTGGTCCTCTGAGAGTATACACAACATCAAAAAATGACAGTACAGCTAAGCTTATACAATATACAGTTACACAAGCCCTTTCTATGAATATCAATAAATGAATATCAAATACACATGGAAACTATCGTAGTTGAAACCAAACACATATGCAGATGAGTTTTCAGCAATGACTGCATTATGCCACATCCCAGGCTACACTCCATTGCAACCCGGCCACACCCCTTTCCACCCTGGTCCACACGAGCAGGTTGAACCAATGGCTGCAGTGGCCCACACTAATGTGACAAATGACACACGTGACGATTCACCGCCAGCATTTTTCTCCCAGCCTGAACTAGATCATGCCAACAGCCAGTGACTGTAACCTAAATCCACCTGACACTGCTGGTACAAAGGGGAATCAGTCTGAAAATTTTCAGGCAGACAGAAATCGCAGGCACCATGTGCTGTCAATCATAAAGTCTCATCGGCACACAATAGCCACAGTCCTGCTCCTAAAGGCCTTTCCCTGATATGGACCTAAATTCAACTAGACTTTTTTATTATCAATTATTTTTGTGTACAAAGGCTGAACCATTATTTGCCTACAAACATTGAACTGCTACTTTTCAAACAAACCTGCTGTCCAACCATCTGTGCCAATCGGACTAATTTCCAGTGCCACTGGATATCACTATAACAGTATAAATATTTACATAGCCATCTCTTTGGCAACTGAGAGTTAAAAATGCTCATGCAGTTTTACAAGAATCAATATGCGGCTGCCAACTGCTTGCACCCAATGAATAATATTGTATAATATTTAAGAGTCTGACCATTGATTCCAGTATAATAATACATGCCAAGCAGACAGCCTGAAGCACACTGGTGATTCACACTGAAAACTGTTCAATATGTGGCTAAAATGTTAAGATAATGGGGAAATTTACTTGCATTAAAGGACCAGTAAAGGGCAGTGTTGGGTGCCAGGTATGACATGTCTAAAAAGCCTGGAATTCAAGGGCAAACCACTTACCTCTTTTTCTATTTTGAGCAGCTTTTTCACAGCCACCTCCTTGTCTTGTGATAGCCATTTGGCTCGGTAAACACTTCCAAAGCTTCCACCGCCACAATTTTCAAAGAACTGCAGGTCTTCAAATTTAATTTGCACAAACGAAGCCGTTAAGGACAACATTTCATAATGACAGTGGGCAGCCCCAAGTTGCAACCTGCAGAACAAACATGACATATCAGATACAGTCCAACACTAGATTATATGAGCTTCTGCTCTAGGCATATACAAGTGTAAAGGTATGTGCGCAGTGTAATAGTGCTCAGAATGGTGCACTGAAATGTACTTTTATAGATAAAAAGGAATCTAGTGTGATCAGATGAGCAGAGGACTAAAGGCACACATGCTTACCCATCATAAGCCCTCATTAGTGAGTAATAACCAGCAAAGCTAGCAATTGTGTCACTTTTAGGGGTTTGGTAACTGCAGTCACCAAGTTTGCTGCAGGTCTAATAACCGATGGAAACTAATGAGGTACTTACAATGATACCGTAGACTAGTCAGTACATGCTACCTGCTGATTGGTTGGCATGGTTAAATTGAACTGGAGCAAATATCTCACCTTTTATAATAATATTCGATTTCATGTATCTATGTTGCTATCTACTAATGCCCTCCAATGGCAGCAAATTACTGTGACATGCCCACAGTGTTGGCATCATGTGCCACATATGTGCTTGTTGGCTGGAAAACAACGGGGGTCTGGAAAATAACTCCGGAAATGAGCATCCCACACTTTTTAAGCCCTTTAAAAAATAGAGCCCATTTGAAGTGGAAAGATTGGTGGGAAGTTTGAGCTCTGCTACGGTATACACTGTATAAACATAAATAATAGGACAAAGTTAAAGTTTTTTATGGGAATTGCATAAGTCTTTCTGGAGGAATGAATCACGTCACTGCAAAACCTCTAGTGTTCCCACAAGGCACATGCACAAGGGGTGAGCCTGCCAACAGGACATCTACAGTCACTACTGACAACTGCAAAGTGCTCTTTCAACTGTCAGCATGCCTAGCTGTTCTGGTATGTGAAACATGCCTGTTTCCTATATTGTGATCACCTTGGCTAAATATCCATAAGCCTAAGTAAATGTCTTGCCAGAGTGTTTAGGGTATAAGTTCCAGTGACTATACATAGGTGCAAGCACAAGTGTGCAAAATGGAGACACTTGAGAGACCGTGTTCTAACTCAAGGGCCTCTCAAATGAAACCTCTTCAGCCTCTGCAAGTTTACGCAGTGAAAACAGACCACAAGTTAGACCTCTTTATTAGAGTTGAAGGCATTTCCAAGAATGGTACTGTGACTGTAGCAGAGGATATGAGCCTTATTAAAATATCAGCCTAACCTCAAAAGCCTTATTTGTAAGAAAGACATGTTACACTACATTCAGGGGACTGGAAAGCTAGAAAAGCATTAGAATACCACAGGAAATGGTGTCTGTGAAAAATAGCTCATAATCAAATTTTTTGACATCAAAATATGGCATGGTGCCAGATATTACAATGTACATTTAACTCTCCATTTCTGATTACACTAAATCAGAGACGGAAACTCAGAATGTATGAAGTAGAAATAGACAAAACGAACTTTGACATGCACAAAACTTATGTGTCAATATCTTCATTTTTGTAAATGAGATACATATAATGGAAAAAATGGAAAAACAAAAGCATGTATTTGGAAATGGAAAAATTGTACTGAACCATTGCTCAAATAAAAAACAGTTTTTTGAAAAATATGGCATGGAATCCAAGACATCCTACCTATTGTTTTACAGGGCTCTAGAGGTTTGCTTACTTTGTACTACTACATAGGATCAGGCCCTAACAAACAGTACGGGGCTAAATGTGCAGCCCCTGAGTTGCTTCAGTGCCATGGTGCTGTGTAATTGCCTAAAGAGAGGCAAATAATAGCAGGATGTAGGAAAGACTGAAAGAACTGATATTTTCCACTATGAAGGATGCAGGGAATTGAATGCTAAGTTATCATTATTAAAGAGGTAGGCATGGGCTGAATTATTCTCTTAGGGCTCCTACACACGGGCGTTTGGACCTGCGCTCCCCTGCGTTGCGTTTGGCTGCGTTCAGCCGCAGGGGAGCGCAGGTCTAGACGCACCTCATTCTTTTCAATGAGGTTGTACTCATGAGACGCGTGTAAGCGCCGAACGCAGGTTTAGACGCAACATGCTGCATTTTTCCTGCGTTCAGTGCTTACATGCGTTTGTGTGAGTACAGCCCCATTGAAAATAATTGAGTGCGTCTATACCTGCGCTCCCCTGCGTTTGAATGCAGCAAAACACAACGCAGGGGAGCGCAGGTAAAAACGCCCGTGTGTAGGAGCCCTTAAAAACTCAATATAATCCTGAGATCCCCAGCAGCTATGGAGTCTGCCAATTCAAAGCTTTTGCAAAGTGTACCTACACCAATAAAAGCCAGCTGCAGTACTAATATGCAATCATCAATTGCAAGTGCAATGTGGAAAGCATAAAAAGAGAGGTAAATTGAGGTGCTTTTACCCACAATGTAGTGTATTCCCCACGATTCCAGTGTAATAGTTTGAGCCCACTGAACAGCATGTTTTGTAACGTGTGCATGATTTGTATTAGCTTTAACTTTAGTATATTGTGCACAAGTTGAAGCACATGGTTTTCATTGTGATAATGTGTTGGTGTGTGCCGCATCAATTATGGTATTAGAATGAGATTCAGTAGATTGCATTTGTAGGTGCAATATGCTATGAGGAATCCAGAAACCTAAGGGCTCTTACAGCTCTTACAGACGAGGGTCTGAAGCTGCGCTCCCCTGTGTTCCGGTTTTATGCGTTCAGCCATACAGGAACACAGTAGTAGACGCATTCAATTTTTTTCAATGGGGCTGTACTCATATAAGCGCATGTAGGAACAGAACGCAGGAAAAATGCAGCATGTTACATCTAAACCTGCGTTCGGCGCCTACATGCCCATGTGTGAGTATAGTCCCACTGAAAAACATTGAATGCGTCTACTGCTGCACTCCCCTGCGGCTGAATGCATAAAACCGGATGGAGGGGAGCGCAGCTTCAGACGCTCATCTGTAAGAGCCCTTAGGGCAGAATTCTGACGATTTTAGCGGATTTGATGCTGTGCAAAACTGCTGCGTCAAGTCGGATGTGATGGAAATAAGGTAAGTAATAGAATGTTGGACAGTGTCGCAGAATTAATCCGACAAAGCACGACTGTCGGATGCAGACGCAGCATTTGCATCCGACAGTCGTGTCACGTCGGATCAACACTGCAACACCATCCAACTTTCTATTACTTACCTTATTTCCGTTGCATCCAACTTGACGCGGACCAATCGGGCAGCCACGCGGTCCTAGGGCCTGCCCACACTAGCCCCCCCCCCCCCCCCCCCCCCCCCCCCGTGCGATGCGAGGGCACAGGCGCCTGCGTGTAAACGTTGGAAAATGGCCCCATTAAATGGGGACACACAGGTCCCGATAATGTGGCTGGGCGCCATGCCGCTCTAGGCCTGGGCCTTTGTCACAAATCTGGGCCTGGACGAGATTCAATTTGAGATGCACATGAAAATGCTATTGAAGTCTATGGGGAGAAATGGAACTGAATTTGGAGAAAGGCCTTTTCTCCTTAAACTGAATCTTGTCATGCGATAAACCGTTTTATATATATATAATCCTGGAAAAAGAGAGGCACTCATGAAATTTTAATACAGGCACAAAAAGAAATTGACGTTTTGGCTGGATCACCAGCCTTTTTCAAAGTGAAACCACGCTGTAAAAAAAAAGTAAATATACTATAATGGACAAGATATAATTTAGTTGGGAATGGGTCTAAGGGGATCACTGTGAATATGGGCCATTACTGTATTAACAGTGATCCCCTTGGTCCCATTCCCTTGCAGCCAACCAAATTTTATCTTGTCCATCGCACTACCTACTATATGCTATCTAAATGAAGACCTTCAACTACAGCATTTAGTACCAGCACATGGGAGACAGAATGACAATCTATTCGACCAGTACCCACTTGGATGCAATATGTGAGTTATGAACATAAGTGCCAGAAAAGATCCCTGAACGTCTTGAGAGGTTACAGCGCCCCTAGGCCTGTTACTAGGATAACGGGCTCCTGGCTACACAAACGGGTAGTTGGATGATATGGAAACAGCCACAAGGCAAATTGAACAGTGGAAACTCCGTGATGGGTCATTAAATTGACTAAACATTAGTTGAAGACCCGAATGAACCATGAAGGATGAGGACTTCTTTATTGACATCAAACATGATGCAGCTGCATGTTAGCACTACATCTTTTACATTAATGTGGTAACTTGACAAAATTTGCAACAGCACGCCCTAGCTGAGGGAGCAGCACAACAAGCTGCATATCTCCCTAAACAAACAGCGGACCTCTCTGTGAAGTGCTACGCAAGTGGGGGCCAGCTGATGCCTTGAAGATTTACAAACGTATACTACATATAATACTCACGATCCAATAAAGTGGAGGAATCGAGGACTGGTAAGCATACATTGTTTCTTAGTAGCGGCGTTACACCAACAGAGCCGTGCTAATGTGCTTTGAAGTCTGTTATACTCCTGATACATTGTATACAAAGCGTCGGGTTGAGCATGCCTCCAATGGACATGGATATTGTTGTAGCGAACTCAGAGATATTTGTAACATAATCTTCCTAAATAATTATATAATATAAATTGACAACTTTATAAGACACATTGACTGTACACAGTAACATATCTGCAACTGAATTCATCCATGTGTGTTTTGGACTTATCGGGACATGTCAATATAATATCTGTGAGTAAACACATTTAATTAGACACCTTAGATATTTAAAGTTTTATTATATTCACACTTTTTACTATTTTCACCTGTAATATGTGCTCTTTTTAACACACAATTATTCTTCCACTTAACACTGGTTTTGGTTATCTCTCTCCAAGCACAGTTTGCATAACGTCTACATAACAGTCTACCCTGTGATAGGTTAATTTAAAGTTCTAACACAATTCAAGATAGTCGATTGGCACATTCGAATTCTGTGCTTAAAGGGGAATGAAACCCCCGCCCACCCCCCTCCCTCCTTCCCC
>CM044447.1:74127443-74143649 GCA_024363595.1 Xenopus borealis | reverse complement strand
GGGGGTGGGGGGTTTCACCCCCCTTTAATTGTTACACGAATCACATTGCACCCCTTCCCTGTTTGTCACTACCCTTTTTTTTGCCTTTCCTTGTATATTTACTGTTTTTTTACAGCGTGGTTTCACTTTGAAAAAGGCTGTGATCCAGCCGAAACGTCAGTTTCTTTTTGTGCCCGTATTAAAATTTCTTTTTTTTTTTGTAAGTCCTGAAAGTGCCTCTCTTTTTCCAGGATTGTATTGTTATTACTTTTGAGACGTGCACCCAGGCTATCCACTTTAATTTCTTTGTGAGTGCCGATATTCTCCAAATATATATATATAAACTTTTTCTCACTGAACTGAATCTGGCCCAGTGTAAGAATGAACCAAAGTATTTCTTTTTATAATGAACCTAATTGTCTGTTTTGTGGAAGTAAAAGAAAATGTTTCCATTCTCAATATTTTACATTGTTTCACATCACTCCTGATTAAAGCTTTAACTTTATATGGCAGTCATGTTTAACTCTAATTTAACGTCTAATTACACTTAGATTTCAAGGATCTTTTGGCTCACTAAGCAGCAACACGATTAGACCTGCAAGGTGATATAAAGAGACATCAAAGGGAATCTTCCTAGAGAAGACTGGCTTCGTTTTCTTTCCTGCCATAATTTTTTGACACATTTGGAATAATTTTCCTTGCAAAGGCAAAGTGTACTTATGCAATGCTAGTGGATCTAAGAGCAGTTACTGTTTCCCATTATTTGAGCTCATAAAAAGCTTTCCATTTTATGTGCTTTCGTTTGCTGTATCTCTGAACACAGGTATGGGACCTGTCATCTGGAGCTGTCATCTCGGGGCTTGGGTATTCCAGATAATGGATCTTTCTGTAATTTGGATCTTCATACTTAGTCTAGTCTACTAGAAATTCATGTAAACATTAAATAAACCCAATAGGTTTGTTCTGCATCTAATATATCTATATATTATATCTTAGTTTGGATCAAGTACAATGTACTGTTTTATTAGTACAGAGAAAAAGATAATCATTTTAAATCATTGGAATTATTTTGATTAAATGGAGCCTATAGGAGACAGCCTTCTCGTAATTCAGATCCGCATCTGTACCAGGAAATATAAACACAACCCTGTATGAAAGCAACAAACCCGGTACTTCTAAAGTCCAAAAACCTTTTCTATTTTATAACGATCCCCCTGACACAACTCCCCTCTGATTACTAATATATGGTTGGAATTAGCCAAATTGGTGGAAGGGTCAGTCTCAGGCCTGGACTGAGTGTCAAAAAAGGGCCTTGCATTTCAGGTACACAGAGGCCCAATCATCCCACAAAGAGGTCCAAACAGCAACAAACCCGGTACTTCTAAAGTCCAAAAACCTTTTCTATTTTATAACGATCCCCCTGACACAACTCCCCTCTGATTACTCATATATGGTTGGAATTAGCCAAATTGGTGGAAGGGTCAGTCTCAGGCCTGGACTGAGTGTCAAAAAAGGGCCTTGCATTTCAGGTACACAGAGGCCCAATCATCCCACAAAGAGGTCCAAACAGCCCTCACCAGCCCACTAAATACTGAATTTCTATGGCACATTATAGCAGCCCCTCTAGCATTTGCCAAAACACACAGATTGCCAGTCCAGTCATGGTTAGTCTTATTACTTCACAAAAGGGGAGGAGCCCTGCTGCTTGAAGTTTCCCCAAAGAAGCCAGAGGGGGAATGGCGTATCTGCACTTAAGCATGCGGTGAGACATGATGGGGGCTCAGTCTGCCAAATGGGGAAATTGGTTTTCCCAAAGCCGTTACAGAGACATACTATTTATGCTTTCATAAGACTTCCCTTATTGTAAGCACAATTCTTCATGAAAATCAAAATTTGAGTGTATAGGAGCCCTAAATAAGAATGTTTTTCAGCAAAGGTATAAGCAAAATAAATAGAACCTGCAGAAAATGTGTTCTTTTATCATATTTGTATGAATTTTTGTGTAAATTTACTAAATCCCACCCAACTACAGATAATGAGCTCTGTATAAACATACCTCTTCCTTTATCGTATCTGTTTTGGTATACAGATTAACAGAGGTCCATTATGCAGGGAGAGTTCCTCCTCTCATAATTGCTAGCAAGAACAAGGAAGTTAGAAACTGCAACTAATTCCATTTTCTTTGTTTGAGATATGTAGCATATTTTTCTTAATTAAAACAATAGGTATGTTGAGAACTACTCATGTTGAACTGGGGATATACTGCTCCTTCAAGGCTCCCCAAGGTTTGCACTTCACTATTTCTTATTGAGGCTTTATTTTTGTTTTAAGAGGGTGAGCAAAGTCAAATAACTGGTATCATGCATTCATATCTTAAAATTTCAGGGTAAAATAGATAAGGTCCAGGTATTCTGCACACTGACAATACAACACAGACAAAGTGGTCTATTTTTGGGTAGCAGGAGAAAAATGTAATGTGATAATGTAAATTTTGGGCACTTAGATCTCAGTCAGGAGATTTAACAGCGTTTCTCATTTAACTTATAGCAAGACCTTAATATTGTATAGCTCAAGGGCAACCATGTAAAGTATCCTAAAACCATGAGGCAATATGACTAACAATTTAAAAACTTTATACACATCTGTTCTGTATCTGCCAATACAGTCTTACACATAGAATGTCAGAGGTTTAATATAATTAAACTGAGTGCCCAAAATAGTTCACTTTCCTTCCTCTGAAAGTGTAATAGCCTCCAGTCTTAGAGGTGTAAGTCAAATGGTCGGAACTGATTTAACAAGCTATATAAATATGCCAGACATGCAAGTTCCTGACGATATAAAAAGTCTACAGCTCTTCACCAGCAATACAGCAGCAATACAGCAATGCCAAAACTGATTAAGGCTTCCCACATTTTACAAATTATACAGATGACAGCATGTAGTGTGGCATAAGGTTGCCAAGGAAAATCTGGAGATAAATATAGCAATAGGGGATTTAATTTAAAGAATGTAATTTGTATGCTGGAATAGACAGAGACAGGAGTAACATTCCAGCTGGTTTGTATATGTGTTTGAATTATTCACCATTCTACATGGCTTCTCTCAAACCTTCTAAGAGCCAGTCTGCTCTTTGGTTGACCAGAACTGTGGAATCTACCATGTTAGCACTTTGGTCCACCATTGTAGATTTAAGGATTCCTGGCACTAAAGATGGTAAAAGGGATATAAAACTTTATTAAAGTGGTTAATTTGGCTGCCTAGCAGATGTAAGTGATTCTCCAATGAGAAGCCTTATTCCAAGCACAACATGACCCACCTTGCTTTAATGCCACATCAGTCATTAATGATGAAATGGGAGGAAATTGTGTTCTTTGGGTGTTTGATGCTTTAATGCCAATTACAGTGACCCAGGGAATGGGTACACAGAAGAGGCAAGAGTTTAATTGTATCCTCTTGCACCAGTTGGGCAAAGGCCCTTGAGAGCTTGGAAACATTTTATTCAGTCATGCTGCTTTCATTAAATCCTTGGGCACTCAATCAGTTAACATGTGTGTGCCCCAGCATGGCTTCCTGCACAGGGAATAAGCACCCTGTGTAGTGCCGCAGTACTCTACAGGAGAGGTGCCTTTTTTTAAAATTGTGTTTTTTTCCCCATCAGGAATTTGGGCTCTATTCATGCCACAGGTGCAGTAAGTGAAAAAGTTTCCTTTTAATGCAAGATGGTCCTCCAAAAGCTTGTGTACTCTATACTCCAGACTTCCTCTTTCCCGCTCCACATTCCATCTGAATAGTTGTTGAACTACTACAAGAATCCTACCTGCCAGCACTATATCCATTTGGAACTCATCAGTGTAGCCCTGGGCTGAACTGAAGAACTCCAAAACAGTGAAACTTGTCTATAGTCATGTGATAAATGTTTACCATAGTAGCACTGCTCCACCTGAATCTTCCTGGACTGCAAATCTGCACACTGCATTCTCTATCCTATTATTAAAAGGAGAACAAAGATGTGGTTCAAAGGCACCCATGAATCTCCCAGACTCACAAAAGGGCCCCATTTGCTGTAGCAGAGTAGCACAGCAGGGTTGCCGGCACCCTCTTGAGTGAAGCATACACAGAAGCCATGGTTCTAAGATGAGATTGCAAATAAACTGATTTGAATAGCGGAGTGATGGTGCTGGACAACCCCTGCTACACTACTATTTTTAACCAGATACTGAAAGCAGAGTAGAGTCCCTAGTGGGGCAGTTTGACACAGGACAGGGGCCATCCTGACAGTCCTGAATCATCAGGGCAAGTCTTACTATAAAGAATGTGGAGTTTAAATGTATCAGGCATGATTTTAGGGCGATGTGGCATTAATTGTTCTCAATCCTTTTGAAGGTACAATTACACTAGTGCAAGCAATTGCGAATTCAAGAATTTTGAGAAATATTAAAATATTAAACATTTAAAAAAATTATTCAGTGCATTAATGCCATTTTAATAAGTGCATAGATATGCTGCTTTTAAAGGTCAGTAAAATAAAATATCTTAAACTACACTCTAACTTTAAAGCATTTTCAATGAACCCCTCTGTGCAGCCTGTGTTTCTCTCTCAAGCCCGAACCCTTTCCATAAGCTGGGAGACATCCACTTAGCAGAAGCTAAAGCTGGAAGAAGATGAGCGCCTGATGATCCCTTTTTTAGTCATATTTACAGGTTCATGCCAGCGGCCTTTCAGGCTCATTGCTGGGACACATTTGCAGACTTCCCTGGAGTATACATTCCGAGGGAAACAGTTACCATAATCCCACTGCAGCCTGTCACACGTCTAATCGCTCACTGCGCTTATATGCAAGGAATAGTTTTAGAGACAAAAAAAAGAGAACTTTGAAAAAGTTGTTTTTCTTTCCTTTATCCCCCAAAGTATTTTGTGTTCTTACCAGTTACAGAGCCCCCTCTTGCAGCCTAGCACATTCACATAAACAGGGAGCCCTGCAAAACCACCTTATTTAGAGAATGTGATACATTTGTAGTTTACTGTACAATATAAATACATTTGCTGGGTTCCATCCTACATAAATACATCCATACTGCCCATCTGGAGGATTTCACACAATCTATGACTAAGCTCAAAGGGTGGCTATAGCTGCAATCTATTGTAGCAGAAAATAGAAGCATCTTCCTCATGTACAGACTACAAATATTCACTGATTTAAAGTTATTTGTAAATGTAACAACTGGTATAAAACTGCTACACTGTTTCAAAAGTCAGAACCACCAGAGCACAGTGACAGAGAGAGAACACAAAGGAGGACACAAAGAGATAGACAAATGCTGCTGCCAACAGCAATGTACATTTACAAAATACTTTAAAAGGAACATATCAAGTAAAAAACTTTCCCCCACAGAACCTGCACCCCAGATGTAGAAACATTATTTTAAACAGTGTTTTTAAGCAATGTACCTCACCAAGTGGAAAGTTGGGGCACAAGCAAGTGCACAATGATCGAGTGCCCTGGCTTGCTCATTATACACATGCGTTTGATGTTTGAAAGGGGTTGCTCCAGCCAATCATACATTACTCACATAACTGGGGTCATTCTTGACTCGGGAGTGTACCTGTTAGTGCTCTTTTTCTTTGTACCCCTAAGTGCTCATTATAGAAAGCAGAGTATGGACACACAGCACAGTCCTTTCTTTAGAGTCTACCTAATTGGAGGTGCTGAATGACGGGCAAGGTAGTGGTGGGCAAGGAGACACACAGGCAGAGATTGCTAATGGAATTAGCGCTGGATCCAAAGTCTGCTCCGAAACAGAGCTCAGAGGCCTGTGGCCATTTGCAGACAAAGAACACAGTGTACACAGTGCAAAAATTGTGCCCTAGACACTTGTATTTGACTTCACAAATGAGTCCTCATAAATGAGTTGTGATCCAGTATGGCTGCCCTCACTGGGAGTTCCCTCTCAGTACAGGCAGCAGAGAGGTCATTGTTTCCCCCATCAGTAAGCCCGTACCTCCAGTTAGGAAAGCAAATTTTATGCAATAAGTGCCCTTTAAAACCATTCATAATTAATATATATGGGTGTGTGTTAAGAGTTACAGTTTATTTCATTAGGCAAAATCTATTTTATTCAATATTATACATAGCCACAAAGCCCACTGCAGCTTCCCTAGCAGAACAAAAAGCTTCTTTATTACCATCCATATGATCTCAGTTGAACATAATGGGGTTACCATGGGACAGTAAAAGGATGAATCTCATCCATTTCCCCCACAAATGGATCAGATAAATCTTGCTTCCAAGTCTGATAATTAGGCTGATGTCACTTCATGAGGTATATTTCAATGCTAAACATAAGAGGATCACTGTCAAAATCCCTAGACACACAAGTAAGTTGGCACTTGTAGTAGTCGTATTATACTGCTAAACCAGTAAGAATTTTTGGCCACCAACCGTCCCCCAAAAGCACTATTACTACCAACTTTTAGCCCAGAAACCCTTTCGAGTGCCTTTCCAAGCATGCAAGTTCTGGTGACTTCAGGTGGCCTGCATTACAATCTGAGGTGGCGGGGGGTTAAGGTTTCTTTGCCAGCCAAAATGTGTTTAAAATAGCCATGTCTCCTTCTTTACAACCTGTATCCTTTGCTTAAGTCACTGTTGTACATCATCTCATTGCATAAGCCTGCCAGGTCACATATTGCAAAATATAACTTACCTAAGCAATACTGATTGCTAGGCACCATTAGAATTCCACATGTTTTCAAGTTAAAACTCCATATGCCACCTTTTTCAAGTAAATTCCAAAACTGATATTATAAAGAGAGAAGAATTACAAATAGGATAGGATTTAATGCAACGGATTTCAATATACCTACTGGAGAGTGGCACAATAATGGTGGTGATAGAAAGGAGAAGCATTATATTTTGAAAATATTGATTTTTACTTCAAGTGTCACAAGGCAACGTTTCGGGCCCTTCTGACCCATGATGGCTTGATAAAGGGTCAGAAGGGCCTGAAACGTTGCCTTGTGGCACAAAGTAAAAATCAATATTTTCAAAATACCGCAGTGCTGTTTTTCCGATATTGTGTCAAGATACCCTGGCAGAGGGTACGGCATGCACCTGGGGCTGCAGAGAGCCAATTTGCCTACTCTTGAAGCACACGTGAATTGAATAGAAAGGAGAAGCATGTTATATACTGACATGCAGGAAGGAAATGTGAGTTTACGAAACACCTTTCTTGGCTCAGAAAATCACATACCTTAGCAAACTGTCATGGATTTATAGTCTGATTTGTAGTTCAGGATTATAAAATCTAATAGGCCTATATAGAGAGTGAGTTCCCTGTCCTCCATACAAGGCAATAGTTGTCTTTCTACATTGCACATATTTCTTCTATAAAGTCAATGTAAAAACAGCAGTAGTTGTTGCAGCCACCTTGTATTTTCCGTAGTGATGTTTCAGGGCCTCTTAGTATTGAATATGTCAAAATGTCAAAAGAGGTGTAAACAGTTTGAGAGCCCCAATCTGTAGTCTCAAGAGTCCCAACAGTGAACACAACTGAGTAACTACACTGGCTAGCAACTGCTATAAAGTGTGTGTGTAATGTCCTAAGAAACAAGGTTTATTCTAATGAATTTGGTCTCATTATGCCCCAGACCAAAAAAAAAAAACAGACAGAAAACATGTTAAGCACCCCCACTCAAAACTTGAGTTTATCTGTTTTACACACATACTGAAACAGCACATAAGTCACAATCCCGAATGGCCTCTTTATTCTCCTGGGCCCAGTTGTGTCTAAAATGTAGCCTTAATACCAGGGCACCACAATATTCAGTCAATGATTTACAGGAAAACACATTCTACAATTCTTATGCGATACTGAACATGACATTTTTGGAGTAAATAAACCATGACGTTCACTTTAATGACTTTCCCATTCCATACACATGATGCACTGGCCAAGTGATGGACTGGTGTGCTCCTTGTGGTGATATCTACAGGTTTGCGTGACATCACTTCCGCCTGACGCGTTTCGCCATTCTCATTGGCTTCCTCAGAGGCATGTGGTTTGAGAGTGGCGAAACACGTCAGGCGGAAGTGACGTCACCACAAGGAGCAGTAAACTTGCTGGCAAACTACCTCTTCTGCGAACCTTGTGGAATTAGTTATGCGATATCCAAACCTGGGGTCTTGTAAGTAGGCACTTTGGCCAGCTTGGTGAGAGATGTGAACACTAAATAGTGGTGTGTTATCCATGGGAGAGGAACCACTGCCCCCATCCCCAAGGGAACATGAAGCATAACGTTGTGCACACACACAGGGTGCCTGCTTGTATTTGAGTAGAACATACTGCACCATACATTGTTTCTCATTTTTCCATAGCCACAGGCACTGATCCATTTTCGTATTTAGACCATAAACCCTGGCAGATAAGAGGTCTTTAATTACCATGTGTGTCACCGGGCCAAAGTGTGTCATACTTGAATTAATGGTCTCATGCAATTAATGATACATATCACAGTATTCCATACACAGGCTGAAGTGATTGTTCTGAGCATGGATCCTCCTGTTGCCAACATACCTATCATAAGCATAAGGCATTGGGCATATAGCAAGCAGCTCTAATATTACTAACTGAAGTTGGTCACAATTCCTGGTTCCACCCATATGCCAGTGCACTAACAAATGCAGGCATCGCTTAGCTGTGGCTGGCTATTATGGACACCTCATTTACATTTCTAAAGTGATTGTTTATTTTACATATTAAAGACAGACCTAATCTGCATTTTTTAGGTGAGCATCCCATCAACATTAGAAAGTCAGTGGCCCATCGGGCATTTGCCCGAACCCACAGATTGCCAGTCCGAGCCTGGTCTATGGCCAGCTTTTGTTTCAGTTCAGTTGGTTTTTTTATCACTTCTTATTTGTGACTGTTTTTCTGTGTAAAGTTTAATTTTTCACCTTCTAAAGAAGCTCTGGGAGAGGGGTTGCAGGCTCTTCAAAGGGGTGGTTCACCTTCAAGTTAACTTTTAGTATATTGTAGAAGGGCCAATTATAAGAAACTTTTCAATTGGTCTTCATTATTTATTTTTCATAGTTTTTTAATGATTTGCAATTTTCTGCTGTTTCTTTGCAGCTTTCAAATGGGGGTCACTGACGCCATCTAAAAACAAATGCTCAGTAAGGCTACAAATATATAGTTATTGCCACTTTTTATTACTTATCATTCTATTCAGTCCATCTGTTATTCATATTCCAGTCTCTTATTCAAATCAATGTAGGGTTGCTAGGGTAATTTGTACCCTAGAAACCAAATTGCTGACACGGCAAACTAGAGAGCTGCTGAATAAAAAGCTAAATAACTATAAAACCACAAACAATAAAAAATGAAAACCAAGTGCAGAATAGTCTCAGAATATCACTCTCTGCATTATACTAAAAGTTAACGCAAAGGTGAACAACCCCTTTAAATGGATACATTTAGTGGATGCATTTCTTATATTTGTCCCTGCTGAATCCCTGAGTTTCATTAAAGCCAGCTGTTAGAATTGATACAATAGTTGATAATATTCCAAAGATAGTGTTTAGAAATGTAGCAACTAAATGTGGCAACTAAATGTAGCAGATTATAACAGTTCCGAATGCTTCTGGATCACTGAGCTGTCAGACTGAGGGGCATGCTTACTAACATTGGAGGTAAAAATGTCCCTGAGACACTAGAGTTAGGAATATTCACCTTTAAACTTACATTTTGTGAAAATGGTAAAAAAAATTAAAGATGGAAAGCAATTGAGAAAAAAAGCATTTGTTTATAGCAACTAATCTGCAGACAACTGAACTGAAAAAAGATGTCTGGAAGGTGAACAACCCCTTTATTTACAGTCTCCCCACCAATCCACAGGAAGTAGAAATGTACACCCCCTGGAGTGCACATGTAACCTGCCAATCATTTGCTTGTTTGTGTATTTTCTATACAAAGGCAGCTGCTCTTCCCAGTAACTTGTGATGTCATTAGTTTTTAGAGTAGAACGGCAATAGTTGTGATGTCAACGAAATTCCATCACTGCAGCAAAACTGCTCTAACTCTCAAAGATTTGTTGCTGTTTTTGTTTTTTTTTTTCAAAGGGCAGCATTTTTGTTTTCTTTGTAAACATGCATTAACAATTATGATGAATGGAAAATGGCTTTCCATCAGGGTTTCTTGACACGGAATCCAACCTATGGACCCATACGAGGTAAATGCCTGACTAAGTAAGAGTGATAATAAGCAGTGACAAGACAAGCGCAAGAGAGCAGTGTTCAGCTAGAACTTGGAACAGAAATATAGGAAAGGGCTCTGCTGGAGCCAGGCCATGATGTGCACCCACACAGGGACAGAGAATGCAGACATTCTTGTGCAACTCCCTGGCTACAACACTGTATTATGTATTTCCCTCCCAGATTATGCCTGGGCCACACCCTGTCCAAATCCACCCCCATCCCATGCTGCCATCCAGGGCTTTGCCCGGCTCCCCGACCCCTGTTACAGAGACCCTTCTTCAACTGGAAGCTTCGCTTTGAGCCCCATGACAGGCACATGCTGGCTTCTACCTGCTGAGTCACACACCAGTCTCCCTTGTGCCCTGAGTTACGCTGAGCGACTGTCTGTGCCCGTCCCTGTGCCCGCCTCACTGTCCTCCCAGTGTCCCACATGAGTGCTGTACCGCGCAGTCACGTTCCCTCTATGTCTTACCTGTTCTCAAGCTGCAGACAGGCTTCTTTTGCGTCTCTCGCAGCACAGGCAGCTTCCTCCCGCTGACAATTAAAAACTTTCCAGCACAAGTCACTGCTGGAAGCAGCGTGTTCCCTACACTTTCTTCCGGTTTTATGTCATTTACTATTCTTTCTCTGCTCCTGTCCCCCTGCCGGTAGTTCGCGGGTATTACACTTGTCCCATAAAAGGCGTCACATAAGGTTACATGCACATAAGTGACTGAACACCGCTGAGCACGTGATAAACACATGTGATGTGGCGCTTAGCAATGGCGCCTCATTATCTTTTGGGGAGTGCATAGAAATGCTTGGTGTTTAAGGTAGGGCTCTAAATGAATTGCTAATTAGCCATGCAGGCTGTGTATTCCATATGTGTTCGGTTTTAAAGGGGTGAGGTGGCAACCCTAGTTTAAGGTCATGTCTTAAGTGCATGCTTCCAGTTCTGTCCAACAGTTTATCAATTACACAGCTACATTTAGGGGTATATTTATCAAAGAGTGAAGTTCCGCTACAAGAGTGAAATTCCGTCACTCTCCATTCATTTCTTTGGGATTTGGGATTTTTTTTTTTTTTGAAAGGCGTATTTATCAATGGGTGAAAGTGAAAATCGCATAGAAATGAATGGAAAATGTCGGAATTTCCCTCTTGTGGAGGAACTTCACTCTTTGATAAATACACCCCTTAGGCTTTCTATAATAAGCATGGGGCATTCCTCCCAACATTTGGAAAATAGAAAGAGGGGCAAAAAGATTTGCTGCTTGAAAATGAAAGTCCAATTAGGGGATTAGGTAGAGGCCCTGGCCTAGCCACTCGCCAGTAGTATACAATTTGAAAAAGATAGACACCAATTAGAGTTGCCACCTGGCTGGTATTTTACTGGCCTGACCGGTATTTTTTTTATCCCAATGTTATTAATAGGAAGAAAATATAAATATATAGGAAGGCCGGTATTTTTTTCAGGAAAAGGTGGCAACCCTAATGCCAATACCTTGTCTGCTGCAAATGGGGGGGTTCCCAATCTTTATTCCAGGGTGCTCATGACACTTCACAGTAATCAAACGTTTCGGGACCACATGGCCCTTCCTCGGCAAGTTTATGTAAAGTTTGAACACATTTCTGAGGGTTTTAATGGTTTTCTGTGTTATTACAGTTGTGTAAATGAAGGTGAATTGCCCTTTAAAGGGATACTGTCATGGGAAAAAATATTCTTTTTCAAAATGCATCATTTAATGACCAGGGGCAGCTGGGAAATTCACAAAATGTCAAGCCCCATGCCAGATTTCAAAATTAAATATAAATAAATCTGTTTGCTCTTTTGAAAAATGGATTTCAGTGCAGAAGTCTGCTGGAGTAGTGCTATTAACTGATGCGTTATGAAAAAAACATGTTTTCCAATGACAGTATCCCAGCTGCAAGTCACAGTTTCCTCAAGAGACCTGCTTTTCTTAAATAGTTACAATTGTTTCTTTTCTTATCATAAATTGTAATAAAGGTACTGAAGTGCACCGTCCACTATTCTGGGCTCTCTGCCAAAAGCCAATTACATTTTAGAAACTTTGTATCTTTTTCTGGCTGTTCGGTGCAGGAGATCAAAGAGAAAGCTGAGACATTTCAGTAACAATCCGGACTGAGGGTTGAGCTGTCAAAATCGGAACTGTTCCACAAAAAACAGTACAGTTGAGAAGGTATGATGGGGAAATGTGAAAGGTGCAAAGAAGAGGGCGCCCTGCATGTGACCCCAGGTTTTCACCCTTGGGTTGCTATTATTATTATTATTATTATTATTAACATGTATTTCTATAGTGCCAACTTATTTTATAGCGCTGTTAATGTAATTATACAACTAAATTACATACATAGAACATATGGAGTTTCACATATCATAATAAATATGGCGTTAGATACATCACAATAAATACCGGTACAGAAGGTAAGGAAGGCTCTGTGCAGAAAGAGCTTACAATCTAAAATGAAGGGAATGATACACAAGAGGTGGGAGTGGGCAAGATCAGAGTTAAGTGGGTGAGAGATGTGGTACTGTAAGTGCTATTGGATAGTTAAGAGTGAGGGTAGGCTTCTCTAAAAAAAAAAAAAGTGTGTTTTAAGAGATTTCTTGAAAGCTGAAAGATTGGGAGAAAGTCAGACAGACCGAGGGAGAGAATTCCAGAGGAGGGGTGCAGCCCTTGCAAAGTCTTGAATGCGAGCATGTGCGGAGGTAATGAGAGAAGAGTTGGGTAGCAGGTCAGTAGAGGAGCGTAGTAAGCAGTTGGATGAGTATATAGAGATTAGTTCAGAGATGTAGGGAGGGGCAGAGTTATGAAGTGCTTTGAATGTCAGGGTCATTAATTTGAATTACATTCTGAAGGGCAGTGGAAGCCAGTGCAGGGATTGGCAGAATGGCATGGTAGAGGAGGAGCGGTTGCTGAGGTGTATAAGCCTAGTGGCAGTGTTCATTATGGACTGGAGAGGGGACAGTCTCTGGCGGGGAAGGCCAATTAAAAGAGCGTTACAATAGTCTAAATGTGACATGACGAGATAGTGAATAAGAATTTTGGCAGCATCTTGGGTGATAAATGATCGTATGTGAAGCTATGTTCCTTAGGTGGAAGTGACATGATTTACATGAAGTGACTGGATGTGAGGAGTGAATGACAGGGCAGAATCTAGGATAACCCCAAGGCACCGGGCCTGAAGAGATGGGGTGATAGTGGAATTGTTAACTATGATGGATACTTCCGGGATATTACTGGTGTTAGTTGGAGGAAAAAGAACAATTTCCGTTTTGGAGAGGTTTCATTTAAGGTATCATTGTGACATCCAAGTAGAGATAGCGGACAGGCAGGAGGAGATACGAGTTAGGAGTTTTAGGTTGAGATCAGGAGAGGAGAGATAGATCTGAGTATCGTCAGTGTAGAGGTGGTAGTGGAAACCATACGAGCTGATTAATTTGCTGAGGAAGGAAGTATATAGGGAAAATAATATAGGGTCCCAGGACAGAGCCTTGAGGAACCCCAACAGAGAGAGGTAGGGGGAAGATGCTACTCCATTGCAAGAGAAACTGAAGGAACGATTGGTGAGGTAAGAAGAGAACCAGGACAGGGTTGTGTCAGGAAGGCCAAGCGAATGGAGGGACTGGAGGAGGAAAGGGTTATCTACAGTGTCAAGTGCAACTGAGAGATGCAGTATTAGTAGTGAGAAATTTTTGTTTGCTTTAGCTGTTAAAAGATCATTAGTTAGCCGGGTCAGGGCAATTTCAGTGGAGTGTTGTGGCTTAAAACCAGATTGTAGGGGGTCCAGCAGGTTATTGTCAGAGAGGAATGAGTTTTTTTCAGAATGGGGTTGACAAGTGCATGTTTTAGTTGAGACGGGAATAGTCCAGTTGAGAGCGAGAGATTAAATAGATGAGTTAAGGCTTTGATTAGACAAGGATTGGTATTGTGGAGAAGTTTTGAAGGAATAGGATCAAGCGGGCAGGTGGTAAGGTGTGAAGAGGCCAAATGTTTTGAGACTTCCTCATCAGTAACAGGGGTGAAGGAGCACAGGAGGGACTGGGGAGTGTGGAGGAAGGGTGGTGGAAGCCTAGGGTGGTTGAGTAGTGTAATGCCCCTTCTGATAGCGTCAATTTTGTTTTTGAAGTGCTCAGCAATGTCTTGAGCAGAGACAGATGTACATGGAGGGGGCGGAGAAGGGGAAAGGAGAGTGTTAAAGGTGGAGAAAAGTTGTGTCGTTTTTTTGGAAAGGGAGTTAATGAGTGAAGTAAAGTATGTTTGTTTGGCTTTGGAAAGGCTGGTGTTATAGGAACGCAGGAGAGATTTGTAGCTCCAAAAGTCTGATTCTGAGTGGGATTTGCGCCAGCGATTCTCAAGTGCACGTGAGTGTCTTTGGAGCACTTTAGTATGAGCAGTGTGCCAAGGTTGAAGTGGTTTGGGTCTAGCACATTTAGTTGTTACAGAAGCAAGCTCATTAAGGTGAGTGTACTAAAGTAGACAGAGGTAGCTGCAGTAGGACTAAAGATAGCTGAGATATTAGAGTGAAGATAGTCAATGGAAGTAGAGAGGTGCAACACTTCCAGAGCTTGCAAGTCACGGTAGGGACATGTTTGGGGATTAGCAGGGGGTGAGGAGGGAGTTATTGAGAGTTGAAATGTGAGCAAATTGTGATTGCTGATCGGAGAGGTTTTCCCTTCTCCAAAGTTGTCCAAAAATTGTGCGGTTGGTCTAGGTGGTTGATATATGACAGCAACGCAGAGTGAAACAGGAGAGAAGAGCCTAATGCAGTGAACCTCAAATGAGGAGAATGATAAGTAAGCAACATTTGGAAGAACTTTAAAAGTACAGTGGGGAGAGAGAAGCAAGCCTACCCCACCCCCAGGTCTGTTTCCAGGTCTGGGAGTATGAGAAAGGTGTAGGCCCCCATAGCCAGGTTTCAGTAAGTGCGAGTATGAACAGCAAAATACTACACCTGCATGCAGCTGCTCTATATTCATAAGGGGAAGTAGGTGGGTAGCACTCAGGGATTTCACCTGTCCAGGTTTACATGGGACAGCCTCTTTTTTTAAGGGTATATCTTCAAAGCCTCCTGGTTATCAAGTCTGGACTAGAAGTCAAAACAAATGTAAACAGCAAACAATTTTGAACGGATCCGTACAACCACAATTTTGCACTCTATTTATAAGTGTTAGAATGTGTGGAACACATACTGTAGATCCCCCATTCTGAAAGTACTTCTGGGGCATATTAGTGATCTAGACCATGGGGCCTCTGGAACTTGGGAAGCACATGATTCATATCCATCTTTTTCTCTTTCTGGATAATGATAATTGCTTCTGGACCATAATATACAGCATTAGTTTATTGGTGATTATTCTATAGAATAATATAATGGGAGGGGGAATTTACACATGCAAACACATATTTTCAAGTGCATATACAAAACACAATTCAGCTCTTGTATCTTTAAATTACATTTTAATCTATGCATGTAAGCATATATATATATTTACAATAAAATAATATAGCTTTGGGACACAAAAATAAGTACATTTGGTGTGTGTGTGTGTATATATATATATATAGTATATGTATATATATATATATATATATATATATATATTTAAGCACACATTTGCATTATGCTTTATACATAGAAGTAAATATTAAAAACATTTTGTCAGTTGCATGCCTGTTTAATAAATAACCTAAAACAATTTGGCACCATGTCCATTACATAACAAAATAAATATAGTAACAAAATTAAATAAATACATTTCCCCCATAACAAGTAAATATTTGCATGAACAAGTATTGTGCAGATACAACATAGTATACAACACTTTGGACACTATCAGGTTTTGTTTTTGGAAAACTGCTGCAGATAAATGCCAAGTTAAGGAATCAGATCTTAATGCCCAATGCAAAATTATGATATGCTGGGGAGGTGAATCAGTGGCCCCCAGCCAGCCGCCAATCACAGGAGGTCACCCTTC
>CM044447.1:74113118-74124694 GCA_024363595.1 Xenopus borealis | reverse complement strand
TTTCTAAACTTAACTGCAGGTGCAAGAGGTTTCTCCATCATCTTGCTGATTTTAGCTCCCAGCATACTTTAAGCCTAATAATATGTTGAACAGGGCCATATTTACCATATAGGAACTTGAGAGTCTGTGCCTCGGGTGGCAGATTTAGAGGGGGTGACCATCGGGTGGCAATAGGGTAGAACAAAATATCCAATGTAAAAAAACTACAAAAGTTGCAAGCCCACATAGAGGCTACCAAAAAGCCAATCATGGACCTTATTTGGCATCCCTGGGGAATTCTTTTCATGTTTGTGTTGCTCCACAACTCTTTTTACATTTAAATGTAGCTCATGTGTTAAAAAAAATTGTGACCCCTGGTTTAGGCCATGATCAGCTGCTCAACTTCGACTGCACAAAAACTGAGAATATTACAAAAACAGACAAAAGGGGAATGGGTAACATTGATATACAAAGTGATACATTTCTGTGATATTAGAACAACATCAGGCATGATAGCTTTCTTTGCTTCTGATATTTAGAGAATAGGTCTGACCCAAAGCATTGCCTTGGTCAGAATTCATCTTTATGCTACATAGTCACCATTGTAAGGACAGGAATTCTGCATAGAAAAAGTATATGCAGATTTACAAAATACTAATATGAAGATGTTATGATTATGGTTATTTTAGCCAAATGGATTTCGAATGCCCTGTATGGTTGCATGTTAATTATCAGACAACATTCTTTTGACTGAAAATGAAGCATGTAATTTATCTTGATATCCTGTTTATGCAATTATTTCTATGCTAAAGCATATTTTCTAAAAATACAAATACTTTAGTAGAAAGTTAACTGCTAGTTTTTTGGAAATGCCATTGTTCTTGGCTGTATTAGATTTAATCTAAGTCTATTTCCAACTCATGCATGAAAGGGGGCAGGCTTAAAGAGGGACAGGTTTAAAGAGTGACACTATTTCAGAAATGGTACAGAATTTTTGATTGATTATAATAAAATATTTCCTTATTTTCATGATACCACTTATATTGAATTTTTATTTTTGCAATACATATAAAAACAGTTGCAGCTACAATAGACTGTCCCTAGTCCAACTCAATAAAGCAGCAGCTGGTGCAAAATTCACACAGGAGCTTAACCTTTACACTGAGCACCTATAGTTGTTACATTTTCTGGGATATAAATACTGTCCTTCCTATATTTTTATCTTTCTGCCCTGTAAAAAACATTGAACATCAAAATATCAGCCAAATGGCAACACTATGGCCACCCCCTTCCCTTTGTGCCAGAAACTTAAAATATCATTTCTGCAAACCTATCAATGGCTCCTATGTGGGGAGGTCCCCAGTGCTGTTTCACCCCCTGTTCCCCAGGAAGTTATTGTACCTCACTTTATATGGATGGGCTCGGGACACATGAATAATTTGGATGTTATAGGTAAATCCTCCTCTGTTTTTTTGAAATTAACAAATTATTAGTGTGAAATAATTTCAAACAAGAAAGGACTTTGCAATTCGATAACATTTGTTACCTCAGTTTCCCATCTGATAAGAACCTCAGTAACTGTGTAGCACCAATTTCACTCTATGCCACACACATATATCCTGAGGTTAAACAAAAGAATGAATCATTAAGAAAATCATATCAAAATATCAAGAAATAGTAAACAAAAATCAAAAGAAATAAGAATTTTTCCATATTTTTTCCATTACATTCAGCTTCACCAATGTTATCTGCAAAGTTTCTCCGATAAGATTTGATTGTTTAGGCTCGGCGTGGTTCTAGTCGATGAGAGATCTGAGAGAGTGTCCTCTGATTGTCGATCACATTGAACTGACGCACGTAATTCCGCACGTCTTGATGATTTTTACTGGCGAGAGAGGCATCAGGATCTGGCAATGGAAGAGATATAATGTTATGTTTTATTGTACCCACTTTGTGAGATGAATTGCCCTATTCAGCAAACAGTAAAAGTGATATATAAAGGCTTACAATGTTCTCTCTCCTCTTTAGGAGGTTCCCCAGTGACAGCTAGTATTTGGAACCGAAATACCACTACTTACACAAATAAACTATTTCTACCCTTTACATAGGAATGATCAACTGTGTTTAGATCACCTTTTAAATAGATATCAATGCATGCATTTTAAGGCAATAACTTAAAATTAACTTGGTACAGACAGTAGTACTCTAGGAAAATATGAAAGTTATCTGACGATAAACTAATTACCGTAGTAATAAGACAAAAGTTGGGAGAATTCAGAACAGACAGCAAATAGGAAAGACTTGGACAGGGATGGTAACAATCAGTTTTTTTTGGTTGATAGCTTTTTCAGTTGTAGACAAAACAGGAAGGTAATTAAAGGGTTGGTTCACCTTCAGAATGGCCAATTAATTGTAAGCAACTTTTCAACTGGTCTTCATTATTTATTTTTTATAGTTTATGAATTATTTTCCTGCTTCTCCTGACTCTTTCTAGCTTTCAAAACGGGGTCACTGAACCTCTAAAAACGAATCCTCTCTCTAAAGCTACAAATGTGTTGTTATCATTACTTCTTTTAACTCATCTTTCTATTCAGACCCTCCCCTACTAAAATTCCATATTCTCATTCAAATCAATGCATGGTTGTTAGGGTAATTTGGACCTGCTGACACTGCAAACTGGAGAGATGTTGAACATAAAGCTGAATAACTCAAAAACAATAAAATAAAAAAATTGATTGTCTCAGAATGTTGCTCTCTCAATCATAAATGTTAACTCAAAGTTGAACAACCCCTTTAATTCCAAAAAATAACTACCAATGGAAATGTTTCCCTAAAACAGATATATTTTATATATATACATATATAATATACTAACTAGTGTTGCCCCTTTTGCCGGTAAAGAAATCCAGACAAAGTATTGGGCTGGTGACTTCAGAAGGGTGGAACTGTGACATTGGAGGGCAGAGCGATTGTGTTAGTGGCGTATCTAGTGACATTAGGGTTTTGTGGTGTTAGGGGCATGTCTAACATGCTCACATCGATTGTGAAATTTTGCCCATTTTTGTAAACCTTTAAAACTGGGCAGGATTTTTTGAACCAGGCAGCTCTCTTAAAAACTTGTAGTAACCCTAACAGTTAATTTAAACATTTCATTTAAGGTCAACAAAAGAGAAAATGTACACTGCTAGAAAGAAGGTAAAAAAACATATACTCTACATATATATATATATATATATATATATATATATATATATTTATTTAACTGCACATGGTTCTGTCTTATGTAGCATAGGGCTGTATGTAGAATGCAAAATAAAAGTGCTTTATTTGCCCTTTCATTAGACATTGTCTTCTTAGACATCTGGTATTTGTGTTACAAAACAACCTGCCACCGCCCTCATATGCTGCACTGCAAATAAACAGTATGTTCTGTGCACACAGTAGGCTAGACCCACATACTTTAATATTTAAATGACAATACACAGAAGATAAATACACCTAATACACAGGTGCACAGGTAAAATTAAAGATGGAATCCTGAGCTTTCAACCCTTGCTGCTTTTATATTCAAGGGTTGTTGATAGGAGATAAAAAAAGAGACACTGCATCATGCAATGGCCATAACAAGTATGTTTACATGAGAGTAGGTGTGCCAAAAGCTCTAAAATTAAAAGTAAGTGCGTCAGAGAGTCCAGATGGTATACATACAGTGATAGTAAAAGGAATTACAGTAATGACTGCATAACAATTAATCAAACTTTTTAATCAATCTCTGCTAGCAGGTGTTGGCCCAGAAGATTGGAAAATAGCGAGCGTAGTTCCTCTTCACAAAAAAGGCAGTAGGGAAGAAGATCTAATTATAGATACATGGGCTTCACACAGTTCAAAGGAAAATTAATGAAAGAATGTAACACAATTTTGGATAATGTATTGTCTAATTACTTGCAGTATCCAAGACGAGATGGATTTAGTGTGAATGGAAAATACCAAAAAAATTGTATTGTTTTGATTCATTGGAGTAGTTTAATTAAAGGTTGAATTTTTGGCAGCAACCGCTTTGCACACCTCTTCGCCAGGTGCAAATTCTCTACCACTACAATAATTCACACGTGTGTCCTGGGCACTGAATGCTGGCGACTTTTCTTTAGCGCTACTTCGGCAGTGCAAGCATTTCATAGCGAAGATGTGCTTGCTAGCATTCGTTTGTGCCTAGCAAAATTTTGCTACTGATTTTACAGTTAGGTCCATTGGAATAGGGCTGGTAATTTAGATTTGTACGGCGGTCTTTATTAAAGATGGTGCAAATGCTTGAAGTTACCACTTTTTATTACAAATGTCCAAGGAACCTTAATAAATACAAAAGATTTAATATTATGCCTTACACACGAGCCCACTGTAAAATCAATGTTCCATATGTTCTCAAATGTCTGGAGAAAAATGTATGAATGTTCCATATGTTTACGTTAGGAGACAGACAATCCTGCTTTTGAAAAGGAAAAGTCGCCAGCATTTTTTTAAACTTTAATGCATTTTTGGCAGACAGGATATGAATTAATTCCACACAAAAATGGAGTGCTCCAAACCTCATGCGTGAATCCCTTTTTTTGTCTGCACATATGTGTTGAGCCAATAAAAAATCACTTGCTGAGAAGTGCTCCAGTGTGCTGCAGTAAATTGGATTGTCTTTAAGGATATGAAGTAATTGACATTACAAGATTGAGAAAGATCTAGCTTAATTTTAGCAGTTCGCCCCCGGTGGAGTCAACTCTAGAGGTAACTATATATAAAAAGTAACTCAAAGCAACTGGACTTGCTGAGATATTTTAATGAAGACGTTTCACTGCTCATCCAAGCAGCTTCTTCAGTTCAACTGACTGGTGTAGGGGAGTTCTCGGCAAATAGACTCTTCCAACAATCCAATCACAATGGCACACTGCAACTCTTCAGAGAGGTGACATTTGAAATTCACAGTGGTCTTGATTCTGTGTAGTTACAGTGATAGAATAACCAATGTGTCATGCAACTCCTAGACACAGGTGTTACTTGTGAGAGTTGCATGAATGGATGTGTCAAGAGTTCTGAAACCGCCGGGGAACAGATGCGAGAACAGCATTGTATGTAGCAGACAGGTGGTGTCGAAGGCCCCCGCCTCTGTTCAGGGATGGTTTCTCCACCTTAACATGAATCGCCTCTTTCACACCTCTTTCAAACCAGCGGTCTTCTTTATCCAAAATTTGGACATTGCTATCTTCAAAAGAGTGTCTAGAGGTAACATTCAGTAAAATCCATACTTTACTGAATTTGTAGATCATCAACCATTTGCCTCAGCAGAAAGTCGCCAGGCAGTACGAATGAATGTTAGCGATGGTCCTGTTCGCTAGCAAATTGGCTTCTGCACCTGTTAGTGAATTGCCGATGTGCCTGCGGATTTGATTTCTAGCTAATTTCCGATAGTGACGGCCACTTCCACCCTTTAGTGAATCTGCCCCAGAGAGTAAAGTGATAGACCAGGGGTGATCAGTACATCTGGATTACCTATACATCATGAAGAAGATATCTGGTACATATTCTCCTGTACCTTACAGTATATTACTGTAACTAAGGAACTGGCTTCAAGACAAAAGATAGAGCTATAGTTAATACAGGTATTGGGCCTGTTATCCAGAATGCTCGGGACCTGGGGTTTGCCAGAAAAAGGATCTTTCGATAATTTGGATCTTCATACCTTAAGTCTACTAGAAAATCATTTAAACATTAAATAAACCGAAAAGTCTGGTTTTGTGTCCAATACAAATGAAATATATCATAGTTGGGATCAAGTACAATGTACTGTTTTATTATTACACAGAAAAAGAAAACAATTTCTTAAAAAATTATAATTTTGGATAAAATGGAGTCTATGCCAGATGATCCATCCCGTAAATTGGAGCTTTCTGGATAACGTGTTTCCGTGTAATGAATCCCATACCTGTAATAGAAGATCAATGGCAATGTGGCCAGTAGAGTACCTACAGGATCACAGCTGGTCCTTGCTTTGGTTGATATATTTATCTACATTTTTTGAGATTGGAAAGGACATATATCTACACAATACACAAACATTAGTGATGCTGATGCCCCAGGGTTTATTGCCAAATGCAGGGCCGCTCCGGCCATGAGGCAAGGTGAGAACCTTGCCTCAGGCGGCATGGAGAAGCCGGTTACAAGGGTGTAACTCTTGTAACTTTAAGAGCCGAATTTCCTGGTTTTAACCCGGAAATTTGACTCCGCTAGTGCAGAGAGCACAATGCACTAGGGATACCGCACCCTTTTGACCCGCTCCAACGCTGATTTTTAAGCACAGAGCGGGAAGAGGCGGCGGCATCGGGGCTGCTGCCTGAGGCGGCGGCAGCCCCAGAAACGGCCCTGGCCAAATGTGTATTGATTTAGAAAAAATACAGAATAGGATTAAAAAATGTAATGAAGTAATAGTTGGTAGGATAAAAAAATATCTCATATTGTCAACAAAGGAAATAGATGTAGAAGTTTTACATTTTTATGTGGCAATAAGAAGAAGTGAAGGAGAATGGTTGGTTGTATGGTTTATTAGAAGACAGGAAGCAAAGGTTATTTTGCCCCTTTTAAGAAAATAGTGATATTGACTTGAGTATTGTGCACATTACTGGAGCCTACATATACATAATGATCTTCAAATTATTGTTCTGTTCTATTGTTACTTCAGTTCATTTCTATTCATCTTCAAGTCTCTCAATCAAACCACTGCCTGGTTGCTAGGGTCAGTAGAACCCTAGCAACCAGATACCTGCAGAAATGAAAATGCTAAATATTTTAATGATTTTAAAAAAATTATGAAATTAAATGAAAATTTTCACAGAATATTACTATCTACATCATACTAAAAGAATGAGAACTAGCCCTTTAAATCAGCAGCCATATTAGGCTCTCAAACAGGCAACTGCACTTTTGATCATGGGAGCTCTAGTCTTTGTAATCTGAAAGGCAACAATTCATATTTTCGAGGGAGAGACCTGAATTTGATTATTACATTTTGAAGACAGCTAACAGTTTGAGTAGTGCCATTTTTTATAATATGAAATAGAAATTCTTCCCTTGACCGTTACTTTGGAAAGTGATATCTAAAATGCTTATTCATTACAGTAGGAATTCTTTACATATTGTGCATATATTAATAAAGTGATAAGAGCACAAATAACAGAATCGTTTTGTTGTGCAACACTTACTGAAAGGGACGCTTCTGCAGTATCTTATTGTTCTCAGGGTGTTTGCAATCATACGCTGGAAGAGAAAAATTAGACATTCTGTATCACAATGAAATTTTAAGACAGGCATAAATGCAGACTTGTTTAAAACTATAGACTATAGTTACTATATATATTCTATAGTGCAAAAAGAGCTTTTCTCAGACTACATAACCACTGGAACATATCATGCTTTGGCCACAGTCAGACAGCCACATGAGTTCAGTTCTGCAGAAATGCAAACATTACGGGGCAGATTTATCAAGGGTCTAATTCTGAAGCAAAAATACTTTCAAATTCAACAAGCCTAAATGGTTTTTCAAACGAAAATGGACCATTTTCAATCTAACAGGTCTGTTTTTTTTTTAATTTGAATTGTTCGAATCATACAACTAAATCATTCAAATCGAATGATTTAAATGATTTCACATGAAAAAATTTTGACTTCTAAAACTTACCCAAAAGACCCCATATTACTGTGAAATTCGATTTTTTTTTTCATTCTAATTTTCACATCAGCCCTTTGATAAATCTGCTCCAGATCTTTGGTGTGACTTCAGAAGATTAATATGGGAACCACTAGATACTTAAATACTCTAAAACAGAAAGATATACCCTAGTATTGAGTAAAAGCCAGATACTGGCTATGATTGTAATGAACTTATATACCCCTATGTCACACACTCAGGGCAGCCTTGGCTTTTACTTGCAGATTTGTCCAGTGCAGATTGTGTCTTTATTTTAGAATAGCTGTGTGCTGCAGTGAGCCACTGAGCATAAAAAAAGAGATGTTCTAATCATGGTAACACATATCCTGATACATTCTTTGTGAGTGTGGGAATATTTATAACGAGGTCATGACATAAGCTCTAGATGTTCCTGAGCTCTGCAGGACTGCATGATGGTACTGGCGCGAGACTTCATATAAAACCAAGGCTTTAAATAACTATTTTGTACCAACAGCTGCTGGATATTCTAACAAGCGATTTGTGTAATGTATTACAAGAAAAATAAAATGCAAAGTATAGCAAAGGGATTTGCACTACATTGTATGTTGCTTTTACTATATTATGACAGTCAGTCCCGGATTTCGGGCTGCAGTGCTCCTAGGCTATCGCCTTGAGAGCGCACCACCTTCCCCGTGCATGCGCAGAAGCCACTCCTAAAATCCTGCCTCCCTAGGCCCGGGCCTTTGTGGCCTCGCCACAAATCTGGGTCTGATGACAGTAGAGTAATTGCCCTTGGAGTATGACTGAAAGTACTAAAATCACCAGAACATCAAGTAGAGATAGTTTTTTAACAAGATGAACAGAGAACTAGCTGATAGTAATGTACTGAGAGAAAATGGCCCTATGTATCATCTATGGCTCCAGAAATATGGTATAATGATCAAAATGCAGTGTGCAATACACAGAAATGTTCTGACTCCTAACAGGCTAAGGCAGAGTATGCCCAGTTGGAAACTAACTTTTTTTTAACCATGAGCAACATTCAGATGCAGAAAAAATCAGGGAGCAACTCAATCATGACAAATGTTCCTGGATGGTGCAAAATGATTGCTGTGATTGGCTATTTGGTAGCCACGGACTGGCAGCGTACAGGAGGCTCTGTTTGACAATACACATAGTTTTTATGTAACTAGAATTTGCCACCAAGCCAGGAACTCTAAAATAAGCACCTGCTCTGAGGCCACTGGGAGCAACATCCAAGGGGTTGGTGAGCAACATGTTACTCATGAGCCACTTGTTGGGGATCACTGCCTTAGACACAGAGCCAGCTAATCCTCTGCTCTTCCTCCTGTCTACCCCTGTTTGGTTTGGTTTGTACTGCACTGTCTGTTACTGTTTACTGTCCAGAGTAAACAAAGGTGTATAAGGTATCATCAACATTGGCTTCCTAAGCAACATTTAGAAATTACTGCTTCTAATGTTTAAGTTCTTGATAATGGCCATGCTCAAAACCATAAAAATGCTGTGAATAGAATTAGCTCCAATTCTGAAACTTGTGTTGTGGCCAAGGGTAAGCAAGGATTGCATTGGTACGATGGGGAAACTTAAATCAGAGTAGGGAGACTAGATGATTTTGTCTGGGTCCACTGAGGGATATTTCCTAAAGCTAGTGGGCCAGTCCAACCCTGAAATTGATTCAATATACAAGTCCAGTGTTAGAATATCAAACAAAGTTTCTAAAGTATGCTATTCCTGAACAATCGAAAATGGTTCTAGGGCTAATCATTTTATAATCAATGTGCTTCTTTCCTAGACAAAAAATCCCATCTCTCAAATATAAACATCCCTCTCTCATTAGAAATAATTGTAGGTTATCACATATCTGCTTCTGCATTGTAGACATTCTTAAAACAGCGTGTTTCAAAAGATGTATACCTTATTGAGTCTCTAAGGACTTGCTGTTCCCACACCAAGTTATAGTTACTCATCTATTATCTATCATTATAGAGCCCTCATTTCATAAAAGGTTACCTGACTTTTCAGTCACTTACTAATCCAATAAATTACAGCTAAAGTGGAATGTTTGAATAACCTACAATAAGGTCTAAGTTTTCAGAATTCAGACTGTCAGTCATGTGACTTGCCCATTGCTCATACACAGTGCGCTGCATAATACAGTGTCTAGACAACTAAAATCACTAATTCTACAGCAAATATCAACAGGCAAGTATATTATGGTTTTCCAGGCTGTCATTCCCTATACACATTCAAAAGCTTCTGATTATGCCAAAAGTGCAAAACAAGACATAGAATATCGAAGAGTATTTTTTTTTTTATTTAACAAGCCAAATAGGTTAAAGATATGCTTTTTATTCTGTTTGTTTGATGTTAAATATTTCAATTAGAATACATTTGCATAATTACTTGACTTAAGATGTGATTTAGCATTACAAATTAGACATGCTCACAGATGGGACAGGACAAATATTGTAGGATAAATACACTCATGCACTCACTGTAAGCTGTTTCCATGTAACCTGCCTCAGCCATAATTTAAAATTGGCAGGTGTACTAAAAAATGGGGAAAATATAGTTTGATTATTTTTTATTACTTAAGAGTATATTTCCTTAACAAATGTAATCATTGTAAATTGACAGTAATAAGGCCAGCCATTCAAGCAGAAGTCTTATGAGTGCCTGAAATTACTAACCAAATAAATATATTTAAAAATTACCTGGAGTTTGATTTTAAAGGTAAGCAGCTGCAAAAGAGGAGCTAATGCTGCTTTTTGGCACCTTCAAGTTATTTTCCCAGTATGCCATGGATTAGCTTGGTACTAGTGCACCACTAAAAACCTACAGTAAAGTCTCTTGTGCTGTGCTACTGCCACCAGGCACCTTCAAAATAAATTAGCGCAGTTTGTCAGTGATTGGTTTTTCTGCTGACCACAAGTATTAATAAAATGAGTCTTCCTAACTTTAATCCAGTCTCAGAAATAAGCTGCACTTGCAAATCTTTTAGATGTTTTAAAATATTAACTGTACAGTCTCTGTAATATTATATAAAATGGTTTCACATTGTAAACACAAGTTGGAATATATTTTACACACAGCCCAATAATAGAAAAAGCAGCCACAGACAAAGCCTGGTGGACTCCTGCCCTCATGGGTCCTGCAAGCTCAGGCTTGCTGTATGCCTAGGATCTGTAGCATAAAGGATCTATGCATATCTGCATTGCGGCATTGGATTCTGTACCAACCCAAGGCATCCATAACCCTTTAGCAGTGAAGATTTGTGCCTCCAGAAATAAAAAAAACACAGTACAGGGCTGATTATCAGTATCATGGCAAATCAGAAACCAGTGTAATTTGTATCAGAATTTAAAGGAGAAGTCAACCCATCATGTGCTAAACTACGGCCTACCTCCCCCCCCCCCCCCCCCCCAGGCAAATGCCCCTAAGTTGCTACTTACCCCCTCAGTGCAGGTCCTGACCATGGAGTTTGCAGGCGCCGTCTTCTTCCTGGAAACTTCGTCGCTTGGTGGCGCATGTGTTATAGGAGTATTTACCGGTTCAACTCTACTGGGCATTCGCTGAAAGTCACTAAGTTTCAATCGGAAAACTTTGTGACTTTCTGCACATGCGCAGTAGAGCTGAACTGGTAAATGCTCCTTCCAAACACCGATGGATCCTGGAAGAAGACTGCACCAGAGAAGATGGCACCTGCAAACTCCATGGTCAGGACCTGCGCTGAGAGGGTAAGTAGCAACTAAGGGGCATTTGCCCATGGGGAAGGTAGGCTGGGGGAGGGGTTGAGTGCGCAGTGGGTAGACTTCTCCTTTAATAACTAGCCCTGTAGCATCAGCTTGGCGGCGCATGCGCAGTAGGA
>CM044447.1:74084536-74103493 GCA_024363595.1 Xenopus borealis | reverse complement strand
CTACATTGTTCGGGGGTATAAGTAAATAAAAACTGCAAAAACATGAACATGCATATGTAATCTATATACAGAAAATTTGAATATATATATAGGATATATAGATCCAATAAATAAGCTCTTTTTTGAAATCCTGGTGTGCTTCAGCATTTTTACATATATGGATTTAATTTCTGAATAGCACCCAGGTAATTGATTTTTGAGTGTGTGCCTAAGCCTTCATACACACACACACATATATATATTCATCTTGTTTGAATTATTGTGTTTAAAGCGATACTGCGTTTTCTGCAATTTTCTACCATTTCATACATATTTTTAAAACAACCTTGTTTTTAATTTAGCTTTTCACCTTTATTTTCTCTCTTTCTCCTTTCATTATTTTCCAATATCTCAGTGTTTTGTAAATGGGGATGATGGCATCACTAAGGTTTTCTATGCATGGATCTTGCCAGCAGAAGAAAAATGATGGCTCATCTTTAAAAAGAATATTATTTCTCAAAATGTAATAAATTCCTGTTCCTCTGTTCAACACTGCACAATGTGTTTAGTCATAACTAAAAACCTTTCATTTATGATAGCCCGTAACTATGACTGATTCACTTTCAATGCTGGTCTCCATCAGGAACAAGATGACCTCAAGACTTCATATTTAATATATTAGCTCTAATAAATATTGAGTGTGTAGACTCTTATTTAAAGACATTTATAAATAATGCCTGAAATCTGAAATCATGAGCAACAAATTCCACTGTCATTTGCTATGTTTTCTTTTTTGACTATAATAATAGGAGAGTACATTGTTTTTGATGATTAGTGGTTAGGGGTTTTGTTTATTTTATGATTTTAGTAGTTTCACAGAAACCCAAGCAGAATAAAATCTCATAAATGCACAGATAAAGAATATTTTATCCAAAATGGAGGTTTTCCAGATAATTGTATCTTTCTATACCTTAAGTCTGCTAGAAATAATTTAAACATTAAGGGGTAGATTTATTAATTTAAGGGTCGAATTGAAAATTCTAATTTTCGAATTTTTTTTATTTTCAAAACTCTAAAAATCAAATTCGAATTTTGAGATTTATCACACCCTGGCCCTTTAAAAATTAAAATGTAACTATTCTCCACCTAAAACCTGCCGAGTTAATGGGAGAAGTAAAGGGACCAATTTGGACATATTACTAGCCTTCCTGGCATTCTAGTTTTTTTTTTCAGAGAAAGAACTTGAATTTAGTCACATTTCATTCAAATTTGATTCAAGGTTTCAAGTCAGTAAAAAAAAGTTTTATATATTATATTTTTTTTTCATAAATCGAAGTTTGAGTATATGTGATTTTAATAGCGTTTCAAAAAACTCACATTAATTTGAAATACAACCTTTAATACATTTGCCTCTAAATAAACCCAATAGGATTGTTTTGCCACTGATAGGGATTCATGCAGCTTAGTTACCATTTTATTATTATTTCATTAGTACAGAGAAAAAATAAATATTGTTTAAACCACAGAACTTTTGCTTAAAATTGACTCTGTGGTAGATGACCTTCCTTTAATTCTGAGCTTTCAGGATAATGGGTTTACATATGAGGGATTTCTGTTTGTCCTGTTTGTTTTAATCTTTTTAATTAAAAAAAAAAAAAGAATGTTCTACTTGTATTTTCACAACTGATCAAAACTGAATTTAACGTTGTGAAAAATCAGTTTTGACCAGTTATTTTGAGGAATAATATAAATTTATAAATCATTACAATGGCCTACATATTTTAATCTTACGGTATATCATTCTAGTATAGTAACTGTCAGACACATTAAGGAAATGAAACAATCTAGGCTGTAATATATGTGTGTGTTACTTTATGTATGCATATGTGTGTATATATATATATATATAAATTCTAAAAATTCCTAGCAAATAATCACGTGCAGGAAAAGAAATGTTTGCTCTGGCACAAACGCCAATATGCGACCAAGTCACCAGTTAAAACACCTTTTAAAGAGCCACCCGCCATAAAGGGACCTGTTTCTGCCAACTGAGCTTTTGTCTTGCTAAATTTGTTCTTCAGAACTCTCAGTGGGATCTCCCAGCACTAAAGAGCCCATTTGGCTTTTCATTTTTAGCACACGTACAGTCTTCTAACATGGTAGTAAACAGCCCCCCCCCCTTTTCACTGCAAGACTAAATTTACCACATTAGAAGGTTAAACACATAACGTTAGCCAGCCTGACTAGGATTCTGCACTTAGCGAATTAATCTTTTCCTCTGTTTTTGTTCCCCGTGCACTTTCAAATTTCACGGTTAAGAATTTTTTTTGTTTGTTTTTAATGTCATTGTCTTTGGAGATTGTTATATTTTAATTGATGGTAATTAAGTATTTTCCTGGACCCTGCTGTTGACGTGAACACGTTTTGAAATGTATTTCTTTAACAGTTTTTTTTTTTTTTTGTTTCTTTTTATGCCCTGCTGCTTTTTCAGGCTATAAACGGCAGAGAAAAACACCTTTAACATTTTTAAAATGCAGAAGCTGAGAGGAAAAGGATTTCAAGAGGGAAAAAACAGCCTTCTAAGCAGCAGGCTTAAATAGAGAAGCAATAGGAGAGCAATACCAGGCTGTCAGAGGCCATGCTGTTGGCCTCCGGCATCCTACTGTGGTTATGTAGACAGCCCAGTCTCAGCAGAAAAGATTTTCTGGTCGATGTGAAAAATATTTCATTACATTATATCTTTATTAAAAGTATCTTGGGAGCAAAGGCTATAATAAATCATAAATGCACAAAAGTGAAATCTACTTAGAATATAAAAAGAGCATTTCAGGTTTTTTGTCTGCTCTTTCTAAATTGCTACAAAGTACTTACTGGGCCGCAATTTTAATAAATTTCTTTAGAAGTTGAACGCGCTTGCTGAGTTGAGGGCACAGGCAAATCTCAGTCACAACCCAGAACTGAATTTCATTAAAGCGTCTCAGGAAGAGGTCCAAATTAGCCGTCGTCTTTTTAAAATTCTGTCTCCCAAATGTGTGGTAAATAAGTTCCAGCTACAGTAAAGGGGAAAAAAACAGTACAATGCATTATAATTTTATTGATTACCAAAACCTTTAGGAAAAATGCCTAAATGCCTATTAGTAAGGTAAAATAAATTAACCTTCTAGATGGATCCATTGAACATGAATTGTACTTGTATTGAAATGTATATTTTTATTTGTATAGCGCTCCTTATGGGCAAAGCACTGTACAGCAAAACAACAAACAAAGGGTCATTGAAATAAAAAGTAACAATAAGTGCATTATTAGAAATACAATTTACAAAAATATAAAATATAATTACAATACAGATTAAGTGCTCCATGTACTATTACTGTCTATTCTTTAAAAAAAATACACTGACTGATAGCTATATTAAGTCGGATCTTGTCAACCAAGCAAACATTAAATTCCAAATAAAAAATGTTAAAAAAATCACAATACAAAAAATAAGCAGCTGGAGATTATCTTTGACTTCTATTACTAAAATTGTATTTTATGGTGAACACTCTCTTCAAACTAAATATGGTTGCGCATATTTATCATGGCTTACCAACAGAAGAAAGGCTTCTGAGTATAAAAGCTAATGTTACTAGGTTATTTTGGTGGATATTGTTCATTGTTAATGTAATTCCATATGCAAAATGCTCCACATGGTTGAAGATTAAGGGGCTGAGTTGTTGTTAATCGAGGGTCAAGATCGGGAAAATATGGTAAAAGAAGGAAGTGACTTCATTCTTATTTTGTAGCCTTGGCAGCTGCTTTTTTCTTGATCACACTTTTTTCTTCAAGCAAAAAAACTTGGCACCTTAAACCTTCAAGCTTAATTTTTGAAAGAAAAAAATGTCCTCATTGTTTTTGAGGGTTGTGGTTTGATTTTATCATTATCAATAATGGGGATAGTGCTGCATATATAAGACACTTGGTGAAGTTTGCAGCATCTGGGCACTGGTTTAGTTAACAAAATAACCCAGTTTTAGCCCCTGGGGACCTTGTTGCTTTTAAGAAAAAATGAAATGCACACAAAGGTGTATTTAACTTGTTTTACCCAATCCTGGCTCTAAATTAATAAATAAGACCATATGTCTAAAAATTCAAATATATATTTTGAATTCTTAACTCTTGAAGGACAGCGACAAAGTTAAACTAAACACTAAGGTGCACATGAGCTTGGCCAACACTTGCATATGTGAGAGAACAGCTTCTTTTATTTATGAAAGGCTGTCACTGATGTTAAAAGTAGCTATTAATAATGATATATATTATTAGAAGTAGTATAATTATGCTCTCTCTCTCTCTCTCTGTCTTGCTCTCTCTCTCTATATATATATATATGCTTTATACAAACCTCATGCACACAACTGAATAGGTCCCAGTCATGAATGGTCATCTGATAAGCCAAGTCTTTAGAGCTCATGAGTTCAAAAGTTGACATGGTTCCAATAGAAGGCCCCTCTTGTTCTGGGAGAGGCGTCTAATAGGGACGGAATTAGGACATTGTAAAAATATATCAGTGTCACATTTCATAATTCTAATATAGTTAGTAAATACTCCTAAAAGCTACTTTACAAAGACTGCAATGTAATTACTTTCACTTGAAGGGGGTGATTTATAAGCGTTTCCATTAAACAATCTTGTGCTTAGATTGCTGAGATTACTTACCCTTATGTCAATTTAAATATGGCAGGTACATATAGGTCATATAAGTCTTCGTTAATAAGTGTTGGTGAAATTGCTGGACATAGGCACTTTAATAAATTATTAAATAACACATTATTTAGGAAACACCTGGCTCCAAGCGTTCCAGATAACAGATCCAATACCCTAATACAGGTATTACATAAATCTGATGTCAGTGTTGCCCTGTGCTTTTAGAGGTATATAATACAATAAATATAATATATATATATAATATATATGTTTATAAAATACTCATTTTACATTATAAATTTAACAATAACAATTATGAGAATACCAAAGAATCAAACTGGTCCCGGGGACAGGCAAACAGACGTCCATTCACAGTGAGCGTTGTAAACACGGATATTTCATTTGGTTTCAGCACCACTTTTTCTGCAAATAGAGGAAGATTATATACTTTGATGTTCTCAACATTATCCAGCAGCTCATTGAAGTTTATAATATACTTGTCTGTGCTGGAGGACACCACTCTGAACACCCCTTTTACATGAGTGGACAAACAGTATATAAGGCAGTTACTGCAAATAATACTGTACTTTGACATATGTTGCTTGATGTTCTATGTAACAGGGAACAATGCCCACTGTTTTTGAACTACAATGCCCACCAAAAGCCAAACCTAGTACTTGTAGTGCCACAGCAAGCTACAGCCTTCTATTATCCAATGTTTGTCATTGATGTGAAAAGGAAAATTGCCTCCTCCATGATCAAAACCTTATATCAGATATATTTAGTTATGAAACCTTTCAGCTTGTTGTAAACTTTACGTTTAGCTTTTATATATATATATGAAAGCAATGTTTATGTTAGGTTAGTGTTCCTTTTAAATTTGGACATCATGTTGTGATTCTTGCATATGAGCCTAGTTTCCAAAACTTTGAAGACCACAGTTTTGTTAGCTGACAATGTTATTATGTGTGGAATATATTCAAGAGGGAAATAGCTAAAATAGCTAAACAGCTAAAACAGAGTGTACATTTATGTCTAGACTTATGTTGTAAAACTATAGAAAATACACCCAGAATTATATTACTCTAAGGGCCACGATTACAATTTGTAATACAGAAAGTGATTGCACTTAGTTAATCTAATGCCAGGTATCAATACTTCCATAGCTGCACTATATGGCAGAAGGAAACACTATACTGTACAACTGCCATTGACCAAGTGTACTTAATGAGATCCCTTTGCACAAAGCACGCACCCATCTTTTTCTACAAAATCACACGTAGTGGAGGGTAATTAAGTGAACAGCCTCACCTATAATGAAGAAGTTTACATAATATTTTACACTGGCATCCTATCCTTGCTTGCAGGTGGAGGCAGTTTCAACACGTTCGTGATCCTTGGTGGGTGCAAAGATACTGGAATTCTGTGAAATATTGGTGCATTGTGCAAAAGTAATGGTAATGGTTTTTGTGATTTGCACTTTTATTTTGATCAAACTGTATGATAACTGTTGTTTTAGGCCCCTAAATCTCACTAATATAACTCCAGTGCGATCATACCAAAGCTGCCCATGCATTAAAAACATGTCAGTTGGTGAACCCATTGTAGCATGTATGGTATCACTGGTTAAACAAGAATGTTATGGAGATATTCATACTACATAGTAAATTGCAGCCTTCCTGCGATAGGAATGGTTAGAACAGAGGAATTTGTCCTTCCTTTAGTGGGGCTAAAGTTAGGTAGGTTCAGAATGACAATATACAGCAAACATGCAAACAACAGTCATGTCTCAAATACATCACATTTCCAATATGTTTCCTTACTCTGGATCTCTAATGAATGACTGGCTGTTTTAGCTCATCTTTAACAGAGTAAGTGGCAGTTAATGAAATGTATTTATATACTGAACTGAACAATTGCATGGATTATCAATGCAGTATTAAATACATAGAAATGTAAGCATAAAATAGTATTTAAATGCATCTATTGCTAAATAAACCACTATAAACTTTTTTTCCCCGGATTCCTAAATAGGTTTATAACATTCTGTTCTAATATCCTGGTGCTTATTACATTCTAACGCTGGCTGCTTTTCCAAGTAATAGTGTTGTCATGGTTACGCTGATAATAATGGTGCTTTTTCTCGGATTATGCTTAGAGTTTAAATCCCTCCAGAAATCTCTGTATTTCAATAAATGGTGCAAAATCAAAAATAATATGACGCTCTCTTGTTTCAACTCACTAATATAAATTGCATAAAAAAATGTTTAGAGTACATATGATACGATTGCAGCATGCAATGTGAAAATAACTGTCTAAATGGAAAATGATGGGAAATAAATCAATGGCGGTAGTTCTACATTAACATATTTATTTAGAGTAATCTATAGGAACAAAACAGCACTCATAGTGGCATTAAACAGATAGTGTTATTCCTTTGCTGACATGGAACACATATTGCTTAGCTGCCTCCCTAAGATGTAGGCTCTAGACAGAGCACCTAAGCCCTATATTCTACTGGTGAGTTACCTCAGTTCAGAGTTGTCCCTGAAAGATTTTTTTGGATTACAATATGGTTTTCCAAGAAGAACAAAAAATAGGATTGATCCATATCTAAATGGATCTGGGCAGTCTGTGGATTCTGGCCAATACCAGATGGGTTGCTCTAAGATGCCATAGAAAATATATTTTTTTTAAACCTTTGTGTATTTGAAATGCCTAGGCCTATTTTGATTTTTATTTTAGTCCAGACCTTTAAGGTACAGCCTTATGCTACAGTATTTGAAATAAATGCTGAACACAGAAGAAATATTAGCCTATATTTTTACTGCTTCTAGGTATAAATCAGGGCTAGTCACCACTCTACAGTTAGCCTTCATTCCTACTGTATATGCTTTGTTGAGCTTGAGCACCTGGAACCCTGTTAATATTGGTAAGTGTACCTTACTATGATTAAGGGATACATTCCCGAAACGCGTTAGGCGGTTTTGTAGTAGTCTTTCCCAATAAATTGTACCCAGATGTGCCATTATTCTTGTGGAGTTTTTGATGCACTACAGTGGGGACACTGACTGACTGAGCACCTGGCTCAAGAAAAGGGAAGCGCGGTGAGCTGGAGTGGTTTTTTCTTTTGTTTTTGTCTACCTTACTATCTACACCAAGCAAATACTTTATTCCTATGAGCAGATACAGTACTACAAATTACAGACACTAACCTCAAATAAAGAGGAACGGGTTGTCTAGGATTGTTTTACACTGATGTTTATTATTAAATTTCCTTTTCCATAACTTCTGGCTGTAGAGAAATCCTAAGCAATTACCTAATGCTCTCTGTTTTTAAAGCAAGACATAATCATTTGTAAACATAAGTCTAGAAAGAAAGTCACCAAATCCTGATGCCCCTGAATTTGCATTGAATGAGCGTAACTGCAGTCTAATTCCTCCTTAATCTATTGGCGGTGGAGGGTTTCAAAACTTGATGAAGACTATCCCTATGGCTGTATATTTTCTAACCACATTGCTTATAGATACCTGCGGGATAACTTGGAGACAAGGGCACAGCGCGCTGTGAAGTGCTATTTTTGTTAAGTGAATAGTTCTTCTGCACAGTGCTAGCTGATCGTTTTGGTAATATTTTGGGAAATGGTAACAATGAAACCCTATAAGGCTTCATTGTTGCTGTCTCCGGTAAAAATCTGCTTCTAGCACCCAGCTTGGTCTATTTACTCAGTGGGAGATCCCACTGTTGTTTGTAATCAACTGAAATTATCTCAAATGCTGTTATAAAACCAGTGCTATTTGTGTGTTTAACCTTGGTTTTTAAATTATTTCCTGTGTGTGGAAGGAATGATAGCAAAACAGTACCTCCTGCAGAACTGATTTTGACGAGTATCAAGCTGTCCCCGGAGCCTAGTTTATCAGCGACCGCAGAGAGCACTTCTTTCACTGAAGCAGCCACAGTTACACGTATAGTGGTGTAAGTATGGTCTATGCAGTATACCTTGAACAGAACTGAGGGGAAAAAGCACACATAAGCAAGGTTCTCTTATAGATTTACTGTATCTTTCATAGAATTGATGGAGATAACTGACACATTTGGGTATCTCCCATATTCCATGTGTTTTATCTAGTTTGGTAGCTGCATCTTCTCCCATATAAATAGAAATTGGATCTACATAGGTTCAGGTTGCTTTGTTAGCACTAGAAGATCATGGGTAACAATTCATTTTTAAGTGTGAACTTGGTAACACAGTAATGGGGAGACAGTAATGTATAGTGTATAGAAAATACACATACACTAAAGAATCCAAATATATCAGGATTTAAAGTCTCTCAAGGGAAAGTGGCATAAGGCATGGCCAAATATATAGACAAAATTGTGCATTCTCAGGCTCTGCAGGGTTGCTGGCTAAGTGACTGTAGGTGTGCAAAAACACATATATCTGAATGTGAAATAGACCATGAGAAAGATGAAAACCTACTTTCATCAGAGCTCCGTATTGCCTGGCGTTTTTGCAGTCTCTCATCTCCAGTGCTGAACTGCCGTAAAAGCACCTTGTGCTGTTGAGAAAGAAACATTGGAACTAGCAGTTATATTTGTTAGTCATTGCTGCCTTTATATGAAGCAAGAATAGGGCAAGATAAATGTTTTGGATCCCCATTATTTATAAAACTAGTTCTGGTTCTTTGCTGCTGTTGTACTATATGTTCAAGAAACAAACCCCAAACAGTACTTAACTATAACTAGTTCATGGTAAATAGAGATAGAAGGTGTGGCCATCTCCATCTTGCCTACTATAGCTGCTACTACTTACTAACAATCCAAGTGCTGTTCTGCAGGGTAAAGTGATTTGCGTTTTTCAAACACCCGTATAAAGTATAATCCAACATTCAGTTGCACTATATCATAACAATAGTAAGACACAGAGGCAGCTTGACATGCCAAAAGCTTTATCAAGTGTTTTCCTATTTGCAGTAATACCTTACATTAGAGATCTATGTAAAAATAATTTGGTGACCCCACACCTACCCAGTCCCACAAGCCTTTTCCCACCCATTTTCCTGCCTGGGCACACTACATAATGTGACATGCAAAAGCTTTATTCACAAACCAAAAGTGAGGGTGGTGGGGAGGGAGGTAATGAAGTCTTTTTGCCAATTGTGGTCCAACTGATGACAAGAATGTTTACCTACTCTGGATTGCTAACTGACCAGCAATCTGTGTCCATGCTAATGGCCAAACTATTCAGATTATCTACTGAGACCACTGACTTTATCTACCCATCATTAAAACAGAGATTATATAGTAAAAAAAAGCATGATATTATATCATCAGAAAAACGGGATGCCCGGATTGGAAATAACAAAACCTATTTTGTCACCTGCTGAACCTGCAACCTGTAGGCCTACATTTAGCTGCTGTCAAGCTGCCCAATACGCTCATGTTTTTCAGGAACTCTGGGTAGCTGACTCACTGCAGTCTGCAGGGCTCTGCCCAACTTAGCGGCACACCCTTACATTCTGGTTTCCTGGCTGGGACAGGCACACAAACCCAGAACATATCAGTTTAAAAGAAGAAACTATTAACTTGTCTTACTTTCTTTTGTTGGCCCTTTGCATCCTCAGAGCTGTAAAACAAATGTATATAGAAAATATTAGCAGAAGTTTCTTTATCCTTTTAAAATGCTCTTAAAACATCATATACTGTAATAATTTAATAATAAAGACCAAAGTGCCATACACCTATTTGTGTCAATATTCTGGATCACACCACATAGTCTCAATGTTGATTCTGTCATATATACATATCCCAATGATCCATACACTATACACTGGCAGTGCATGGAATACACCACCCAAGCTTGTTTGATAAACCCATGTTCATCTGTCAAATCCAAACACACAGAAATGTCCCTGCACTCAGTACATAGTTTATAATGAAGGTGGTTATAGTATGTTCCGACAAGGCACTAACCATTAAACTATAACTACAGCACACAATATTTTTTACCCATTCTATAGTACCAAACACTGAGACCCTGCAGTTGAAATTCAACAAAGAGCCGTTGTAAGTCCCTGCTAAATAGTACATATAATCCAATATGTCTTATATACTTATATCTACATTTGCCCCAAAGAACTCTGCTTCAAGCTTCTATGAAGGTGCTATAGACCATGCTTGTTGGCTAATGAGCTATTTGCTTCTGACAGGCTGGCCAAAAGCTTCCTTATCACATGCCATAGGACTCAACTTAAATGTTTCATCAATAGATAGTTATATTAATAAATCTGAATGTTTAGAACCTGTATTATAGATTTTTCAATCCATAGGCTTCCAATTGTTTTATAATTCTATTACAAGATGACAAAAACAATGGTGTTTAAGTGCGGGGTATGGCATAACCTCATGGTGGTGTTGAAAACTAAACAGGGCTTAAATGGCACCTTCCAAAGCAGGGGTAATTTCCTAGATTTTCTCATATGGATAAACCATGAATTAATGCAAGCATAGTTTATGTCCTATAGTAAGCACATTTTCCTAAGAAACCCTGGGGTTTAACAATTAAAATGAAGAAAAAAATTTATTTTCATATGATCACCATTGAGTTTGTTAAAAAAAAAGGTGTAATTTAAAAGAAAAAAACCCTTTACAAATTCTTAATAAGACAATAAATGTTATTCCCCATGTGCTGGCCCCAGATTTCACTTATAGAGTAATTCCATTATCCAAACCATACAATCTCTCTCTCTTACACTAAGCCGTTTCTTTAGCTTAGCCACATCAATACTCAACATGTTAGAGTGAAACTATGAATTAATGCCGAGGAACGATATTGAATTCATTACATAATGAGTCTCTTATTTTCTGCAAATCTCGACTGGTGAAAAAAAGGCACTTGAATTATTTCAGAGCTATTACTTCAATAAAGTAATTGTAAAAAATCAGTGAGAACAATATTCATTTGAGTTCTTATGAAGTTTCACGCTGTGGAAGTCTGTAGAAGCCTCTCGCTCGGCCAGTGTTTCAGCAGGGCAACCAGAGGGCCGCGGGAAGACTTTTGGCAAGTAATATTGATTGCTCATTTGAGTCCAAGTGACATTATTAGCATAACCAAACAGGATTCTGCTCTTGAAGAGTCTGCTCTTGCAAGGTCGCGTTTGTATGCAGCAGGGGACCACAAAGCACATTTAGCAAAGTGTTTCTTATGTTCTTAGCAGGCAAATAGTTTCCATTTAATTATGTGGATTTGTGATCGTGGTCGGCAGAAAAAGATATGATATGCACACTAAATATAAAGTTTTATGAATAAGCTAACTGGGTCTCTCTGTGATATCGCTCGTATGTTTCTTTATTATGCAGAGAATGCTTGAAAAGTCACCGGGATGCCAATCATAGATCAGAAACAATACAATGTGGGTATTCATACAAAGGCAAAAGTACGCCTGCATCGGAAAGAACACTTGCCTTAGTGTCACAAGGGCCCTTGGTAGCAAACACATCCATAAAATGACAAAAGATATATATATATATAGATAGTTAGATAGATAGATAGATAGATAGATAGATAGATATAGATATATATAGTCTACGGAGGACCAACACTCACTGTTGTAGAAATTAAAAAAGTTGCTTTTATTATTTAATCAAATTTATATCACAATCCGATGTTTTGTTCCCACATGGGGACCTTTTTCAAGGATAAATATATAATATATATTACATTAGTATTTGAGTCCTTACATTTGCTTTATAGTTCGTTCCAGGTCAGGTAGCTGCTCCTTCAGGGCTGCAGTTGTTGTTGAGTCGTCCGATACTGACACGTAAAATTCCTATCAAAAGTAAACAAAGAGAAATGCTTGGGTTAGGATCTAATACACTTTTATACATGGTACAAATGAGCATTTTTTTTCACTCCGCACACAGCATTGCGTAAATTACTGCAAGCTTCTGTGCTCCATTTGGAGTACAGAGATCGTCCTCTTGCCCCTGGAATACATAGTAACTTCATTAGCCAGCACTGTACTGGTTCTTTGTGGGAGGGAGAGGCATATATGTGCCTGCCTGTCTCTCCCAGCTTGTGGTAGGAAACACAGCCTATATAATGGGGCCAATCTGCACCACTGAATGCTGCACTCTGCTCCTCAAACTGGATTTGCAGTCTGACACAAGGTGCAGAGCACAGCTTAGGCTGGGGTAAGCTTTCCACTCTTGTGCCCCTAAGCACTCAAGCAGAGTGCAGCTTAAACTCAAATCCTCAAAACCCTCTGCCTGTATTCTCTCTTTGTGGTCCATTTTGAATTTAAAAATCTACACCCCTCTCTGGGATATAGAATGTTATAATTATTATACATTAACAGCCTCTCAAATTTGATTCTAATTTAGTGTTTTAAATATTATTTTGTAAAATTATGATACTGATTACAGGTCATATTGATTAGGTGCACTATAAAAATGTAATACTAATGCAGAGACTTACATTTTATATAATCCAGTGAAACTGTTCTGAACATGCAGAAGAGCAGATAGAAAGGAACTGTACAACATATGGTTGTGAACTATTGGTTAAATCACCTTATTTTTATTTTATGACTTTTCAGTCCAATAGAAGAAGCAATATGGGGTCATCTAGCAGAATACTATAAGTGGAGTTATTATTGCAGGGCAACTCTACTGCACAAAGTCTAGCAATGTAGTGTATAGGGGTTCCATGGCAGCAGGCTAAACCTTACATTCAACTACATAGGGCTTTTGATATGCAGATGCCTTCTATACCCTGAAGTTAAAATAAGTGCACCAGGGTCCTCATTGGCAGTATTGGTTTGAAGAGTTGACATTTTGAAGGTCACCTACAAGGGGAAGTGGCAGAAAAGGTTCTGGTACTAAGAAAAATCATGTGGCTATTGGCAGGTGTTTGTTAATAAGCTGAAAGCCCTTACCACTTAGGTAGGTTGATATTAAGCCTTTATGAAAGCAGCACATGGTGCAAAGTGCAATATTATGACCAAAAATTAAAATGAACCATACAATACATTCATTTCAATTTCTGAACAATATGGACACAAAAGTATGGAATCCTATTGGCAAATGTGTTAAGATAGCTTCACTTTAAGCTTATGCCATTAAACCCCAACTTGCTGCAGTAGCTCCAACTAATGCAACCCTCTAGTGCAGAGATCCCCAACCATTAGCTAGTGAGCAACATGTTGCTCTCCAACCCCTTGTATGTTGCTCCCAGTGGCCTCAAAGCAAGTGCTTATTTTTAAATGTCAGGCTTGGAGGCAAGTTCTATTTGTCTAAAAACCAGATGTACTTCCAAACAGAGCCTCAATGTAGGTCGACAACATACTTCTGAATGTTGCTCACGGGTTTAAAAGGTTGGGGGTTCCTGGAACTATCATTATATAAAGGTTGCCAATGATTCTCACAAGTACTCTCACAAGTACTTACAAGAGTTAGGTGTGTGGTTGGGTGCAAGAACCTTTTTAAGAATGAGGTCAAAGTTCTCTTTTTTAGCAACCATTTCAGCATTTTGTGATCATAAAGGAGGCTTATTATTAGGGTTTTTTGGGTATGCAGGTGTATATGAATTTTAGAAAGAGTCATATCAGTGCGCGTACCTGACCTGAATAAGACCACATTACTGGGTAATGTGAGAAGTGTATGTATCTAGCAAATGTACAGCAGATACTTAGCCTTCCTCATCTGCAGTACAGGGGTGTGGGCAAGCTCCTTTATTTTCCTCTTATTTAATAGACAAGTTCTTGAAATGCAGGAGGTCGCCATATAAGCGGATATTCACACAGAGACAAAGTAAATGTGAAATTGGTTAATCGTTTAAGAACTGGGTGATGTAAAGGGAGCTGGGCTGAAGTGCTACATAAAATGCTTGTTCTTTCCCTCTAATAGCAGGCATGTGTGGTGTAATTGTAGGGTGCCGCTGCATTTCAACCAGACAGACCTGTAAAATCCATGTTCTGTGTTAAAGCCATGCATCTAAATGATTTGCCCACTTATCATGATCATTATGTGTATTTTTAGTTGGAAGCCATTGTGTAGCTTAAGGAAATTACAATGTATTGACATTTATAAAGGTTTGTAATGAAGTGTAGGAGATAAGAGGGCTCATTTAACAAGCTTGGGGCAATGTGAAATGTGCAAAGAAATGGGTGCAAAGCGACCGTCCTACACACTTTATGCTGCACCATGAAATTCAATGCCCACTTACAAAGTGAAGGGCAGGGTCCAAACTAAAAGAGACAGGCACACTCTGCCCTGTATTGCTGCAGGTCTTTACACTCCAAAATGGAACGTAATTGCTGCTTTAACTTGCTTGTTTCCTGAATGAGCACTAAGGGGTACCCTCTTGCACATATTTGCCAAATCAAATGAATCCTAATATTGAATTTTCTCCTTGATTGGGGATCTGTAGAAAATCTACTTTCCTTCTTCTATGACCAGCTTCTACTCAAATAATTCCATACTTTATAAGGAAAACTGCATTTGCCCATGTGGTATGGAGCACAGGCATGCCTACTATTTTTGTGACTGTCTGACATAATGAGAACTTACTTCAAGAAAGGCCATGGAAACCTCATCCTCACGGAACAAGTCCCCATAAAGAGTGGCCCACTGCTGCACCAGCCGTATGACTCTGCGCTTGTTATTCAGGGTGTAATCCAGCTTCTCCTGCTCTGTCCCCTGGGAAGGCTGAGCATGGTAAGTTCGATGTGGTTAAGGAAAAATGCACATTCATACATGAAAGATGAAGCAACATGTAAAGAGTGCAAAGCTGATACCCAAATAACCCTTTAAACAAGTGCAACGCTGCTGGTGAGAACAACAATGGTCAGTTATGGGTAAAGCTGCACCCTCAGTAACTGCTCACCCATATCTAAATTAATTGTCATCAGGATATATATATGAAGACTTTGGAGGAGTCGGCACTCACGTGTAGTGTCCACAATTTTTGAATATATTTTTGTATATGTATATATATATATATATATACACACACAGCCCTATGCTCAATTTTCATCTGATTCATTAAGAATTCTATTGCTTAATTATACATTTAACAAAGGGACTAAGTTTTACCTGCAACTTACTTGCTGCTTTCAAAGTAAAACTCCCAAACTTGGTTGCCCTTTTATTATTTAGTAAGTTGCAGGTAAAACTTAGTCCCTTTGTTAAATGTATAATTAAGCAATAGGATTCTTAATGAATCAGATGAAAATTGAGTGTAGGACTGGCCAGATATGGGATGACTTTGACGTAGTTGGCCAGCTTAAATATATTGCAATATATGGACAAACAATCCCTGTTGTTTAAAGGGTAAGGCATTTTTTAGTAGCTGTATGCACAGAATGTCTCAATGTCTTAAATATATTGATAATGGGTTGAGTGCAGAGGACCTCTTGTATTTGTCTATATGTATTTTGTGGTCACAGCCTTATTGCACCCCGCCTAATGGTTTTTAAAAAAAAAAAAAAATATATATATATAAAACAGAAGAAACTGACAGTACAACGCTGGTTTAGACAGTTTGGAGTCATTTATGCTGTTGTATTGCATAGAGCTCTACTGCCATCTAGTGGTATTAGTGATACATGAGCAAACATTCACAAGCTCCGTTCTCCGATTAAGGCCTGAAATTGCAATGAAATATTTATTAACACATTTCATACGAGACAATACAATTTGTTACAAATAAAACAACAGAAGTGATTCAGTTAAGTCCTTATAAAGATAAGTTATATTTGTAAAGAATATCAGAATAAATGGCATAAGGATAGTGAGGTCCTATCACTTTATATTATTTACATGATTTCACTGTAGAATTCCTTCATCTGCAAAGAGCGAAATAGGGTCTGTCAGTACACCTATAGGTATATGACTGCCATTTATAAGTGGGGCAATGTGTTTTCAGCATTAGAAAGAAAAAAAAATCAGGTTTGTTTTAAACCTGTGTTTAATATGAAAAATGAAAATGATATCTTCATTATAAAGCTGTAATAAATGCTTCTTTTATTTATTTGCCTTTTTCTCAACTTTCTCCCCTCCCACTAGAATCAATGGAGTTAGTTCAAGTAGAGGTAATGAGCTCCCATTCCCTAGCTGCTGCCTGTCTCATTGTTACAGATAAGCATGGGTTTACTATAGTTCCTAAGCTTATTGTGTACATCTGAAATTACCCAGGTACAGCTATGTGAGCCTTACCAAACCATCCTTGTGGTAGTGCCAGTACCTATTATTAGAGTAGTACTTGAGCTGAAATGACCACAAGAAATGCTCACAGACAGCACAGGACATTTAAACCATAAAATTCTGCGTCAGAGCACTATAGAAGTCAAAACAATAGAATGTAATTTGAGTAAAAAACTCTCCCATACCTCATCCATTTTGGAGTGCAGAGACTTGCATAAAGCAGCAATCTATTCAAATGAGGTAGGCAGGGGGAGGGAAGTAGGTGTCCTCTAGTCAACCATGCATGTCATTCTAATGTACAATGTAAGAGAAGTAGGACATGCAGCCTGCATCAGGGCCCTGTTCTTACCCCCTGTCCTATGACTGAGCTTCAGGTTCTGATGCTTCACACTTTACTGGCGATCAATGTAGAGCATAGCAACCATGGGGGGCTCAATTGCTAAGTGTTGTGCTCAATTACTTGCACCCCAGAGGTCAAGAATTAACCATAATATATCACTTTTTAATGAATAGACTTTTTACTACATATTTATTATTACTTAAAAGCTTAACAGAACTTTCCTGTGTGCAAAACCATGTAGACACTACCATATTTGCCTCTGCCATTTGTGTAATGAATGCTGCCTACATTCCAAGATCTAGCCCCATGGGAACAAGATTTAATGCAGACCTAACACATTGGTTGTCAAACTTTTTTAGTTCAAGCACCACTTCAAGGGCCTCTTTTAGCTCATGAAATGAGTTAATGTGTTCAGACAGGTGTCATAACCAGGAGGGGAGTTTGTGCTGGGAGCCATTGGCCCACCAAACATTTACCCCAGGTTTCAATTTTTGAATGTGGAAGGGTGAGCAGGAATGAGTGAAACTCAAGTGAAAGGGCGTGATACCATGAAAAATAAATAATTGTACTATTGTAGTAGAAAATCACCCAGTAGGTCTAGGTCCTAATGGTCCCAACGCTAGTAGAATTACCATCAGTCCAGCTTTGGTTCCACGGTATAAAAATCTGTACCATTTAGCATCTGATACGTGCTGGTGCCTCCATTGAATAATAAACACATGGGAAGGCCACACTTGTATATATAGAAAATGAGTTTATACATACACACATCTATATGTACTTACAGAGCTTAGGGTGCACACCGTATACACAGGTAAATACCTGGGTGCCAGCTAAAAAATGTAGTATTCAGCGAGACAAAGTAGCGGCACTCACAGGATTCCTTAGAAAAAATAAAAGCTAATAAAAGATTAGCTTTTATTTTTTCTAAGGAATCCTGTGAGTGCCGCTACTTTGTCTCAACACATCTATATGTATATATATATATATATAATTAGCCATAACTTATTTGTAGTAGGACCACTTATACCACATCATTAAGCAGTAGTAAAATATTGGCCATATCCTCCCAGAGGACTGAAGCCTGGTTCCTGCCTCCTATCCAGGTCTCTGCCAGACGCAGTCCATCATCCCACAGGCCCTCAACTAAGCCTGTCAACTGCCCACCCTTGGGGAGTGAAGACACCCCCCACCAACTTCAACAATAATCACTAACCCTTCAACCCCATAGGGAGGGACACTACTATGCTCTTGGTCCTCTCTACATTGGAAGCATACCGGTAAAGTAATTTGTGGGATGACCCTTGAGTCCCTATCAAATTCAAACCCCAAAGCTAATCACTTCCCAGGGGAAGGGGGACTGCCCTACTTCACTCCACTCGCCTCCAGCATTGGTCTATGGCAGTAGATTGCTCACAAGAGAGACCCAACCTGTTTACAGGCAGCTACAGCTTTTTAATCATATCAGGGGTTTCATATACATAAATAGTTTTTATCCAATTTAAATTAGGTTTCCATATTAATTTCCATATTCTTTTCAGAAATCTTATTTTCCATAGCATATCCACAGTGATACTATTCTCTAACTCCCAGCATGCTCCATCCACCAACAATGCTGGCGGATACTGGGAACGCACATGCATGTGGCTGCCTTATGTAGGGAACATTTACTCTATTGAGAAATCATAAAGAAGCTGCACTCCCATTCTCTAGCTCTGCCTATAATAAATAAAAAAAAAAAAAAAAA
>CM044447.1:74067496-74084343 GCA_024363595.1 Xenopus borealis | reverse complement strand
AAAAAAAAAAAAAAAAAAGAACTCCTGTGTTGTAAATTTAAACAAACCTAAACATCAAACCCGTAATGTAGACTATGATTTGCACAAATTGTGAACAGCAAGTTTAATGTTCCCCTTAGTCATATTCCTCATTCAGTGTCTCAAACCATATAATTATTTCATATATTTTTACCTAGCTATTATCTGACTCACGGCGGGTACCTGTAATTTTTGGCATTTTGTTACTTCACATTTACTTACTTTCACATTCAGCTAATGATAGCTCTGTGTATGGAGATTAGGGTTTACAAAAATAAGGAAAGTGGAAAAAAATACAGATTGTATATTGCGTTAATTAAGAGATGATTTAATTAGCTATGATTCCATCATGAGGATGTAAGTAGCGCTTCTCATTTCAGGTGCAGCTTTTGATTGTTATCAAGCATTAATAGTGACAGCTTATTTTGTTGTTGTGTACAATAAGAGTGGGCATTTATAGTAGGTAGGGATTGTAATTTTTTTGTGAGCCCTGTAGGCCAGCAATTGTCTTTAGCTCAAAAACGGAGCTAGTTAAGCTCTAAACTGCTACTGCCACCCAAAGGTTTATCTCTTTTAAAGGAAAGGACTATAACTGTAGTCAATAATAAATCAAGATCATGTCAGGGACAGGCATTGTAACTGCTGTATAATGTGATAGTAAGACCTGATTATGCCAATATGTAAAATTACATGACATTTGGTCACACGAACAAAAAAAAAAAAAAATTTTTTTGCTGTGTGCTGCATGAGCTATTCTTTTTAGCCTTTCCCTAATTTGCCTAAAAATGGAATTATGGTTTGATTAAAGTTAGGGATTTGGCCGAACCTTTCATGAAAGATTTGGCTGAATCCCACAATAGTGGATTTGCTGCATTCCTACTTGTCCCCATACACATTCATTGGTTAAAGAATTTATGCCTACCCAAGCATGCTCTGCTGAATAGTGTATGATTGCACCTGTTGATGGTAGGTAAGCCTGAAATTACCACCATTCTGGACATGGTTATTGGCTGAGGTTTATCTCATTACAGGAAGAAAGTGTATGAATTTAGCAAAGGTAAATCTTCCCCCAAAGAAACATGTTCCAACTGACCATTTAAAGGAGATTGTGCACCCTTTGCAAGTTCAGCCAAACTGGTAGTTCTATACAAAATGCACATCTTTTCAAACACAATTGTTTTCCTACAATTGATTTTTAAAATTTTTATTATTATTGTTATTATTATTCAACAGCCCCTTACCCTGTGCTTCTTTTGCCTTACTGCTTTGGTAAGACTTTGCAAAAAATATCCTCAAAGTCTCCAAATTTAGACAGAAGTCTTATGGAATGTAGAGAAGAATTGCAGCTCTACAGAAGTGTGTAGGCTTGGAAACTGGTAAAGATATTGGTTAGTTATTGACACAAATTTATTTGCGTCAATTCATCTATTGGTCCCTGTTTCACTTGTGTGTGACTATATAAATTAGGCATGGTAGTTACACTGTTTGTTACACTGTTATTTAGGACATGGAACTGATGATGTGGATGCTTTGACAGTGATATTGAGTGGTTGAGACAACCCCCCAAACCAACAATCTCTGTAGGGCTAATACGCATCGTATTGAGATGAGTTATAATGAAGTCATATGCTGATGTCCTTTGGAAAACTCTACTACTAGTCCTAGGACAGACAAGATCAGCCCCTCTAATGATCATTATTGTCGATATGTTGCAGAACTTTGAAAAATGACTGGAACATTACTGGCTTTAGCATGAACTCCCATTCACATTAGTAAATGTCAAATGTTGGTCATTAAAGCCATACATAAAAATGCTGTACAAGGGTTTAACAATAAATGTTAATTTAATCTTTGACTTAAAAATTCTGCATCCTTCTAGAAATATTCATATCTGTTTAAAACCTTATTTGCCAAGAATCTTAGTGGAAGGTCATGAATATGTATTAACTAAGGTCTCACTGCACACAGGATAATTTTCATTATTTTTTTATTAAATAAACCAAAATATGTCACTTTTATCAATATAATCTCACACATCATTGGGAATAACATCATAAGAGATATTGCAAGTATTACAATCTACAGAGGGCTGCATAAAATAAGCAGGAATATGAAAACATAAGAAAGCCAGTTGTCACATTCAAGAAACCACTGGTTCTATCACAATGTCTTTGGCAGATTGCCTAGAGCCATCTCCAGCCGCTCATAAAAACTGGTTTGTGGAGCCAGGAAGCAGGGTTGCCTCATTGGCTCCCATTATTTATGGTGCATTGTTACATGATCTGATGGGAAGGGGACAAGGCAGAAAGGTTTACAGGTCTCACGACATGCTGATCTTGCAGAACAACTGTAGAATAGGCATTGTTACACAGGGATGGGGCACTTACAGCCAACCAGATGCTGCGTAATGCAATTCCCAGCTGGTTAACAACACAGAAATAACATATTTTAACAAGATGTTTAAAACGCAAAGGCAAGTAAATTATAAAAACCCATAGCATATTACCACAAACAGCTGTTTAATGCTTACAAACAAGTGTTATTTGCATAAGGACGCACAGTTCCCCAGAAATGAGAATTCAATTTGGCAATGGATTTTATAGGCTTACCGTGGTAATTATTTCATGGGTTTTTGGATAACCTTGATTGTCCCACAGAGATCAGTGGAATAGATGGGAAATAACACAGGTACATGACTGCATGACATACCTTGGAAGATATGTGTTACTTCTAGCCCAACTAATGTGGTTACTGAAAGGATATTGTGCCATCAAGGCTGGGCAGAGCTGAGAATTTGGCATGAAAACACAGTGCATCAGAATAAAATCATCCAAAGCAGTGACTGAAATACAAGAAAAGGACAGAAATATAAATATGGAACATGATATGGAACAGATACAATAGGTAGATTGAGAGATAGATAGATAGATAGATAGGGGGTCTGCTATATTGTAGTCCTTTTCCCAGTGTCTTTTTCCGATTTAAATAACTAGCTAACAAGTGGGAAGGCAATGGCAACAGACTACAGGTGCCAGCACTTAAGATTATCCCACTAAGGTAGGTAGATGTATAGATAGAGACACAGACAGACATACACACAGATAGCTAAACAGTAAGATAGATAGATCACTGTACTCTGCATACATTGGCTGTCTATTTGGATGCTCTTGACCAATTCATCAGCATGTGTAATGAGCCCAAAAATGATCCTCCCATCATGTTCAATATCTGATTGGGGTTCATTCAAATATCAGTTAGGTCAGCTGGAAAATTCAATTACTGTTACACAAACTGGATTGGCCTTCAATAAAGTCCACAATCACTGACTCTGTGCAGGCACCCCATGTAAAGGAATGATCAAATCAGCCCGATATGGTCCTCCTCTTGGTTGGACAAATAAAAGCCGACTCAAAGTCCTGAACAGCAGTCTAGCACATTAGAGAAAGTAAGACTGGTTTATTTTATACTTGTATAATGTTTTTATTTCTCCTCGAATGCAGCTAGCCACTAGCTAGGTCAGGGATCTCTGAAAACTTGTGCTGAAATAAACCCAAAATCCTCAGCTTGCCATTGTCTGCTGCAGCACAATGACACACATGTTGATATATCATTTATAAAATCAACTGCCAGTAATAATGCAGTTAAAGAAATGGTGTTTTCAGAAAAATGCATTGCCACCACAAGAGGGAGCTATGATAAAAAAACTACTGTTGATTAAACATTCCCAGTTTGGATTTTGGCCGTTCCTGACCATACTGTTCATTATCTGGGCATGTATGATGGAGAGGGCTTTGAGCAGTCTATGGTCACCTTACACACTCACAGGTGTATGTGCATATGTGTTTATTTACCTGTTGTGTCACTTAAGCTTGGTTCAAGACGCATTGTTTCTAGGAAGTGTTCCAGAAGTTTCTCTGGGTTTCCTGACATCACAGTGTATCTACAAATACAAACATGGAAAACACATTATTCTGCTAAACAGTAAAACTAAATTGTTACTCTGTATTTGTTGCCTTTTCACTATTCGATTAAAACTATTTGTATATAGATTGCTATGCAAATGTCCTAAAGTGCCACATTATTAGACTGGAGTTAGTCTTAACTTAAATATCATGTAAACACCTTTTGAATACATCTCACTGAAAACCATACATTGCAGAACTCTACAACACACCACAATGCACTTACTTATATGGAGACTGAGTGATCCCTTGTGCTGAGCCTTGAGATCCAGCTGGGATTTTTTCTAATACCAGTACATCTTGATCGTGCTCCTTGAGTCTCACTGTGTTTGCTTCTACGTCCTATAGGAAAAGGTACCAAGGTAGGTTTCAGTGAGAACCTACTGTTGCATTACTAAAAATGAGAAGACTCTAAGCAGAATACTGGTAAGTTATATTTAACCACAATCAGTCATCAGGTTCCTATCATGTTTAGCGTTTAGGTCCTAGCTGTAAAAAATATTATTATAAAAGTCCTATATGCTAAGCACTGAAAAACTGGATACCATTATCCACATGTCGCCTATGAAGTGGTGCAGTTTGGACTGCCAGAAGTTCCATCATCTTAGCTCTACACTGTGTGCAAGTACCTTGGGCCTTGAGCTGTTCTAGAAACATGAAACCTATTATTGCTTGTTTAGACCTAATCCTAGTGCCTACCTTCTTAATAATATTTCCAAACATAATGTACTGGCAAAAGAACCATGATGGCAGCTAAGCATTGGGCAGCTTTCTCTTCTTGCACAGTTGCACCACACATGCAGAAGGTAGAGTAGGCACCAGAGTATGATACAACCCAGCTGGATGGATTAAGGTCTGACAGTCCCAATTTACAAACTATAGCTTCAGATGGCAAAATACATGTATTTGAAAGGAGAACTAAAGACAAACGGTTTTCCAGTGGAAGCTGAATTAATACTCACACGCAAGATTCGGTTGAAGTCCTCCTTGTCCACACGTAGGAAGTGACAATTGTCTTCTCGTAAAACAATTGATGCTGCCCTCGGGGCATCATTAACAAGGGCAAGTTTACCAAAGTCATCACCCTCATGCAAGGTGCATACAACCCCCTACAGACATAGATGTAAAGAAACTGTTAACACAGTTAAGGCCAGATATAAAAATTAAAGTCCTGTGTGGCCCTACAGCTGTTGATGAACTCCCAACCTTGACTGTTGACTGGCATTTGAGGGATGTAGTTCAGCAACATCTGGAAGGCTATTCGGTTAATTTTTCAACCACTTTCCTCAAGTCTCCAGTTCTTTGGGATTTGTATATTAAAACTGTCCCATATATAAAGAGTCAGTTGGGAAGGTTGGATAGTAACCATGTTTTTTAATGGAAATAAACAATGCAGCATAGAATACAACTGCCACACAGCAGGATTTTTTAAAATCTAGGACAGAGGCCCCCATACTCAACACCAATTACCCCACATCCTACATATACGCCTTGATTTTTGCATGTTGGATAGTGAAACAACACAATTCACATTGCAGTTTTATTTTCTTATGAGACAACAGGTCTGCTTATTTGTGCAGATGTGCACCTTAGGGTTCCAGAGTTTGGCTGAAGTTCTTGCCAATAGCTTCCAATTTAACTGCTCCCCTGTTTTGAAAAACAATAAATTATTGATCATCAGTACCCAAGGGATCAACGCTTCCTGGAACTTTATCCCCTGGAGCATATCATTTATAAATTACCACAGTTGAAGAAATACCTTTCCATAGATGACAACATTGACTGATCCTTTCAAGATGATGTACCAGGAAGTGCCTTCTTCTCCTTGGTTAAATACTAAAAACATCAGAAACATAAGTGAGTGGAGCATATTCAGCAAACAGTAGATTTGCACAGTCTAGTTACTAAAGCATGTGGTCTTTAAAAAATTAAAGGCATATTGCTTGTGATGGCACATGCATAGGGTCTTGTAGAAGTCACAGTTATAACAGAAGTGAATAGCTGAAGTTGTCATACTTCTGGTGGAGGGGTTGAATGGTTATACGAACTATATGACCAGATAGTATGTGGACAAACCCCCCCCCCCCTTGATGTATGTGGACCTTTAAACCACATACATAATTGCAAATACAGATGCTTCCTAATTTCTTGCAACAGGTTGGGAAACACCCCTTCTTGATTTAGTAGGCTAATAACCCTGTGCACAACATAATAGGTTTGTAGAAATGGGAGTGGAAGAAGCTGACTGACACTCAGAATGATCAAGTTAACAAATGGTTTGACTGCAGCTGGTATACTGTAAAATATGGAGTAACTGGTTTAAATTAGTTTTATGGTTTCCTACCTCCTGTTACATCATTACAATACATTGTACCAGTTAGGGATGGCCCAGCATGCAACTTCGTAGACACATTTGGAAGTCATATTGGGAGATCATTTAGGTGGAGATTAGGGGTAAAAGTGTATTTGTTATCCTACATATGATTATTAGAACACTGGATAAGATAAATAATAAAATACATTTTCAGCCTGAACCCAGTAAGTCTAAAAAGTTTGCGCTACATGTTTAAGGGTACAGTAGGACCACAAACTCCTATAGGAACATCAATTCCACTACAAAGTTAGGGGAGAAAAGTTTCTTTCTTCTCCATAATTCAAGCAATGTTAGATTGCACAAATGTTGGACAATACCACCATTTCATCTTACTTAAGACAGCATAGAGCCTGTATAACCATGTCCTGAATAAATCATCCAATAAGAATCAAATGATCAGAAAGAAATCTATCCTTTCTACACCTTATTAGTAGGCTCATTGTTCAGAAGAATACTTTGGGTGAAGCATTGGAACCTTGCTTTTTACCCTATCATTTTGTGAACAGACAAGTTATCATTATTCTTCAACCCAAAAAATTTCCACTTCCCCCAAAGCGAGTTTGAAAGAATTTGCTTAAAAGATGTGTTGTGGTAGATATCAAAAAAAGAACCAAAACATATTGAATAGGGTGGCATGTCTCCATTGTGACAGAAGCCTTTATTATAGTTTGTTTCTTTATTTTGACAGATTCCTGTGCTGTACTGTTCAATGCACACCTGCTAAGATTTTTCCCCTACAAAAAGAAAAATGAGCATCCAAACAAACAAAATTCAAAAAAGGAGGAGACATTGTATATTATAGTTTAACAGGGAATCTGAAAAATTGCAACTCATGTTGCCGTGTATGTGATTTCTATCTTATAGGCAGGCAAGAAAAGTGCTTATTAATACTCCTCCATAGACTATCACTTTGCTCCCAACTGCCTCAAAGCAGACTTTCTGTGACTTCGGAAAACAGAGTGCTCCGATTGCCACCCGCCGGCAATTTAGTTTCTCGCCAGCGGGAATGCATTTCGAATAGTCGCCCAATGCAGAGGCGAATTGTCGCCTGGCGACTAAATCTCCTTGAATCTTCACGTCTGTCTCTGCCCTTAGGGAAAGGGTACACAATAAGTAATGAGCAGTTGTAATTTATGCTCATATAATAGGCTATCATCCACAAGGTATGGGAGGGCCAGAAACTCTAGTTATGTCACTGCCCTATTAAATCATATTTTAACAAATGCATGGTCACACATATCGTTAATTTTTTAAAACTATTGCAGTTTACGAATGACCAACACTTTATACTTACACACTGTTCCTGCTTTGGGATGAGATTCAAAGATTAAAAATCCAGCAAGTTCTCTTTTCACCTTAAAATAAATTAATATATTTTAGTTGATGAAATGGAAATTGAATTTTGCACAACTTTTTAACCTTAAATTCAATTCAGTGGAAGTATCAGTAAACTATCAGTATCTGATGGTGTGATTTTGAGTATAGGGTGTATGTATGCATCATCTAACAAAAAAACACAGTGATTTTACTATAGGAGCTATGGGAGCAATGTGCCATTCATGACTGCTTTATACCATTAAGACTTTCTCTCGTCCTTAACCTGACCTCCCTACTACCCATAGTTTAAGGATTGTAAAACTTTTGTAATGAAATTCAATACAAACAAATTGACGTACTGTTGTTGATAAGTGAGATAAGGCTTTAATGTGAATAAGTTCTTCAAAAATAATTTCTAAATCATCTGCACTCCTCTGACCCGGTCTGTAGAGAACAAAAACACACAATATAAAATAAAGGCGTATTAAATATGGTTTGGGAATGTAATGATATAATATGAAGGGAATATAAACCCTCCATAGCAGCGCTACCCTAAGGTTGTTGCAAGAAAGAAGTCTTATTGTACATTGTTGCTTTAATACTGTAACATTTCTTTAAAGTTGCTTTAACCTTTGGGAATTGTAGTACAGCAACATGGATTGGATGGAGAAACACTACTATCAGTGTTTTTCCCCATAATTCCAGAATTGCAGTTAGTGCATCGAAACGAGAAACTGCACATAGATTGATGAATTAGACAGTTGGGTTTATGTCATTTCCGGAGCTCTGGATCATAACGATGTCTGCTACTAATTCTTTAGTTGAAAGTGAACTGCACATTGGCACAATCAGCTGGGGGGGATCCTGGAGCTACCACCTCCTTAATTCAATAACGTATAATATTTATTCAAGGTCTTGTAGTCGTGAGGTTAGGTACCAGATGTTTGTGTTCAAACAGCAGAGTAGAAATTACTATTAATGCTACCTGCTGAATGGTTGTTATGGGTTGCTAGAGCTGGAGCATGCTTCGGGTCTTTTATTAGATTTATTTGTGGATAGCAGGATAGAACAATGAAAACTTACGGTTTTCTCAGAATCATTCTCATATGTGCATCAGGTCCTATCTGAGAGAGTAGGAGCAATGTATCCTGCAGCTCCTCATCACTCTCTTTTTTCTCCTCCTCTGTTGGCATTGGAGCATCCTCATGTTCATCATCAAGAAACCGATAAAACAGGTATTTGTCTTGGAAGTAATATTCCTGGTCCACTAGGAGCAAAGGCACAATTACAGTGACCTCTCTCTCTCTCTCTCTCTCTCTCTCTCTCTCTCTCTCTCTCTCTCTATATATATATATTGCTGAATTACTGAATTATGTTTGAACGCTATTGAGTCCAGCCATGCACATGCATGATGAAGCTTGAAATGTGAACCAGATAAACAATTCTAAGCATGCCCATCAAAAATGCAAACATGATAATCTGTCGTAAGTGGTAGAGAATTATGATAATTATAGCTCAGTAACACTGAAATAAATAAGCTGGTGGGAACTGCAACCATAAATCTATGCTATAACAAGTTTTAGAGGACATTTACCTTGAACAGTGACACAAGTTCAAGAGCACTAGGGGTGTGCAAAAGCATGGTTCTAGTTTAAAATGGGTCTGTGTGCAGTCTATCTATCTAGTGCTGCAATGGAAGAAAACTGATCTCCCTTCCTGGGGCATAATGAATACAGCAATTCTATATGTTAGAGCATGGAGGCCTGCTGCAATTTTTTTAATGTGCAAGGCAGGTTGCAAAATCCAAAAAAAACATAGCAGACTACACCAGATTATTGCACTTTACACCGACTTTGTTTATTTCTCCACTTATCTAAATGTAACATATTGTTTATCACACAGAGCCTAACGCCACCCCCTTGCTAATTATAGGAATTATAGAGTAATACTGTCTAGCAAACAAATGAATGGTAACTACACTACATGCAAGGACTACAAGATTTTTAGCAGTATTCGAAGGTAGTATCTCCACCTGTTTTGGAGAGCTAGAAGGCACAAAAGGGAAAGTTTATTTTCCCTTTAAATAAACACTGTTGTTTTAGCAGGGTATAAATAGTTTTTTTTTACCATGATTTAAGACTCCTTCTTCGAGCAGCACCTGCCACATTCCTACTGCTTGTGTTCTAGAATGAACGCATGAGCTTTGCTGCATTAACCAGTCAACAAGTTCAGTTCCAACACAGCATTGCCTGAAAAAGACACAGAAGAAAGACAACTAACTGCAAGGCCTTTGAGTTCAGCATCTCAGAAATTTCAGCAGATGAAACTTCCTGTCTGCATCTCAGATAAAGGATAAAAGTGCTCTTCAGAAATACCAGCAGATCTGCAGCCTTTCAACCCGTAATCAATTTGCTGTTCCATACTCTACTAAATCTGTAAAAAGAATGGGCAGAAGTATATCTGGAATGTGAACGACAAAACACACATTGATGTATAAATTGACAAAAGGCTGTTAGTATAAAATGAAATCCTGAACTATATTTGGGAAGCTTGATAATTGTGCTGGAATAACACTGTTCCAAATCTTAATACTAATGTCACTTGTGTCCCTACATGTGTTATTCCAGTATTTGAGAGACAGCTAGAATATTTGTAAGGCATTTCCATAATTACCAATGATTTTTAATGATTGTCCTTTATTATACAGAATGATAGGTGTCTTGATGGGTTGGAAAGTGAGTTCTCTGCATGAAGCCATAATGGTTAGGTGCAATATACAGTGGTATAAAAATATGATAAGCAGAATTCTCATGTGCAATGGACCCCAGTGAGAGTTTTGAACAAACACACTCATGTTAATATACCTGCTTACCTGAAATCCCCTAGTGGCACATGTATAGAAAAATCAACCATTCCTGAATAAGATACAACCACACTGTCATGATCTAGCTGAACTTCACGTTAAACTATTAAATCAGAGAAAATAAGGCATCTACATGAATGAATATATTTGCTGAAAAAGTGGAATGACAATTACAGTTTCCAATAAAAATATTCCGTATGTCTTATTGCTGTCAGTAATTAACTGGATGAATGGACACCATGATTTACACTAAGAATATTATACTTTATAATAAGGAAATCCAATCTTTTCCCATTAAACTACAACTAACAGCACAACTGAAGCAAAGCTAACAGTTATGATTCAACGACATTGCTGTATGTTGGACATGCCAGCTTGAAGCAAGCGAGTAGTTGGATTACATGGAAGCTTGCTAACAAAATGTGGTGTGTAAGCAGCCATGAAGACAAATGAGAACTGGCAAGGGGGAAGAATATTTCAATTATTTATGGAAAAATGGATTTTGTGAAGTTAAAGTGGAAATGTTGCCGTTTATAGGGAAAGTTTTCCAGATTCAGTGAGGTAGAACTCATTTGTAATATTACTCACAGAAGATTGCGGTCGCTTGTATAGGAAACATTATTTTTCCTGCAGTAACTGGTTCTACAGACTGATTTCCCTTTCTCATTGCCAAAGGGACCTGACAGACAGCAGAGGCTACTGCTATAATGATGTGCTTTATACAAAGACGATGTTGTCAGATGAGCATTTTTTGCTCTGGTACGGTCATTTTCTGGCTGAAAGCTGCTTGGATTTATCTATGATTTAGTAATATACTCTGCAAGTCCATACTGAAATACTAAACTTGTCCACATACTTTGTAGTTCACTTCCTCCTAGTAGTAACACACCAGATAATCACTATAATTTACAATATGATCTGGTGAAGGATATTACCCTGCAAATTGAAACCATGTCTAAATGGTGACTGTTGCTCATTAAATGTCTGGTTTTGGACATTTCTTCTGAAGATTTCTACTTGTGATACCTCATCTACTGTGATACCTGTGTTATAATGTACCAAAGTCTAGGGGCACACTCCAAGGCCTTGTGGAACACGGTGGTATAAGAACTGTTTAACCTATCCTTAGCAGGATCACTGACTGCTATTTTCCTCTCGTTGGGAATTTAGGTTTTTTTCATGTATTGTAGAACTCTGTAACATAACATTTCAAAAGCAAACCTATTTGTATATTGAATGCATATACAGTATGGCAATAAAGAAAAAAGGATGGAAAAATAAAACATATATAGATACCATACAATACTTTTGGCCTTTAATCTATAATCAGAAATTGCTAAATAAAATATGTTTCTCAACTAAATCCTTAGGATATTTATATTGCTTATCTTGCAGGCTTCTCACCTGTATGTTTTCAGATGATACTTTCGATCTCTTATCATGTGGGGTGCCCGAGAAAGGATGGCATTACGTGTAGTCTTTCCAGCCCTGAGTATTCTTTCTGATGGAACCTGCAGTGTATAGAAAATGTGCTAATATATATTTTAATAATTTCCCAAATAAACACTGTAAGACCAAAAGGCCATAAAATGAATGGAAATGTAGGATGAGCAGTGTTAAATTACTAATGTCAATCAAATGTGACACAACTCACATTGGCAGGAAAAGTATATGTCTATGCTAGAAAGGCAAGTTGCTTTATGCATGTGCTCAGCAGTGGGGCTGCTGCCTTCTGACGTAGCCTTCCCGATGCCACCACCCCTCCCCGCACTTTCAACTTTTAGCTTTGGAGTAGGTCTGGAGGGGTGAATCGCAAGTGCTGTGAGCGCTATTGCTCTTGTTGATTAGCAGAGCCAAATTACTGTGATAAGAAATGGAAATTTGGCTGTTAAAGTTACCAGGAGTGACCCTGCATGTGCTATTGCTTTGCACATGATTTAACCTCTTAAAGGGCATGTGAAACTCAAAATATAAAATTGTCTAATAAAAGAAAACAAAGCTATTTGTAAAAACAATTGCTATTAAAAGCAGCATTTGCTTAACTCCTGGTTATTACTTTTTAAATAATGTTGCAAAAGTCTTAAGTCCCCCAGCAAAGACAAGTCTGTTTGTTAATCAGCTGCCTTGTCTTACAGGGCAGTGAATAGCAAAGGGACAGACAAATACTGCTTTTTTGGGATGACATTCCCTTTAAATATTACATGTACAAAAGGTACAATATATATATACATATATATATATACATATATATATATATAGTCCAAGGTTTTTTCAGCACTCCAGTATAAACAAAAAATAGACCTGGGTGCTATCGAGATATGCAATTTGTATATTAGCCAGGAATATCGATGCACACCAGGAGCCTTTTTAAAAAATTTAAATTATTTATTGGTATACATTTAAAAAATTGTTACAGGCCAACGTTTCGGTCTCCACCTAAGACCTTTATCACCTATATATATATATATTCAAATGTGTTCAGAACAATAGTGAATATCAAACCTGCCACTGAAATATTGTTTTCTGTGATGTTATTAATTCACAACGCTGAAATTCAGAGTCATTTTTGTAGTCACATTGTTTTATTTTACAAGTAAATATATAATATAAATTATTTTAGAAAAAGTTAATTTTTTGTAATAAATGTGTACTGTGTTAACAGTAATGTGTGCACTTACACATACATTATTCATCAGAAGTATACAGAAGTGCAATATACTGTTTGACATCAATACTTAAACATTGCTTTCATTTTAGCAATGTGTGTGCCCATGGTCATATATGGGCATTTTCAAATTAACTGAGGTCAGTGCTTTGACCCAGCTGTTGCAGTACATTGACATTTTTGTTCATGAGCCACATGCCTACTTAGACCTTGTTTTTAGGATCATTGTACTTATAAAACTGAACTTTGTAAAGTGACATGGTAATGGTGGGGCTTTTGGGTTGATAATCAAGATCCAGCAAGTAATACTCATGTAAACAGTGAGGTGGATCTTGACTTCAATTTAGTGGATCTTGGCTTCAATTTATTGTAGAGTAAACCAGTATGGCCTTGACTAACAGCATTTTGTGGTTTTTATTGTTACAAATTTCACTCTGAAATCATTATGCACCTTCACCACTTGGCGAAATCCCATTACCTCTGTAATGGTTTTAGCTGGACGTATCGGGATTTGGTTTTCAATGAGGGGGGTCTGAAAAATAAGACGGAACCAAAATAAACAAAAACAAACATGAAAACAAACAAAAAAAACCATTAGAATAGAGAAAACGAAAGCATAAAGTAACTACTAAATCTAAATGAAACTAAACAAGCAGAAAAGAAAGCAAGTGTGGTTTAACAGAACCTTAAAAGTAAGAAAGCAGTCCAAAGCATTAACATCCTTAAATTATGTATTAAAAGAAATGAAGGAAAGCAAAAATAAAGATTAGAGTAGATGTGGAATTTCCGCTATGAAGGAAATCAGAAATCATATAATATTTAAATATACTGTAAGGAAACACAAAAAGCAAATAATAATCCTAATCTCAATTTAGCTTTTATAGGGTTGAAGTCTATACTTCCAGCAACATAATATGATCATGGCTCTCTACTGTATCCAGTGGCATTTTGGTGCTAAATGTTTGAGTCAGACAGCCTTAGGCTTACTGTGGAAGCAGGGTAACTACAGATGAAGCAGACCTTTCAAACTCTTAATCAAGGAAATTGGTCATAAATATGCCCTAAAAGAGCTAGCAAAACCTAGAACAAAGCTGATATAACATGCTATAGCACATCTTTATAACATTTTATTAAAATACATATATTACTTTTATAATTAATACTGGGCTAGCACACCTAGAATGCCCAGAGCACTGGTCTGGGATCAGTTAGGGGAAGATTTGAAAGAATGACTTCATGGGTTGCTGGTACAACTGCAAGCCCAGCCTGAATGCCAATTTGTGAGGGTTTTGGGGAGAAATTCATCTCATTTTGAGGTAAGGTGGGCCCTCACTAAAAGTTTGATCTGAAAGTTGGGTTTGAAGCAAAATGTCCAAAATCCAGGGCTGGAACTAGCCACAGTCAGGAAAGGTATATGCTCAAAGCATTGTTTGTGGGGGTGCATTTCCAATTGACAGACAGATGTATTTTATGTGGAATGGGCTGGTGACAGGCTCTTGAGTTACCAGGCAATGCTACTTGGCCTGACTCTGTGTACTATATCTATACTATGTGGCAAGTTAACCATTAAACAAAAAACAAAACTGTTAGTTGAAAAAGGAGCCCAGATAACATAAAAAGTAGAAAATCTTTATTAGGACATTCAGGTCTGGACTGAGAACTGAAATAGGCCCTGGCATTTCAGGTACACAGAGGCCCACTCAACCCACATAGAGGCCCAAACAAGACCCCACCAGCCCACTAAATACTGATTTTCTATGGGACCTTATAGCAGCCCCTCTGGCATTTGCCAGAACCCACAGATTGCCAGTCCGGGCCTGCATTCAAAGCCTTACGCATTTTATGCCTGAGATGGGCACTTACTCAGCCTATGAGTAGATGCCCATCTTAGGCACGCAATGTTTCAGGCTTTGAATGTCCTAATGAAGATTTTCTACTTTTTATATTATTTGGGCTCCTTTTTCAACTAACAGTAAGTCTATCCCACTTTTGTTTTTTGTTTGAGTACACTAAATTATATGGCACTTGGACTGTGGGTCTGTTTTGGGATTGGACTACTGTGAATTATTTTGCTAGTGCAGTATGGATTTTTGGACTTCTATTATATATATTTACACATACCATATTTGTATTGTGTTCCGGTGGTAGAGGCACACACTACAACTTTTGAGTTATAAGTTAACCTTTAATATACTATATTTTTCATTATTCTTTACTGGGTAAAATGGGGAATTTATTTACCTTGGCTACCTTGGTGTAGGAGCACAAATCTGTCATGTGGCTTATTCCCAGAATCTGAGGGGAGAGTATAACTGTCGCAATGCTCAAACAACTAAGAAATATTGATCAGTGATTAGTCCTTTACAGTTTGTACTTCTATATGTAGGGAGGTGCACCAGTTTCTTATACAGTATGAAATTATCATTACAAGGAAATAAGAAGAGACATCAGCCCTGGCATTCACAATCCCTACTCTAATGAATTATAAAGAGTTTATCATTCCCAAATCTCACACACTAGACACAGAAAATTACATAAATATAATAGAAACATGCAGAGGTATCCCCAACATGATGTAGATGCCATCTGCATTGGAGTCAATGGGCTTTTTTTTTGCATCCCTAATTGCAATCTAGTTCTTATCCCTAACTGTAATCATTATAGCCCACATAACCAACAACCAATACGGGCGATAGCATTCGGTGCTGCTGCTAAACTGTGCTGAATATTGACACTCACTGAAAAAGAATTACAAGAATTGATACATCTATCTACTTTGATAAAAATGCCAATTTGTTAGCTAGAAAGAATGATTGGAAAGCTAGGAATCTGCAGTTCGATCTTTAATTAAACTGACCCTGTGTCTTGAGAGAGAATTATTTTTGGCTCTTCGAATTTCATCTGTAAAACACTCTGCTTAAAATACTTTTCTACTCTCAGAGTCAGAGCCATTCTCTAAACAGTTTCTGCTGAATTTGAAAAGCCATTTATTGAGGAAATTCTGTTACATTGTTGTTTTTATTACATTAATATTTCTATTTCTGGCACATTTTCAAACAGATTTTGGTTTTGATAAATATGCTCCAGTATATAAGAAGTAATTTATGTGTATAAAGTCAGGGCTGATACATAGCTGCATGAGCAAAACAGTGATGTAGCCACCAGTGCAAAATACAAAGGCCCTTATGTGCAATCTTGTTGAAGACTTTATACCAGGGGTGTTGAACCTTTTGGATTTGCTGGGTCACATTGGAAAAAGAAAAACTGTCTGGGGTCACACAAGAAATAAACAAACACTTTTGGTTTGTAAAAGTAAAGAAAATACACAAAAAGAACTACAATACCAGTTGGATAACCAGATGGAGCTATACATTGGAATATGAGACACCTGGATATAAAAGAGCCTTATTTTATATTATTATTACAAACTGGGCTATGGGCAGAGTCAGCCCTCCTCCTATATCCTTTGCGACGTGACATTTCCTCGGGAACCGAGCATTTCAAGCTGGGCTGAATTCATGTCCCTCAGGCTGCAGGTTGGACACCCCTGCTTTATACATCTTAGCTTTTAGTGCATACTTAAAGGAGAAGGAAATCTACAGAGGCATTTTATTGCCAATAGATCAGCTGCAATAGTGCAAGCTAGAA
>CM044447.1:74046474-74062877 GCA_024363595.1 Xenopus borealis | reverse complement strand
CCCCCCTCCCTTCCACCAAATTCACTAGCTTTGATCATCTGTTAAAACCATATGATTTTACAAAGTTATCTCCCTTAATTGCCCGCATTCTCCACCAAAACATAAAAAGCAATAGAAACAACCTTAGATTTGTTTTGTTTGATATGTGTAGTTTATTTTGTCCAGACATGTACAAAAGACTTTGAGTATACTTTAGAATATATTTTTCTACTCTGGTAATATAAGAAACCATAAGATATCAAAATCAAAAAATTTTTTCTAACATGTTATCTTGCCCTTGCATATGGCTCTAAGCCATCGTCTCATTTAAAGTAAAACAACCCTTAACTAAATAAGTCTCTAATATCTAATTAGTTTTTGTCTATAGAATCTAATATTAAATCATTCAGTTCATTGTTAAATAACAACACATCTTAATTTTTATCTATATGTTATTCTAGCAGGAGATGGTATAGTATCTAGTCCTGAGCTGTAGGGGAATGACTATTGCAGCATTTACTGATGTTTAGCCCCTAGTTATGCAGGTCTTATGACTATATGAAGTTCAATAGAACATCTACAGGGAAGCGTAGTCACATGAACATTGATGTGATTCATATTTATTTATTGTTGCTTTTTACAAACAGTGGAATATCAGGTCAGTGGTCATGATGGAAATGCTTGCATGCTTTAATTGCTCTTTATATATTGATGAAAATATACCAAAAATATATCTTCCATTTATTGTTAATTTATGAAAGGGATGATGGCAATTTTGTGAAGATGGATTATTCCTTCCCTGAAGGTTCGCTTTAGTGCATTTGTGAGTGTTCAAACATTTATTTACACTGTTACACCTCACTAGTATATAAGTATAGGGATAATCCACTGGGTGAAGGGTTCCATTAATCCCTTTCATTTGGCTACTGGTTAGAAAAAATATAGTAATCATAATTCTATTAGGTATTATTGGTATACATTTTATTATTGGTATACAGTGCCAGAAAGTGAAAATGGCATAGAGGAAAATGGCAGTATAATCTGCAGAATCCCCTAATCTAAGTGCTGTGTTGGAGGGTGTGCAGAGTTAAGTGCATTGTAGATCTTACTGCAAGCTTGATGTCCTTAGTATTTGCAAAGGATTACAATGAATTGAAGGTGATAATGATGAAAGCAATACAGATTGAGTGGTCAGATGGTATGAGTGAGCAGAGAGAAAGAGAAATGCAGGCTTTTATAGAATGATGGAGTACCTTGTTGCCATACAATATAAAATAAATGCCTTGTGATCATAAAATTATTGATCTTTTAATAAAATTCTACAGAAAAGACGTCTTGCTCATTTCTGCCACTGTGACCTAAGGCTAGGGCCAGAAGATGTTGTCCTGCTGCTCCATCTTGCCTTTTCAAGTGCAGACAAATTTCAGCGTGAAATGCAAAATGTTGGATCTTGCACCCGTGAGGAAATGATGCTTCCAAGTGCAGGCAGATCAGGAGTGGAAGAGCAGCTGTTTCTGCCATTGTCTGGCCCTGCCCTAATTAATTATCTGACTAAAGCTTTATAAATAAATAGATATAATACTAATCTTGCTATAGAGTCCAATGTCACACACCCAGTCCTGTATATATATTTCTATTGTTATCTGTATCTTAATTGTACAATGTGCTTGTATTGAATGTAATAGGATAATCACTAATTTAAGGGATTTCAGAGCAAGTACAGGATAGTGGCTTTAGGACTGTTTCTACTTTGGTTACAACCCCTTGGTAACAACATCCCACAGCAAAAAAAATGAAAAAGCTGAGAAAAGATTCTCTGAGAAATTGCACTCCATTCCCTGTTCCTACATCCAATGAATCATTTTCTCTCTGTTGTTAAGCACAAACAGGGAATAAGTTATAATGGAATATACAGGGAACTAGGGATAACAGAATAAACAGGGAATACTCAAATAAATAGCTAAAAAGGGGTAAGGGAATAAAAAGGGAACAAAGGATACAGCCATAAATAAGAAGGGATAAGGGGATATGGTAATAAACAGGAAATAAGGGACAAGGGAATAAACTGCCATTCTTGGAGACCTTAAAGGGATACTGTAATGGGAAAACATGTTTTTTTCCCCCAAAATGCATCAGTTAATAGTGCTGCTCCAGCAGCCTTCTGCACTGAAATCCATTTCTCAAAAGAGCAAACAGATTTTTTTATATTTAATTTTGAAATCTGGCATGGGGATAGACATATTGTCAATTTCTCAGCTGCCCCAAGTCATGTGACTTGTGCTCTGATAAACTTCAGTCATTCTTTACTGCTGTGCTGCAAGTTGGAGTGATATCACCCCTCCCTTTTTTCCCCCAGCAGCCTAACAACAGAACAATAGGAAGGTCATCAGATAACAGCTCCCTAATACAAGATAACAGCTGCCTGGGAGATCTAAGAACAGCACTCAATAGCAGAAACCCATGTCCCACGGTGTTCCATTCAGTTACATTGAGAAAGAAAAACAACAGCCTGCCAGAAAGCAGTTCCTTGCTAAAGTACTGGCACAAGTCACATGACATGGGGCAGCTGGGAAATTGATAAAATGTCTAGCCCCATGTCAGATTTCAAAACTGAATGTAAAAAAATCTGTTTGCTCTTTTGAGAAATGGATTTTAGTGCAGAAGTCTACTGGAGCAGCACTATTAACTGATTTTTCCGATGACAGTATCCATTTAAAGGGAAAAGACGTGCTGTGCCCTGCAACCACAGAGATGGCTAGGCTTTTACATATATATATGTGTTGATGCAACAATCTATTTATAAAAATACAAAAGACTAACTACCAAAGTCTAAAGAGTAATTAAGTATAACTAAATATACACAGGAGTAATTAAGAGCACATATAGCACAAAGCAATGAAGGCTGAATAAAGTATAACACCAAGGAAACATAAAAGTGGGAATGATCTGCGAGAAGCTCATAGATAGAGAGAGAAAAATACATTAATAATGCACTTTATTAGCACATACGGCATTTATTTTATTTCTGTTACATTACCTTTACCTTATTACAGTTTTTGGATCCTGGTCCCAAAGCACTATTCATATTTTCTTTGTCTGACAATCCTACAAAAACAATTAAAAATAAGCACTCCAATATTATTATTCTAGTATTAAAGACTGGGCAATGTCTTGGTCAGTAAAATATCAGCTGAGTGCCAACCCCGTTCTCTGAGCTCTTTTGCAAATTACATTTTCAGACAGATATTTGCTGTTTTAGACTGCTACCGTAATAACATTAATGGAACAGTTCAGTATAAAAATAAAAACTGGGTAAATAGATAGACTGTTCAAAATAAAAAATGTTTCTAATATAGTTAGTTAGCCAAAAATGTAATGTATAAAGGCTGGAGTGACTGTATGTCTGACATGAGAGAACAGAACACTACTTTCAGCTCTCTTGTTTTCCACTGACTGGTTACCCTGTTACCAGGCAGTAACCAATCAGTGACTTGAGGGGGGGACACACGGGCCATAACTGTTGCTTTTGAATCTGAGCTGAATGCTGAGGATCAATTGCAAACTCACTGAACAGTTATGTCCCATGTGGACCCCCTTCATGTCGCTTCAAGTTTAGCATTAGGAGTCTAAAACATATCTCAGACACCACTAAAATTAGAATATGACTGTACATTTCAAAAGTGCACACATAGGGGCAGATTTATCATTGGTTGAATTTCGGATTGAAAAAAATTTGAAATTCGACCATGTGAATAGGAAGTAAAATCCTTCAAATTCGAATATCGAATTCAAAGGATTTTACCGCAATTTGATTCGTCGAACGATCGAATAGGAAATATTTGATCGATAAATCGTTCGAATCGATCGATTCAAATTATTTTTTCGATTGATCTAAATTCTTTTATTAGTAAACCTAATTCGGTAACTATGATCTGGTGAACTATGTGGTCGAATAAAAATTTAAAGGGGAAGTACTTCGACAGTCGGATGGTCGAATATTCAAATGAAATTTTATTCAAATCATTCGAATCATTCGATTCGATCGAATTTACAAAATTCACTGGTCGAAGTGGTCTTAAAAACATTCGAAAATTCAAATTCGAGTGTTTTTGAAAATTTGATTGAACTTCGAATCCTTCATATAAATTTAGTAAATCTGCCCTAAGTTTATGTCACTTTAATTTTTGTGATTTATATGCCCATTAAGAGGAACCAAATAGCACATACACTGCAGTACTTTTTAGACTTTTTCACTTACTGTCATTAGATCCAGTTTCCAGAACACCGTAGGGTGGAGCCAGAAAGCCTGCCATATACTGTCGATATTTCTGCAACACAAAAAATCTGGATTTATATATATTTACACATTTGTCAAACTTTAGGTTTTTTCAGAAGCCCCAGATTCACAGGATTCCATTATTAATATATAGCAGGACTGTCAACTGAGGAACCACAAGTTGTGCAACACTGATATAAAAGTTATTGTTGCAGCGGTGCCCAAAAGTCACCATCTGCCTGTCTGTCTACCTGCTATAAATCATTCATCCTGCCTACAACTACTACATGGGGGCAGAACACTTCCTCTGTTTCACCCTCTCTATTTCTTATAGTAATAAAGTATGAAGCTGCCACACACAATACAGATAGTTTCCCCTGTACTTACAATAGGTTTGTAGGAAGATGTTGCAGATTCATTGCTTATCTTGATTATTAAAGGTTATAGCAATCCTCTAACACCCAGGTTAATAAATAAGATCCCACGTAGAGAGATGGACAGCCGAGATATTTTTGGAGGATCTAATCCCTTTCAATGGGATAATGCCACAGGTTCTTTCAGAGGTGCTTTAGGTATAAGCCGCTTAGACATAACTATTCTTTTCATTTCATATCAACAACTCACCTTACGGAGCCAACCAGGGCTAAAAACTTGTATTGAGCTAATAAACTGAATGTCATTTTTAGCATCACAGGCAAAGGGTTTTTATAACAAGAGTTGCCACCTCTCTGATTTGGGGTAAGCTAGATCAGCCAAAGGGAAAACAATCTACACAATTGCTGATGTAATTGTGAAGCACAGAGTAACACATTACAAACACAAATAAAAGCAATCAGGGCATATAACAAAGTGCTTCTCCATATAGGTACAACTTCTGCGGTTCTATTCATCCTGCCTGCTTGTAGCAGTCACATCTGTACTGTATCTCCTGCAGCTAGCTCTGTACAACATTTTCTGATGTGTGAAATGGCCCTTTGGGGGACTCCCCTTTTCACAAAATGTAAATGCTTGGAGCTCACACTGTGTCTGTCTCCTTCTCTTTATACTTTCATTCAGTTCCTCTATAATCCCCCTTCTCTCTCTTTCCCCCTCCCTCCATTCAATTTATTATTTATTTATATTTCCTTTGCCAAATTTTTGGATATCCATCCTCTCCCTGTATTTTGCAAACCTGCAGCCAGTCTCCCAATAACGTCATCTCTAACAACATTGTACCTGCATTTATTACATTTAATTCAGTATAAGGTTTCAAAGTACACACAGTGTTTGCTGCAGCTTACACAACTGAGCCTTGCATTTCTAAGGGGTCTTTTTGTTGGCCTCACTGGTATCTTACCCAAAAAGGACTACTGCTAATAACACAGTGCTGACTGGCATTGTGTAACCGGGGTACTGACTGATTTAGCGGGCAGGCGGGCCAGGGCCACGTGGTCCTAGCGCCCGTCCGCATACCCCCTCTGGTGTGAGTGTGCCTGCGCTCCTGCACCGGAGCACTGGGGAGCTGCGCTCCCCCATACCTCCCACCTCTCTCATTATTAGAGGGACAGTGCCTCTTTTGACAGCATAACCCACAACCTAATTTGTACTGGAAAGTCCTGTTTTTCTCTGCACTGAACAATCAGAAAAAGAAACAAAGTTAGACTCACAGCAATTCACCTTCATTAGCAAAACTGTAAAAAAACGAAAACTGAAAAAAAAAAAAATATGTTCAAACTTTCATAACCTGCCAAATGTTGTAAAATTAACATGTTAATTAGGAGGTGTGGCCACAAAAATGGGCATGACCAAAAATATTCTGCCACCTGAGGCCCGGACCTTTGTGGCCTTGCCACAAATCCAGGCCTGCTTGCTACTCCTCGATGGAGCCCATATACAGATGCAGTCACTTTGGATTGTAAGTTAAATGCGTCGTGACTTAACTCATCTAACCCATTTATCCCACTTAGCACAGACTATTGTGTCACAGCATCCCATCCAATTAAAGAGTTCACCATTGAAAACAATGGAGCTTTGGTATGGTAATGAAAAGGTTAAATGCATTAAATGAGTTAAGATAACTTTAGATAACACAGTTTCTTCAATTAGTCCATGACGCATTTAACTTACAAATCCAAGTGACTGCATCTGTAACTCAGCTAGCTTACCTACTCCTATCTCTCATCAACTAAGCTCAGCCCAACACAACACTGGGTAGCCTTAAAGAAATGAAACATTGCTTAGAGTTGCCTATTCTATAACATATTAAAAGTTAAAGTAAAACTCAAAGGCGCACCACCCCCTTAATGGTACATGATTATTATTAAGGAGGCCCTTGCATTTGGTGTTTTCCTTTAGCCCCTCTCCATGGGACCATGGTGCACATAGCAAATGAGATATCAGACGGTTGTGTCTAAATAAATGCAGTGCATTAGAGCTTATTGCTAAGCAATATTAATCTACATTACAAGTAATAAGATAAAGTCATAGTTACATTACAGTCTACTTTTACAGCACCAACAATCAGGACATTACTGACTCCTTCCCATAAACTATTCCAACTGTGTTTTTTGTTTTAAAAAAATCATTGCCCCAGCCTACAGCAAGTTGCACTATGAAATGGCTTGGTTGTTTGGCAGATCAATAACACTGTTGTGCTTAATATATGCTTAAACTGCTCGGCAATCAAAGGATCTGATTACAATATATCCCATTTCTCTCTGATGTATTGTTGCACATCATATTGTTAGCCTAACGTCTCACATTCACTTTACTCTATAATCAGTTCTCTGACATGGCCTTTTATGTTCATGACCATCTTAAAAGAACAGATGGTTGCAGAAGCCAAACAGGAAAATCCTATAAAAATGCCTTGTAAATACAATGGTGCCTTTAAAGGCAAATTAGCGTCATTCACAATTATTCCATACTGCTGTTTAACTTGGGGTTCAAGACTAATATGTTATTTTCTGTAAACCTCAATAGAACAAATGCAGAATTTTGTCTAGCCTGTCAAATTTCTTCCAGATTTCATTCTTTTCCAACATATACATTGCTAGTATAATATTAAGAATTATCATAATAAATAAAATAACGGCAAAATATTTTGGCTCCCAAATCTTTACAGGAAGTCAACTTGTTTCGTATAAAAATAGTATCTACCATGTACTGGTGGAGGTGGTTTGCTGAACGGCCTGTGACGATAGATTTCAGTCGGTGAACCTACTAACCAAGAAAGATTTATAATAGATCACTCTAGAAGTGAAACATAGGATCTGGGTAATTAGCAGAGAAGCCAGAGGCTCAAACAAGGAGACCAGGAAGGGTTAGTACCTTGCAATGTCAATCTGCAAGTAAAGGGACTTAAGTGGTTAGGCTCAAGTATAGGAGATTTTTGGAGAGAAGGACCATTGTGAGCTTCGGCTAGTGCTGGAGATTGCTTTATCAAAGCACCTCTGGTATTACCTCTGGGGTGTTGTGAACACAACAGCTAAAAAGTAAAAGTAATATCTGATGAAGTTCTGTGTGTGATTAAGTGTGGTTAATCCTTCCTCCAACAGTACAACAAGGGCCCACCTGAGAGGAGAGTCCATGTTACCTATGCTCTACCAGGAGTTGCCACACAGGGTAATTCAGAACATAAGGTATCCAATTCCCTTAACTGTATGTATACTCAAGGCCCAACAGAGGATATCCTCTGCCTTTTACAACCCAGTCTCTCTGACATAAAAGTTATAACTAAAATTGAATCTCATCTTTTCATGAGATTTTTACCACAATCTTTATATCTCATTCCAGATATCTGTAGCTGCCACTTAGCTATGTCTGACCAGGTAGCTTTTTGAAAGGGAACTTCTAATAATTCTAGGAACAGCTTTGTTCTTGTTACTGTGTAGCTGTTACCCCTAACCCAGATTCATTTCAGTTACACAAGTAAGAGTTCTGGAACTCATGTCCCAAGAGACAGCCTAGTGTCAATGGCAAATCTTTCCTAACAGTGATAAACACTGGAATAGTGCATATACAAATGGAGAATTTAGTTGAATGGATCTGCACTTAATGAATGCCACTCAGTCTAATTTGCTATAAAGTACTAGAGTGCCAATGTTTCCTATTTATGTATTTACACTTGTCATTGAGTATATTGTACAACAAGGCTATAAAGTGGGCCAGATTTTGAAGAGGATCACTGCCTTGTTGACCAGGACACCATACACAGAGTTTCTATGTTCTCACTGTGTTTTTGTGGGTTTTCTCCAAGAGCTTTCCTTCCACAGTCCAATCTCACAAACTCACTGTACAATAATTCAGTGGTTGTCCATCTGTTTTTGGTAAGTCAAACCTTTGGTGACAACCCCCTTAGCTCAAAATAAAGTTACAGATATATGAAAACTTTGCTGCATTAGCTATTCAACCATAGATACATCAGTCTATAGACAAACAAGTAAGTGCTCACTCACAAATGCCACTTTGTGTTAAGCTTGCAGAGGTATCTAAAACTCATCCTACTATCTCCGTACTAGACCTTCAAACGAATCCCCCAAACCACTGATCTAGAACCCCAGGGGTACCACTCCATCAGTTTAGGAATCACTGCTTTCATTTAATTTGGTCCTGATGACATTTACCTTAGTGTATATGTATGTGCAAATGACAAAAAAAGTTAAAAGTTTCACTGCAGCAGGATTGAGTGATCATTTAATGTCATACATTTGGGCCATAGTAAACCCTTTAATCGTTAAGTGTATGTAATATTATTTATGCTTCTACATTTTGGTATTGGAGGTCTGATACATGGACAGAGGAATCAATGATCTTTCTATAATACAGGGTAGCCTTTTATTTATTGGTTTAATATTTGCCTTATGAAAATAACACAATAAAAGTCTTTGAGGGGCTTAGAATTATCCCTTTTGAAATTGTATAATAAGAAGACAATTTCTGAGTGCAGCAGGATATTTTTTATATCTAATACTCATGGAACGCATGGCATTCTCTGCTGGCAGGAATGTGCTGTGTGTGCCATTAGCCAAAAAGGTCTTTATCCTTCTATGTTAGTTAGTCTGATCTGTACAAGAATATCTATCAGTGCACATCTGGGAGTAGTAAACCCAACTAATCTATGCATTCATTTCTTAGACGAGCTTTATAAGGCAATGGAAAAGAGCATGACAGCTTTTTCTAAAATATGCTAAATGGATATGACAGTAATCCCCAAGATAAACTGCAAAAAAAAATGTACAGTAACCAGATGAATATATTCCCCATTTAGATTCACAGCTATATTCTGCTTGTATAATAATTCACTTGTACGTTCTCAATATTGTTTTTACATAACTCAATGTAAACAGTTAAGCATTACTCAAATACTTTTATATGTTTTCACATGCTGTGTTAAAGGACATTAGCAGTGCCAGCCAGTGATCCCTTGTGCCATCATGGGCTCACACTTGAACAGTAAAGTAAAGTAAAGTCAGAGAAATTACTGTACTGTGTATGCACTGGCACAGGGCGACACCAGTGATGCTGGGGAAAATAGAATAAGGTGGTGGCTTTTTATTTTAGAGAAGAGGTGCCCCAGCTTTGGGTCCCAGGTTAGTGATCACAGTCACCAGAAGGTGCCTAACAGACGGGAACTCCCTGTAAATTTTAATTGTTCTTTAAATTTAAAAATTGCTGGGTTGAAAGTTGATTGTTGCCCAAACTGCCACAGCTCATACCGTAACTCCCCCTTCTTGCCACAATAAATTTCCCAATTCCCCTTCTGCCCTGATACCTCATTACACAACACGGGTGGGGGAAGTGTGTTGGAGTGGTGACAAGAGGGTTGGGAGAGGAGTGAGATGAAGTGGTAACAGCTACAAATGGCCAACATTTGGGGTAAGCAGGAAGAAGAGTTACATGCCTTGTGGCCTCCACCTAGGGTTTCTACTCTTTGAGTTGAGGAAATATGGGCAGGGTGAAAGGACAGGCAATGTCTGGGATAGCGTGGGTGGTGTCGAGGGGCAGTGACATTTAGTGGGCAGATTGGTGACATCAGGGGACAGGACAATAATGTGCATAACGGTGATTTCACTTCAGAGTTTTGTCCAGATTACCTGGCTTTTCAACCAGACAGGTGTACCCCCCACCATTGTGCCACAGGCATGTGCCTCTTCTGCCTACCCCTAGTTCCAGCTCTGTTACCTAAGCCCTGTGTAGCCAGAAATCTCTGTCCATACAGTAAAACAAAAGTGACAGAAGGAAGAAGGAAAGCAATAAATTGATCACATTGCCGATGACTTTGTACTAGCGATGCAGCAACTCTATTTGGGATTTGGCTATATCCTTCATGAAAAATTTGACTGAACACCAAATCCGAATTCTAATTTGCATATGTGCAAATTGAGGACGGGAAGGGAAAATGTGGAAAAACTTGTTTTGAGACAAAAAGTCATGTGCTTTCCCTTCTCGCCATTTCCCTTCTCATTTGCAAATGCAATTATGATTTGGTTCAGCCAGGCACAAGGATTTGCCCAAATCTGACCTTAACTAAGGTCAATGAAACACGGTGACTCTTGTCACTGGCAGAAGATCCCACTCCCCCCGACACCAGAAACTACCTTGTATTGAAACCAATATGAAATGCAGCACGTATATAAACAAGATAGGACAATGTAGGTCTCTATAAAAAGATATTGCATGAAACAACTCATATGTAAAACCCTGCTTCGTGTAAATAAAGCATTTTCATAATAATACACTTTTTTAGTAGCATGTGCCATTGGGTAATCATAAATAGAAAATTGCCATTTTAAAAAATAAGGACAGCCTCCTGGGATTGTATGATTCAATGTTGCACAAAAACATACCAAACAAACTATAAAGCCAAATACAGACAAGCCAAATAACAGCCAATAATAATCTGTTGCTCAAGTATTAATTTTGGGGGTATAGTTTTCCTTTAAAGGACCAGGAACTGTGTATACAATGGTTACAGACATAGACTGCTGCATTTGGGAAAGCAGGTGGTAATATGTATCTCCTGTGTATATTGCCTGTTATTAATGTAGAAGCTCTGTAATGATGGATTTTAAAAGTACGCCTGACCGGGACAAATAGAGAATTAAACTGGAACTTAAAACCCTTTAAACAGCTGCAAAGCAATTTAAAAGTAGAAATGTCCATCAAAAGCTCCAGTTTAAAAAGCTGCTTTGGAGAACCTATAGCTGCAGTGGGTGCAGATCTATATCCAATATGATTTACAAAATCAACAGTAGCAGGTTGCGCTGAACTGTAGCCTCTGATTAATAAGTTACAGATCGTGGTGTTCCTAACGTCTGTGTTATTCAAGGCAGGCATGACCTGCATGTGCACGCATCACATTATGACATAATACAGACAAAAAGTGATAACTTCTGCGATAACTTCCTAATATGTATTCTGCTCACAGAACCCCAGCCAAAATCACATTGTTGGCTCTGCAGAGACATATTCTAATTGCTTGTCCTGAGTGACCTTTAAATCTTTCTATGCTGCAAGAGAAAATTCCCAGCTGATCTGTATGGTTATCCTGCTGTCCAGTGAGCCCTCAACCCAATCATGCCAGCGACTACAGGCACTGACAGAGCCAGTGGACCTATTCCGACCCAATTTTAATAAAATCAGAAATAATTTAGGAAACCATTTAGGTAGGGTTGTGTATTAAAATACTATAATTTAGCTGTCTAAACTGTCTGTTTTACTACAGTAAGTTTATACAAATCAAATTAAGGTGGAAAGGACAATTACAGCAATTACATTGCAGCAATATGTCAAGAACTAATGGAGAACCTTAAACCTCATATTTTATATTTGATGCAGCATACAGCTGTACTGCTCTCTGGCATCATTTTGTATTGCCAATTTGTCTTTGTCTGTTGATAGTATTATATTTTCCATGTAGCCTTGTAATGGTATTACTGGTTCAGCCTGCAGTTAGGCATCCCTAACATTTTAGGTCACACTGTTGATCCCCATACCAGCCCTTTTATACACAGAAATGCTCCCAATTCACACAACAACCCATCAGTATCCACAGTTCAAAATGATTAGAAGGTATGATGTCTTTAGCCCTGTCTGAACAGCTATGGTCTCTCAAGCAGGCTGGCTACAAGCTCAGAATCTTTCTATTGTGTTGTAACCCACTTAGAAGAAGCCAGAAGCTGCTGCTGATCTTGTGATATCAAATGGGGGACTGTTCCTTGTGCTCCAGAATGGCAAAGATCTGCACTTGTGATGCCTGTTTTCAGATATGTACTTAAGAGGGTGCCTGTGGGTGCACAATGCTTGATGACTGAAATATAAGTGCATTTTCAACTGAGCGTTGAGGGGTGTAATTTTGTACCCTTTAGAGGTCTAGAAGGGTAAATTACCCCTTGCACATACTTTAAATACAAATTTTGCAGCAATATAAACAATGAGTTTTAGGCCACTGTGGAATGGAAACTTCTGCTCATTCTGGTTCTGCTTTATGCTTGTTAATGCAAGGAGCCTGTGTTCCCTACCAAAACCTCATTAGTTCACATTGGTGTCTCCGCTGAATTCATAGCAGGCCTCTCATGAATTCTAACTAGTCTTTAAAAGAGGTTTTTGGAGAGATGATTAAGCTGATTTGAAGTGCTCGAAAGGCCTGATTGGCTACATAAATACAAGATGATTTTCATTTAGCACAAAGACTGTAGTGATGTACCAAAATCATTAGAATTCCCACCATTCAATCACTGGCCCCCAATTTAGCAGCATTATATCATTATCCAACACTCTCGTTCTAACTGTGTCATTTTGCATGTATAATGAGTTTGCACACATTTACATAGCAAAGGTCAAGCATTCTGATCATTAATTTGGCTGTTTTTGCTCAAACTTGTCCATTTCTGTACTGTATTTCTATAATGAGATATGTCGTTGTAACAAGCATAATTGATTATTGATGCATGTTGAGGCTATCGGCATATGCATCGCTTGTCTGGAATTATGGTATAATGTGGTGCTTTGCCTCAACCCATCAAAGAAAAAACCGCTAAGAAATAATTTCAAATGGGCACTCCCAATAAAGGGCTTAAAGAGGTTGTTCACCTTCCAAACATTTTTAAATTCAGTTGCTTTTACATTGTTCCCCAGAAATAAAGACTGTTTTCAATTAATTTCCATTATTTATTTTCTATTGTTTTTCCAAAATGAAGATTAAAGTTGAATGTTGGTGTCTCTGGTGTTTGAGTCTGGCAGCTCAGTAATTCAGGTGCAGATTGTAAACCATTACAATTTTGCATCATTAGTTGATACATTTCTCAGCAGCATCTCTGGAGTATCAGCAACTATTGTATCAATTCTAACAGCTGACTGTAATGAAACCTAGGGATTCTGCTCAGCAAGGACAAAGATAAGAAATGTATCAACTAAATGTTTCAATTTAAACAGTTTACAGGGTCGGCGACCCCCCCTCCCAGGGCTGCTTTAGAAAGTGAAAAATGACACTTCAATATTAGAAAAACAGTGACACATAGAAAATAGAAAGTCATTGAAAAAAGTCATTATTTCTGGGGATCTATCTGAAACCAACTAGTTGTTTGAAGGTGAACAATCCCTTTAAAGGAATACTGCCATGTACAGTAAAAAAATAAAACATAAGAAGCTCACTTGTAGCACGTTTCCATAGAATGTCCCCTTAACCCCAATGGGAACTGCAATAAGGGTACTAGGTGTGTTACCATGATGATGTCCATCAGGAATCCCAGGCGCAACATATAGGGGTTATCTACTAAAACTCAAATTTTTCTCATAAATTCAATAAATCAAACTCAACCAACGTCCCACCAACAATTTTAACATTATTTATTAATAAAATAACTTGAAAAATGTAATTCAGGAAAAGTATTAATAAAATTGTGAAAAAACTCTAATCATACACATTTTTCGGATTGACTCCCCAAATTTTTTCGGGTTATCTCCCGAAAACATTTCATCATAGCAGAATGTGTGGGCACATTAGTGCTCAGTACAACCATACAGACGTGCACAGAGAATTTTTAGACAGGAATTGCGCTTGCAAGTGCTATTGCAATTGTAAATCACACTCTCCTAGCACCCCCTTAGGTGGGCCCAAGGCATGGGCTTATGCTGCCTACAGTTTGTAGCCTTCCCAACCTAGCATACTGGTTGCTGTAGTTAAGCAACATTGGTGTTGTATTTGTTTCTCCATTTCTCCCCTTGAAACTGTAAGCTGTAAATGCAGTTTTTCTTTCACAGAAGAACTAAACAGCAGTATACCCTCCATTCTTATTGGTCATTATAGTGACTCACCTAAAGTAAGAATTACAAAATTATCTCTCTAAATTGTTGGCTGTCTCCTTCAAAGAAGTAGAAGAGTAGCAGATCAGTTTCTTTTGGAGGATTTAAATCTTGTTTAAGAATGTACTGAATTTACACTATTCAAAAAAAAAAGAATGCAGTCTCACAAGAGCAATTGTTTCCATCCTAATTACTTAATCACAGTCATTCCTCCTTAGAAGTACATAAGGAATAACAGTGCATGAGATAGCATTTATCAGCCAATAAAACAGTTGGAAACCCCTCAGGGAGAAGCCAGGGACATTTCACCAAACACTTTGCACTGTGAACACCTAATTTCTTCAGCTTCCCTAACTAATGCATGTAGTTAGTCAACCAATCACAATTGCCTTTATTCTAGCTGACTGGCAGGCAAATACATGCGAGTGCAGCTGTCACTGCTTCTTGTTCTCCAAACAGCAATTGCAAGGCAAAGGTAGGTCAGTTGTCTCTTCCTGGAGACCCAGCCTGCCACCCCAAATAAAGTGACATGCCTAGAAACCGACAGCTGTCAGTTCCAAACCTAAATATCATTAAACTTTTATCATCAAGAATTCTGGTGCAAACAGAAAGAATTCTAACAATAACTAAAAGTGAGACTGCAGTGGCAAAAGATGTCCACCATAGAATTAGTGTAACAATTTTATTCCAAGACCATTACCCCTTGGGGTCGTCGACCAATTCGGCACGCCAGTGCTGACGCACGCTGGCATCCAATTTGGCTTGCCTCGTTAACTGTGGGCTAGGCTCGGCGGCCCAGTTAAGGACTGTCTGCCCAGTGGTTGGGGACCCTTGGTCTAGATTGAGACAAATCTAATGTTCCAATAAATTTCTTGGATTATTTTTTTACTACAGGGTACTATAGAGTTCATTTACAGACACCCAAGTTCAAGATCCCTAAGAGGCATACTCATAGTGCTTGCATTCTGCATCTAGCACACGGTTAGAATGCTATCACTAGGTGCAAAGAGCAGAACCAACAAGTGCAACGCAGCCCTGTATTTATCACCTACCATAGGGAACATGGTAAGTACAGGGCTCCATTTTGGTCTGTACCCACCAGAGCTCAGTAACTCAGTTTAATTAACATGCCACTTAGTGAGGTAGTGGGAAAGCTATCACCCTCCCTATCCTTATGAATACACCACTGCTGTACAGTGTTGTGGAAAACACTTTTCCAAGGTTGTATATAAAAATGTATATATATATAATTTTTTGTTAAATTTCAAGAAACCTGTTTGTTATAAGTTGATGTGAAGTACCATGTAACTTGCATTGTTGGACAATGATTGTGTTTTGATATAACCAACGTAAGTAATTTGGCCCAGAAATGATGCAATGCATCCAAGTTATCTGTGCATATTTACTAGTTTATGTGTTCACTTATTTGGCATACATTAAATTATAGGGACGTCATGATCTGCCATTCCTATGTACACAAAGTATCCAATAAAAGCGGGCAGATTTCCGTTGGATTCCTTTTCAACTGATAGATATGAAAGAGTGTTGATGGATGCTGACCCAGATATAGAACCAGGATGTGCTGTTAGATGACACGTCACTGTTTTAGACAGAGAGGAGGCTTGACAGCTACTGGGGTCATTGTATTTGTCCCTGGCAGCAGTTGGCAAACCACAGGGCTGCAAATGGACCCCCATGATAAATGCTGCCTTTTCTACACGGTAAATTGAATCTATACATAAATCAACTTTCCTTATATTGACGATTTACTAATGTCAAATAATACTGGCCACTTCAATTAATCGTCATTTAAAGAACACTTGGAAGCACACTAATTTCTGTATTTGGCTTCTATGCCAATTCT
>CM044447.1:74024476-74044671 GCA_024363595.1 Xenopus borealis | reverse complement strand
AATTTTCCATGCACCAATCCCCATTGCTCTGGTCCAGATGATGAAAATTTGTGAATAAAGGACAGAGTATTGGGGCGACGAATCGCAGTGAGCCTGGGGGTGTCCGCTAAGCTATGGCCCTGTGAACACTGGAAAATTCCCCACACTGACCTTGTATTTGGCCAGATTTTCTCTCAGAGATGTCAAATGCAGAAGAGATGCTGCTGGCACTGACAGATTCTTATGAGGATTGCTGCCACTAGTAAAGCACATCACAATACATAATATTCTTTTCCCCTAGGCCTTACAGTAATACCATAGGTACATCAAGGTCAAAATGAAAGAGCAAATTATTTGAAATGGTATTAGAAGGAAATAATAAGAACATTCATTTATTTTAAATGAAGCGTACTGTATAGTAGAATTTAGCTGACTGAAGGCCATTATTCATAAAAAAGATTTTTTTTTGCAATATTGTTCATACCCAGGGGCAGATTTACTAAAGGGGTGACTAACGCTGGTAATTACTGCACGCAGGGACTTCGCTGATTTACTAACGGACGCAGGCATCACTTCGCTAGCAAAGGAGATAGACGCTAGTAGTGATTTGCACTCTATCAACAGGCGAATTTTCGCTCTGGCGAATGGACGTTACTCCGCAAATGCACGGAAGATGCGGATTTTACTGTCTTTTCCTTTTTTTCAGGGTGATAGGCTGCAAAAGTCTTAAAAAATGTTTTTGTGTAACCGGTTTCCCCCATGCATTTTTATAACATATGGAACATTATTTTACAGTGGGCTTAAGTGTAGGGAATTACAACAACTCTAATGACTTTATTAAGGTCCCCTTGGCATGCACCATGTAACATAAAGAGGTGCATTTAACTTTTTTTTAAAAACATTCTTCAAATTTCCCACCGTATGCAAATTAGCAAGAGTGCAAGACCACTAATGAAGTTGCGCTAGGCAGAATTGGACACAAGTGCATCTTCATTTTGATTTGCTCACACTGCCGAGTAAATTAGCATTGTCTGACAGAATTTTCGCCTGGCTAAGTGTTGCGATGGCTGTGAAGCCCTCGCTGGCAAATGTTTGCCCTTTAGTAAACTTGCCCATAGACGCTAGAGGCTATTCACACTCTATCGCCAGGCACTGGACGTTACTCTGCAAAATGTGAATTTTATTGAACGTTACCTCTTTCACCAGACTTGCCTTCACCAGCTCAGACCGGGCAAAGTGCAATGGAGTGCATATATTTTCCTCAATCTTCTGTCACTTACATCATATTCTGATTGGAGAAATCATCTAAGCAAAAAGCACTGGCGTCTTTTCACATAAAGACGTCCATTCAACTTTTAATTTCCCACCATATGCAAATTTACCTGAGCGCAAGACCTCTAGCAAATTTGTGCTATGCAGAAATGAATACTAGCGCATCTTGGCTTTGACTTTGCATTTTAGTAAATGGGTTTTATGGTAAAGCATCTGTTGAGGAATGCTGTCTTGCAACTCCTACACCATAGGTAATAATACAGATATAAAGCATAAAAATGTGAGGAAACAGAATGCGGAGCTCACCTATCCCATGTATGCTCAGAGCCGCTTCCCCTCCAGCAACTGCCTGCGAGGTCCTGACAGGTTCGCAGCTCCCAGTCTATCCAAGTAAAAGTTTATATGGACCAAACCAATGGCGCTGTACCAAAGGACACGGTAAGCTGATTGCTCTGTTGCTGAAAAGTGGCTTTATTGATCAAACATAGCTTCGGGTGGCAATGAGTACAAACAGTCTACGCGTTTCGTGCCCTAGCTCATGGCACTTCTTCAGGACTGAGTTCCATGAGTTAGGGCACGAAACGCGTAGACTGTTTGTACTGCCACCCGAAGCTATGTTTGATAAATAAAACCACATTTCACTTTTTTACAACAATACAGATATGTAAAGATTTCATCTGCAAAATATTTAAGTGAATGTGTATGATAAAAGTTCCGTTTTTTTTCACTTAAACGTCAGGTAGTGTTGAAGAGCCTGATGCAAAAGGCCTCAGCAGGAGAAGGACATCTGTTAGGTAGGACTAGAAAGCGTTAGTAGAGCAACCAGACGCTCATTTTAGGAGAGCAGAAGGTTCTAAGGGCTCAGAAACAAGTTGTTGACCAAGAACTGAACACATAGGATATCATTCCTTGTGTAATTACTGGTCTTATTTTGAACAAATGATTCCTTCCAGCCTACAGTTATAGCTAGAAGTCATTCACTGCAAATCTTTCAACTTTACATTTTAATCCACTGTGTAATTCATATATATATATATATGCATTAGGGATACAGGAAAATTGTAACCAAGATACCTTGGTTACAAAGTCTCAGGCAGAATGTTCCAATATCCGGCGTCGTCAGATTCCATCTAGCAAGCTCTATTTGTAATGTGCTGTGCTGAAATTACTAACACGGTGCAGAATACATAATAGCTACAGTAAATCTAGATAAGCGATACATTGGCAACCTCAGTAGGATTTATTTTATGAAGCCTAAGGAGCACATTGCCACAGAGACTTTTGCAACACTATACCTTCTGCTCTTTAATTGTACAATCAATTGATTTTTTTCCTTCAACTTATTAATAAAAATAATTTACCGCTTCCTGGAACATATATCCATGCAAGGGCACATGGCTGTAGGTTGAGTGCTTTCATATGGTTGTTGAAATTAAAAAGACTTCTATTTCTTAACATCATAAGGTAATGGATTTATCTTTAGTGCAAACTTAACTTGCCCTTTAAAGAATTCATTTCCCCTATGTTATTTCTGTAGCCCCAGAGAAAAGCAAACACATCTTCCCTGAAGCCATTGGCTGCTTCACTTCAAAAGGCAAAAAAAAAAAGCAAATCTTTCCTGACTACAAAAATGTCAGCTGGTGTTTTCCCTGGATCAACATCCGACTTGTGTTGAAAAGGTCATAACCCAGTATGTTTTACTGTACCAGGAAGGTAGCGGATCCTTTCTGAACGCACAAAGCTACCTGCCATGTCGGCTATATAACCCAGGCAAACTCTGCACATACTGCATCATCTACTTGTCTCAAAGTGTGAACTGTAAAGTGAATCTGGCCTAAAATAGATAAATGTTTCAGAATTTAAAGGAACGTAATGTCTAAATAAAGCATTTTCATTTTATACAATCACAACTTCAGACCCCATAACCATAGACACAATAGACCGAGTTGCAGCTGTGGTTCCCAGGCTGCTCACGGCTCAGAAGGGTTCTGACTGATAAACACTAAGAGGCAGATTTACTAAGGTTCGAATTTCGAATGCCGAAAAAATTTGAAATTCGACCAGGGAATAGTGGGGGAATAGTGGGCAATTAAAAAAATTTGAATTCTAATTTTTTTAGCGAATGATCGAATAGGGAAATTCGATCGAATAGGGAAATTCGATCGAATTCGATTTGAATTCGAATAGAATTTTCAAACTATTTTTAAACGATCGATCGAATTTTTCTTATTCGATCTTAGGGAATGATCCCCATTTCGGTAGGTTTAATCTGGCGAAGTAGGTGATCAAATTTAAATTTAAAGGGGAAGTATTCAACCATCGAATTTTCGAATAAAATTAAATTTGAATATTCGAATCATTCGAATTCGAATATTCGATGGTCGAATTTGCCTAATTTGCATATTCATGTGAATTCATGTGAATTTAGTAAATCTGCCCCTAAATAATAAAATTTAGTCTGTAAGCCCCACGAGGTAGGGTCCTCCATCCTTTTGTCTCCTTGACACTGCGGAATAATATTTTATATTTATGTGAATTGTACTTCTAACAATGCACTTATTGTTACTTATTAATGCAGCGAACCCTGTTACAACTAATTTATTGTTGCTGTACAGTGCTTTTCCCTCAAGTAGCGCTGTACAAATAAAGATATACATACAATAAAATAATAATAATAAAGGTTTTGTTTTTTTAAAACAATATGATTTTGCATAGGGAGTGCTGTAGTCATGGTCATTTTGAAGAGCAAAGATCTGGTGCTGAAGATGGGATGCGTGTAAAGTGTTAAAAACATGGTTGCTTGCATCTGTCTTTGCACCTTGCCCAAATGCCAGTAAATGAGCCCTGAAAAGTCAAGTTGAAGCAGGCAAAATAATGCAGTTTTTTTAACAAGCTTATTAAATGCAATTACAGCATCCATTAAAACAGACATAAACCTTCCATAGCACTGCTACTCCACTCTACAGCATTCAGAATTCTCCACCATGTTATCAAAAGCTAATGTATGGTAAGAGCTGTATTTTAAGGATTACAGTGATGAATTCTTAAATTTGGAGGAAAGGCAACAATCATGGGGGGGTGCTACCTAGTGATTGTATTCACTTACCTGGGCCGATGCTTCTATCAGCAGAAAACTGACCTGGCACAGGGTTGTTCCAGTAGGAAACATGGAGCAATTCTCTTCCTGCTTCTTTTTTCTTCACTTTGGCGTACATGCAGCCAAAGTGAAGTTAAAGCCAAACTTTAATCAAAAAAGATGCCCTTTTCACTCTACCAGCCCTGGTAAGTGGCTGCTTACTCGTGGAGGAATGGCCCTGGCTGACTGAGAAGAACCCAGTCCAGTCCTGCAAACAGGAGCAAAGGCCTATCAGGTAAGTAATTACCATCACTTGGTGGTGCCTAACTTTTGGCACCCCCAAGCGATTTTTACTTTCTCCTTTCCTTTGAGAATCCTGCCTGCTCTGTTTATACTTAGTTCTCTTGTCTTGGTTTTTTTGCTCATTTCAACAGTACATGAGCCCTTCAATCGCTTGATTAGACTGTAATGTTGGAAAGCAAAACTTTTACAGTAATGTCAATATGTTACAAAATAATAAAATAATAGATGTAGTGATTGTAGGGAAGATTCTCACTGCAGAGTCCTATTGCATATGTAATGAAGCAGAGCCGGACTGGAAGGAAAAAGCAGCCCGGGCAAAAGTATCAAAGCAGCCCATGTATTTACGTGCATGCAAAGCAAGATATATATATTTCCAAACCCAAGGTTAACTAGAACTAGTGTTTATTAATAGATATTTTAAGAGTACATTACTATATAATACCCAGCAATATTATGCACCCTATGTGCTGGAATTGGTCCTAGTTTCTATCACAACTATTCTATCAGATGGATTAGTGGCCCTATACTTACAGTATATTCAAAATTTTCCTTTGTGTGCCCGCAGCTTAGATCATGCAACTGATAAGAGGACTTTAATTACCATATGTGTCACAGGGCCAAAGACTAGGCTGGCTCATGCAATTAATGATACATATCACAGTTTTCCATATACAGGCTGAAGTGACTGTTCTGATCAAGGATCCTCCTTTTATCAACATACCATATCATAAGCATAAGGGATTGGGTATATAGCAAGCAACTCTAATATTACTAACTGAAGTTGGTCGCAATTCCTGGTTCCTCCCATATGCCAGTACTGACATGTGCACTAGCAAATGCAGGCATTGGTTTAGCTGTGGCTGGCTATTATGGACAGCTCATTTACATTTCTAATGTGATTGGCTCATTTACATATTAAAGACAGACCTAATTTGCATTTTTTGGTGAACAGTCCATTTACAATTTAAAGCAATCGGCCCATCGGGCATTTGCTCGAACCCACAGATTGCAAGTCTGGGCCTGTAATAAAGTATGGGATACTAACTTTGGAGAACTAAGGATCATAGAGATTTTTATTATACACTTTACATTAATTCATCAAAACAGAACATATAATCACCAAATCCAAATGTCACAAAACCCACCCATACACCCTCCTGCCCGCAGAGTCCATCCCTCTGTCCATAGGCAATAGTCCAAAGAAAAGTCCTCCAACCCACCAATTCATAAGGCCAGACTTGCAAAGTCCTGTTATTGTCCATATGACCTTACTAAGGATCATAGTTTGTTTGTTTGTTTAAGGGAAGTTATGTATCCCTCTTAAAACAATATGACCTAGAAAAAGTTTTGTAAACCGAAGCACATTGAGAAGTAAACACAGTTGAGATCCACATGGATAATATTTAACTACATTATGGTCTCATCAATTACACTTGAGCGGAGCAGCATCAGCTGCAGTCAGTATCACAGGTGAAGGTTTCTCCCTGAATTCCCATAACAAAAGCAGCTGGGTCAACGTGCATTTGCATCCCAGCACTTGTTATTTCTCCTCGTTCTATGGAGTGGAAGAATGAAAATGGGCTGACTGACACAATTTAGGCAATTATGATCTCTATAGACTTTCAGCTGTGAAGCAAAAGAAACATGAGCTCTGTCCTGAATACTCTCCAGTTGTGCTTTTATTATCAGATGGCTTCCATAATTATGTTGCAAATGGCACTGCAGCTCCAAAGAGAAGAATTTTAGGAATAGGAAGTAATCTTGGAAAATATACATAAGACTACATGAGAAAAAAATTAAAGCAGGGGAACTGTTCTTTGGAGGCACAGTTGCACTATAATGAATGAATAAAGAAGCCTGGTATCAAAACATTAAGTAACATTTGTGTAACTAATTTAAGTTTCATCCCTTCACCAACGGTCTCAGGACTAACTGTTCCCCATCACTTCAGTATCCAGAGAGATAGGGTGGAGCAGCTGGAATCAAGAGTAGTCAGTTTCTCAATCCCTGCTACGGCAAACTGATTGGCCAAGTTATTTGATAAACAATTACTTAGCCAGTCTGGCTGCTGGCAGACAGGTTTAGAAATTACTTACCTTTTTGCTACTCCTAGTGTGACTCCTAGTTTTTCTAATTCATTGAAACTTAATGGATCTGTATTTCCCTTTATTGTGACTAATTTAGCTATTATTTGGAAACTCCCATGGAGCAAGGTCCACATTAGCCCAATGATGTGGTCCTCTGCTAATGGGTCTAAATAGGTCCCCATAATGATCCAATAATTGACTTAGGAGTCAAATAATTACATAAACCCAGTTCAATCTCCTTGTGGACCGTAAAAATTGGTGAATATACTGCATTTGGTGACCTCCCCCATAAGAGCAGTTTTACTAGTCGTAAAAGACCTCTGGGCAGGGGTGATCCTGCCCATTTTTGCTGCCTGAGGCGGTCTTTGTTTTGCTGCCCCTCACTCCTCATGGCACTTAATTTCTCAGTGCTGGACTGGGGTAGGAGGGGTCCTCATCGCTAGTGTAGAGCGCACAACTGCGCTCTCTGCACTAGAAGAGATGAATTTGGCTCTTAAAGTTACCAGGAGCAGCATTTTTGCTGCCCCTGGTAACCAGGGGGCGCTGCTGCCTGAGGCGAGAGTCTCAATTTGCCTCATTGGCGGAGCACCCCTGCTTCTGGATGCACTTTCTCATCTCTCAAATCTTTCATTTGACAATGTCTCTTAACTGCTGAAATCCGCAGGCCAATTTCAGCCCCACCTATGAACAGTATCCTACTTCATTGGTGTCCGGAACCCTTGTGTCAGCTCCAGCAAAATCCGCTGAGTTTGTTCATGGTGGAGCCAGCATAATGGTTCTGGACATAAATGAAGAAAGGATACTGTTTATGGTAGGGGCTGATCCGCAGGCCAATTTCATACCATCTGGCCCTAGGCTTATGTTTCAGTAACTAGAGTACATGATTACCTACTTTACTAACCATTTCCATTCCATTTTGGAGTTTTTTGGGGCACAGAAACTAAGCGCACTACCACCTCTTCACATGCTTTTCATCCAAACCCCTCCTTTTGCCTCATGGTTGAGTATTCAGCAACTGTCCGGGTATAACTGGAAGAGTCCAAAGTGTGGGGAAAGGAAAAAAATGCTAGAAAATGACTGTAGGTTGGGATCAAACAAGGTCTGGTGTCAGCATGACAACTCCAGTAAGCAGGGCAAACGGGTAATATTAAACCAGAATAACTGCACCCTAGATCTCAGAAAAAAACAAGATTTACAAATTGGAAAAGAAGCAAAAGAAAATCTTTTTTGGCAAAAACTTGAGTGATATTAGCAAGGTGGCATCAATACTGTGTTTTCATGGCCATTTCATACAAGTTGTATAATCAACCCATGATAGTGTAATCACCATGCCGCCAAGTCACAATGATATTACCACTGCAGCACTGTGAAATGCAGGGACTGCCATCTTGCACCATATTGGAAATGCCACCAGACAACATCAGACAGAGTTTTTGTTCGCCTTTCTCTTTCAGACTCAACAATTTTGTCGCCAGTTAGAAAGACTTGGCTAATGGCTGACAGAAGTGCCAGTGACGCATTTCAGGCAGTAAGCACTCCTGTGAGCCATAACAGAGATGCTTTCCCTTGATATCAGTAAGGCTGGTAAGAAGTGATTCCCTTGCTGGATTGCTGCAATTTTCTCAGAGGGAAATCAGTGATCCAACAGCCCAGTGTCCATTTGCATCACTCATATGTAATTCACATACACGTACAAAGCAGCAACTAAATACAGCTTTCTGTGAAAAATTATTTCCTGCTTCAGCTCCTTGTTTAATATCTCAAAACATAAGTACTTGTTCGAGAAATGGATTGAAAATGAGAAAAGCATAGTAACATGAAATTCAAGCAAAGTGTGCCCGGAAAACCTTTTAAAAGCAAATCTATCAACATCATGCAACACAGCTTATTATAAATGTGGTGATCACTGTTTGTAGTTCCTGTGTTATCCACTAAGACAAGTTAATCATTAGCTCATCTGCAAATAAATATTCATACCTTTTATCGCAAAATCAATTCTCTGACCAAACAGTATACCTGCTCCTCAGGTGTTCTGATAAAATATATACTGTGTTAGGTTTTAAACTCTTCCAAAGTTTAACACTTCTGCTCCAGCTGTACCATTAGAAATATTCAGTGTTGTTTTTTAGTCTCCACTGAAAAGATTGGAGATATGATTCCTTATACTGCTAGTTTCATTAAAAAAGTGCTCCACGCAGATGCCCCTTGCCATGCATGCAGTTAGATCAGGGTGCATAGACCCATGAGACTACCAACAACTAATTGTAGACAAGGGGTCCCCAATCTATTTGACCTGTGAGCCACATTCAATTCTAAAAAGAGTTGGAGAACAACTCAAAAAGTCACTGGGGATGCCAAATAAGGGCTGTGATTGGCTATTTGATAGTCCCTATGTGGACTGGCAGACTACAGGAGACACTACATGGCAGTGCACCTAGTTTAATGCATTTTCATTTGTCTTCAAGATTGGAATTTAAAAATAAGCACCTACTAAGGCAACTAAGAGTTACAACCAAGGGGTTGGCGAACAACATGTTGCTCACAAGTCACTGGTTGGGGATCACTGCCTTAAACTAGCAGAGGAAGATGTGACTTTATAGTAGAAAGGAATCAGTCTGAAGTGCTAAATGTGCATTTCTCAAGGAAAGGTGTTCTTTTTATGCCTTGAAGTCTGGGAATAACTCCAAGACATTACCCATTCTCACCAATGAGGAGGTCCATTTATTTAAAGAGAAATATACAGCACAGCGGTAATTATAACTTTTTGAAAATACAAACTTATTTCCAAGAATGTCAGTCATTTATCAAAAGATCCAGTGAAAGTGAAAAAGTAGGAATGGGGAAAAGTTGCAGAACAGTGCCGAAGACCCCAACTTTTTGACTTGTCGCACGATAACTATGACTGTCCCGTATTGTTGCACCAAAGTCGGTGTCAAAAAAACACCCGAAAACCTCAAAAACCCTGAAGCAAAGAAAGATCTTCCAGTTGTAAAAGGGACATCTGCCATTGACTTCTACATGATTTCAACAGGTTTTAGAATATCTGGATTCAAATTATCATTGTTTTGTCGCATTATAAATCCCAGAAAGGTTGTGCTTTCTCCCAATGCATGAAAACATTTACTTTTAATAAATTGGCCCCCCTTAGTGTCAAAGGTAATAACATGCAAACGCCAAGTTATCGTTATTTATATATTTGTGTATGCAAAGTATCTTTTCTTGCAAGGAAGCAAAAGAGAAACCTGCATCTAAGTCAGGTATGTTATTGCAGTTTGATTCAGTGAGCTCTGGAGGGCTTTTATTGGACTTCTAAACTTACTTACTTTGTCACTTAGTTCTCTTATGACCTATACATGCTTCAGTTATACAAGAAACAGCTACACCCAGAGTCCCAAGGAATGTTCTAACGACTATAGTTATCAGTTGCTCCAGCTGAAGAGTTCTTCATTTCCATGCATGCAACAGGTTGGAGTCTGGCAGTGGACGGACAAGCTAGAGTGCTACCACTTTAAGTCTCATAACGAGAACAGACCAGTGAGCTTATTGTAACTCATGTCTGATCCTATGAGGCCTCAGATTTAACATGATCATTAAATACTAAAATGGAAACATTTCCCATCTGACCACAGGCTTAGAAACAGCACTCAAAAGTGACGACCGATCTCTCATAAAGGTAGTTTCAATCATAAACTATAGCGACTTCTATTTGCAGGAAGCTTAAAAAAACTATTAGAATTAAAGACAGCTTTTCCTGGTAGCATTCTGCTTCATTCCAAACACTGTTTTCAGGGAGACAAAAATATAAATATATATGATTTTATATATGATATACTCTTGGTACTGACTGCACATTTACCAAGATTTGCAAGAAGTCATACATAATACATTATCTATGCCTTACTTTCCATTCTATGTTCCACTTTTAGCTATTCCCAAGAATGCTATGAATTTGGTTAATATACAAACAGATGAGAAGAAGCTTTTACTGCGTGTAAAAAATGCAATAACCTATGCTGCATGTTATCCTTGGGCCCAAAAAGCAAGATAACCTATATACATATTACTACAGGTTAGATGTTTCTATTAAACAGTGGCTTCCCAGTTATAAACTCATGCTCATCTTCCCTCACAATATACACTGTTTGGCACAGTATAGAAACACATCACTGAGCCTAATTTCCAGTGACAACCCTCTACCCTCTCTGGAAATGTCAAGTGATTTACAATCTGACCAACTGCATTAATGTATATTAAGCAGCTGTGTTACTAGAGCCCTAAAGGCCCCAGTGCAAACTACTGGCAGCTTTCCACCTTGTAGTGTAGCTGACATGAGTATGCTTACCAAGATACATCCATATTGCCTGCAAACCCTTATTTATGCCATGGATACTCTCCCACTTCTGCATTATGTTAACAGTCTTCGAAACTTAAGGGAGTAGTTCACCTTCAAGTAAGTATGTTATAGAATGTTCTGTTCTTAGCAACTTTTCCAATAGTTCTGACTGTTTTACTTTTATGTTTTTTGAATTATAAGCCATCTTCCTCTTTCCTGCTTTCAAATGTGGGGGTCACTGAACCCAGCAGCCAAAAACTAATGCTCTGTGAGACTAAAATGTTATATTTATTGTCACTTTTCATCACTTATCTTTCTTTTCAGGCCTTCTCCCATTCACATTTCAGTCTCTCATTAACATCACCATCTGGTTGCTAGTGTAAATTGAAAAGCAAAATGAAACAAATTGTGTATAGTATCACTGCATCATACTAAAAGTTAATTATCACGTTAACCACCCTTTGAATGATAAGATAACAGGATCTACAAATAAAACCCATAGCTGAAATAAGTGGCTCAGGGCAAACAAGAGTTACTGTGAATGGGCATTGTCATCTTGGGTTTGTCCAGCTGTTACCTACCTACGACACTTGGTAGAATGCTGGGAAACACTCAATTAAATAGTCGCTGTGCTCCATGCAGTAAATGGTTAAACAGGCTACCTTGCATCATTCAAAGTTAACCCCCTTTTCATTTTGTCAGTTGTGACAATGATTTGAGCAGAGTCAGTCTGTACATGTAGGTTACCCATGCATTATTTAAAGCTCTTCACTCTTTGAGCACTACAGTACATTCTGTGTGTATCTCTGTAACACATCGGAGAGTGTTATCCACAATCCTTCTGCCACTCTCAGCACAACCACACTGCCTACTAATGGATATATCACAGCCTAACATGAAAAGTTATTATATAACCACAGCGGATGCTTTGGCTACACAAAGGGTTAAGGTCACCAGCCATGAATAAGCAAAAATCTAAGAAGCATTTGTAAAAGGCAGTGACCTTATGTATTTCCCAGAGTTCTTATAAGCCCCTTTCGATCTGGGCTTATAGTCTAAAAATGACCCTGCATTTCCCTGCATGTTTCAGATTATGGCTAATAACCTTTAATGTCTGGCTCTTATCAATATCAATTTATTCAGTAAAGGCAGAAATTAAATAAATTCAAGCAATGTTCTATAAAGCCCTGTGGATAAACGACACGTCCCTCTGCCATTTGCAAGAGTCACCCATACAGTGCTATTTGATTAATGGCAGTACTGTGGTACACAATGGGTTAATATCTGCTACTATGCCATTACCTGAGACATGTATACTTAATGTGTATATATATATATATATATATATATATTCTTATATAGTATAGTATATATATAGTATATTTATATATAGTAAATAAAACCCACATCTATTTCCCAACTTATTATTTCCACCCCCCCCCTAATATATGTATACTTACATTCATCTACACTACTCTCTAATTACTGTTGAACCAACTGCACACAGATATTATCCTGGTGCATAAAGACGCAGCAGTAATTGTATATATGATTCCATCTAAAAATAGCAAAATTCTCAGCGTGGAGATAATTAGGCACTCTTGCACATATAGCTGATACATTCATTAACAAAAAGCATAGCTGTGTGCACCAGTGTCCACAACAAGGATAATTATAAAGTCATAGACATTCACAAAATGAATTCAGAACTTACTATGATGCTTGTTCACAGTTCCAGCCTAGTGAATAGCATGAATGGCATTTAGTTGCACTCTCTGATGTTCCCGTGGACATAACACATGGTAAAGCCGAAAAAGATTGCCCCTCTGTAATGCATGGGAATATCACTGAATCCACTGCCTTGTGCTTTAACATCCAATTAAGGAAGCCGTCCCTGCTTGTGCACCCAGCTGTGCTCTTCCTCGCTCACTTGAAAACCCAGAGAGCAAATTGTTTCCCTGGGCTTCCTCTATAGAACAGACACCCCTGGTCAGGATGCTCCAGTGTATTTGGCTGTTCCTCCCCTTCCTACATGTCACTGTGAGGAGCTCACACACATTACATTTTCCTAGCTTGGCAAATCTGTCGAAGGTTTCTGATGGCAGCCGTGGCATATAATTGGGCATCAGCCAGCTGCTAGAGATTGACAGATCTCTGTTATTTAAAAGATCCCCCACTATTGAGTCTATTAATATATCCGCAGCATGTAGTGTTTGTCACACATTTAATTTAGTTTCCCAAACACGAGTCTCTGTGTGAAGAAGAAAGATTTAGCAAAGATGTGATAGATACAAACTGAACTAAAACAAAACTCTGTGAAAGCCCTTAACCTAAATGACACCAAAAGTGAAATCAGCAATGATGTTGCTTCCAAGCTGTTGGGGGTTTGGAACAGTAATGGGGGGATAGCCTGAAGGCCATTTAGAGTTAACTCTGGGAATTAGCTATGATTTGGAGCTGGACACTGTTTTACTACCCTAAATATTCATTGATATATATGAACTGCAAATACAGCACTGTTATCTTATATCTGTTACACTGTTATGATCTAAGGGGGGTCCTGAACAAGGTTTGTTCTTCCATGGGTGTATACTGCATTTGAAAATTAGGCACACTTCTACAAAGCACCACCTACTGATTTTTGTAGTGATAGCTGAAATATTATTCTATGCTGCTTTTTCAGAGTTGGTGTGCAACGTGTGCATAGAGCAGAGGGTGGGTCCAAGCAGCTACTGAATTATTCATCATACTTCCATGAAAATACTCACTTTGTAGTGAAATAATATGTGTACCTATAATTGTTTATACTATTTCTTGTGTGTACTGTTGTCACAAGTTCTATGATCACATGAGCTTTCTGGGCAACTGTTACACAATATATCTTTATTAGGAATGTATCCAACGCAGTATACTTGTATGTAGGCAACCGAGAGCCAATGATAAGGGCAATGTATCCATCACTTTTGGATGCAGCCAAATACTGAATCCTTGACAATTAATTCAGCTGAAAATTGAACAGATTTTACATTTGACATGCCTTTTTTACTTTTGTGATCTTGCGAATCGTAATAATTTACGTGCTAGTAAATAAGCCTTTAATTGGACAATATAGGGGCCAACCACAAGTGCAGTGAGCAAAGTGCAATTTTGAGTGCAGTCACCATGATCATTCCCAAAATACATCCAATTCTACACCAATGTAATGGACGAAAATCAGTGCTTTCTGAATACTTCTTTAATAACCCCACCTGACACATTTTTAGCGATAATCAAAAAATTATGGCAAGTTTCGCCACGGAATGGAAAAAGTTGCCATGAAAAAAATGCCCATTGGCTTTAATGCGTTTCACAAATTGTTGGTAAAGTGAAACACAACAGATTCGCTCATCACTATTAGACGCTAAGAACTGGAGCTTAATTGCTACATATCTGCCATTGATGAGATGCTTTACAGAGCACAGCTACTGGCACATTATAGCAAAAGGGGTTTAAAAGGGCAAAGTTCAATTGAATTAGACATCTGTTTAAACAGCTGACACTGCCATCAATTTGTGCTCCCATATAATAGATTACAAAATAAGATGGATGGTCCCTTATTCTTTGAAGCTACTCTAATCCCTTTTATTCTGTGAGCTTTGTAGCATTAAAATATTATAAATCACAGTGGAATATTTAGGTTATGAATACTATTGCTACATGCTCCCAGCTATGTGAGCTTATATATCCATTATCCACAGCGCCATGCCAGTGACTTCTCTCACAATAAGGAATTGCACATCTGGAACCTCATGTCTTGTGAGATGTAGACATTATTATTCTAAGGTATTGTACACTAGGGGGCCTTTTTATCATGTTGTGGATCACTGGTGATGTCACCCATAGCAACCAATCAGCAATTAGATTTCAAGAGTCACCTACACAACAAAATCAAAGATCTGATTGTTGCTATGGACAACATCACCAGTGATGTTTTTCTCCAGTGTTTTACACAGCATGATAAATAGACCCAATTGTCTTCATTTTATATTGTTTTTTTGAGTTAAGTGGTCTGCTTCCAACATCTGGTTTGAAATCCCATGTGGAAGCTCCTTGTGACCCTGGACAAGTCACTTAACCTTCTGCTGCTCTGACATATTTAGTTGGGCTTATGTGATTGCCTTAATTGCATTCTGAGTCCAACAGCAACAAAATGGAAACTTAAAGGAGAAGGAAAGGTCAAAATTAAGTAAGATTTATCTTACTTTAAGAAAGGTCTATATAAATACACTAGTAAACCCTCAAAGTAATGCTGCTCTGAGTCCTCTGTCAAAAGAAACACTGCGTGCCTTTCCTTTTATTGTGTACACATGGGCTTCTGCATCAGGCTTGAGCATACTCAGTTTGTTCCTCTCTCTCCCTCCTCCCCAACCTGCTGTGATCTGAGCCCAGAGCTATGAGTGAGCAGGGAGAGACTCAGGCAGGAAGTGATGTCACACCAAGCTAATATGGCAGCTGCTATCCCGAACAAACAGTGAACATGTCTAGAGCTGTTTACTCAGGTATGAAAAAGCATTCTAAAGTATAAAAATGGCACTCTAGCTTGCACTATTGAGGTTATTCTATTGCCAATAAACTGCTTTGGTAGCTTTAATTCTCCTTTAAATACTACCCTTTGCAGAGTTAACTAACTTTTTCTTTCTCCATTACTACAGTTTAGCATTGTAGCTGTTGGTAGAATCACAGAGCCTAGCAACAAGGAGCTGTTTTGACTGGCAGTTCAATTTTAGTTTACAGAAGCAGAATAGAAAGCCAAGTAATTAAAAAGTGAAATTGAAGACCAGTGGATTACTTTTTTTAAATAAGATAAATATAACTAATACAGGTATAGGATCTATTATCCAGAATGCTTGGGATCTGGGGTATTCTGGATAAGGGAACCTTCCAATATCAATACCTTAAGTCTGCTATAAATATTTATCTATAATAATTAGGGGCAGATTTACTAAGGGTCGAAGTGAAAATTGAAATTAAAAAAATTCAAATTTCGCAGTAATTTTTGGATACTTCGACTATCGAATAGGCCAAAATTCGATTCGAATTGAAAAAAAAACGATTTGAATTTTTATATTTGACCACTCGAAAATTGAAGTATTGTCTCTTCAATTCGACCCTTCACCACCTTAAACCTGTCGAACCTTTAAGGACTGTTTTTGAAAATTTTTCAAATTTTTTGGAGGGGAAATCGTTCGAATCGAACAAATCAATCGAACAATTCGAATTACTTTTATGCATCAGACCTATTCGATAGAAAATGGTCTATTTTCAATCAAAAAAACCCTTTTAAAAAAAATGAATGGTTGCAGTTTTTTCACTTCGAAATGTGACACTTGGGGGAAATTTACAAAATTCACGTGAATAGATCGCATTTCGATTGAATATGATCGAATTACGATCGTACGATTTAATCGAATATTCGAATATTCTAATTTGGCCTCTTCGATCATCGAATACCGAATTATCGAATAGATCGAATGATCGGAAAATTTTAAAAAGCTATGCCTACTTCACCAGATTGAACCTACCGAATTGCAATAGAAGCCTATGGGAAGCCCCCCATAGGCTTCTTTGACTAAGTCCTGCTTGAATACCATTCGTACGATCGAATCGTTCGATCATTCAAATCGTACAAATTTTTCGGAATCTTGAAGAAAATTTTACGATTTTTTTTTTTGTGAAATCGAACGATCGGTATTCGATTGTACGAATTCATAGAGAAATCGGATATCGAGCAAAATGATAGCCTAAAACTATTTCAAATAAATTTGTAGGATTTTTGGGGAATAATAGTAAATTTGCCCCATAGTAAATGTGCCCCTTCAATCATGTACAAGGTACTGACTTATTATTATATAAAATATATTCTAAAAATAGGCTCTGTGTGAGATGGCCTTCCTGTGATTCAGGAATAATGGGTTTCCAGACAAGGGATTCAAAGAAGTACGGAGCACCAAGAGAAAAAACTGGCATCCATTCGTTTAAAAAAGCAGACATTTATTCGGGAGCTTCTGATGAAGTGGCAGGAAGCCACGAAACGCGTAGAGCAAGCAGCCCACAATATGCAAGGGTATGCTGTTGGATGATTTTAGTAATGCCGAATAAATTTCTACTTTTTTAAATGAATGGATGCCGTTTTTTTCCCTTGGTGCTCCGTACTTCTTTGAATTCGTATCTTCACTGACCGTAGGGGATTGCGGTCTACATGTAGCACACTGGAGCCGAGCAAGAGCAAGTGCTCCCACTATTACATTTTGTTCTGGACATTCCAGACAAGGAATCCCATAGCTGTATAATAACTACATTTTAGATGTTGTTTTCCCCTTTAAGGTTTGGATATTATTAGAGAAGAAGATCCCAATTATCTGTCTATTTTTGGGTGAGAAATCTGTCTTGGCCCAGAAGTATGAAACTCAGCTGTGCTGTCACATTATTAAAACACAATTATATTCACTTCTTTAATTCCCTCATGGTACCATCCACTGGGAAATATCTTATCAGAACACAAAGGCATAGAGAGCTGATCTGTGTAAATTAACCATCATGGCTCAGAGAACATTGGCTGTGCATGGATAAGGTGAATAATAATAATAATCTGCATACATGATCTTTGCACACATTTGGTGATATAAGTATAGGAGGGATCATGGGAACTGTTGCTATTGTAAACACATCCACTACATTTGACTGAATTTAACTTATTTAACTTTACTTCTGAATGTTGCTCACAGGTTCAAAAGATCGGGGATCCCTGCTTTAGGGCCTAACACTTTTGGGGCCTTGTTGACGCCAGGCTCAAAAGATCCACTGCCCAGATCAACTGCTGCAGGCCAAAGAGGAAGGACCTACCCCTGCAAAGCAGAACTGTGAAGTGATCACTACCTAGAACCAATGATAGAGGTATGCAAATGAGGTACCAATATGTTACATGGGTTTTAACCGAGCAACAGGGAAGGAGGCACTGGCAGGGAATGAATCCATAACGGCCATTACACTTATGGGACATTGTAAAACTCCCCAAAATGGTTGAACTGCTGGGAAACCTTCTAGATTCCCCAGTCCAATCTTTCTTACATCTACCCCTTTGTCTTGTATTTGTATAATATCTAAAACTCAAAACGTTATATTCCATTGGTGAGGGAGGAAACCATTTATTTAATGTGGTTACTGGTGGAGACAGGATGGTAGCATTATGGCAGAATTACACCTACACAAAAGCAGACCATAACATTGTGACCCTTAGTCACTGCACAGCTGACCTAAAATAACTATAACACAACACTTTATATCACATTTGAGCACTGTTATACTGAGTGTCTTTAAATATATATATCCAACTGACCTCATATGCCAAATAAAACTGTCGGTAGGAGGGACAGAAAACAGTTTCTTCTGTCTGTTTCAACCCTATTGCCTAGGCAGAAAGTAATGAAGGTTTAAAGAGGCTTAGCCTAATGTCAGGAACCAGGGGCTGCTTCGAACCACCAGGGGCACTAGCCCATTAAGGATTTTATTGAGGAACAAGTAGCAGGCTGAGCTGGTACAGGCAAGACAGAAGTTTGGCAAACAACATGGCAAGGCAGAAGGCCCAGACCGAGTAAATAGAGGCAATAAAAAGCAGCTGACAGTTCAGAGTTAGGCACACCACAAGAAACTTTATCCCCATATGTAATAAAAGGCAAAAACGTTGTACAGTAACCCACATTAGGATGTCTGCTTTTCAACAGGTAAATAGTAAAAACTACCTGCATAATTTGTAGCCTTTTTTTTACATAACCCAGAGTCCAAATACAGGTAGATGGTTAGAGGAGGCAGTGGTACAAGCAGGGTCACACAGTCCATGGGTCAGTATCAGGAACAATAGCACCCACAGCAGGGCATACAGGCAGGGTGACCATGACCAGCAGCAAACTAACTGGCACTGAGAAACGGTTATGAATTTCATTTCACTTTACAGTGATGTAATCCCTGGTGTCTTGTGTGTAACTGAGCCACTGCTTGACTTTCCAGCTCAGGTGCAGTGGTGATGACATCACTGGGCCAGCTGGTCATCATCAACCCAAACCAAAAAGAGTATACAGTTCAGGCTCACAGTGAATATATTGCATTTTGGAAGGGCTCTTGTAACCCTTCTCACCCTAACCAAAATGGTTTATTTTGCTTCACTGCTTTCCAAGTCCTACCCTTTCAGAAGCCACGTTCCATTATCTTGCACTGATGAAATCTAATTAGATGGAAAGAGACTGTCTGTAGTCTTGGATATGTGGCACTGAAGTTTAAGGCTGTATTTGTGCTATTAAACCAGTGGTTCTTAATACATAGGGGCAGATTCACTAAAGGGCAAATTAGCTAATGCTAGCGACATTTCGCCAGAAATCACATCCGCAGGGGCATTGGCAATTTACTAACAGGTGTAGGTGACAATTCAATAGCGAATGGGACCATCGCTAGCGTTCCTTCACACTCTATCTCTAGGCAAATTCACTAAGATGTGAATTTTACTGAACATTACCTCTTACTTTCGTCAGAGTTTCCTTCGCCACTTCAGACCAGGCGAACTGCTAAAATGAAACTAGATCTTGTTGTAAAACACTGGCAACTTGTCCTTTTTAAACTGGATTGCCTGCAAAAGTCTTAACTATTTAACTTTTTTGTGTTAACATTTTCCCCCAGACATTTGAGGGGCATGGCACATTTGTTTTAGGGTGGGCTAATGTTTAGGGTATAATATTAACTCTTTTGTCTTTATTCAGGTTCCTTGGACATTTGTAATAAAAAGTGGTGTCTACAAGATCTCTAATAGAGACATTCCATGCAACTTTAAAGGAGAATTCAACCCCTCCTGCGCTAACCCCCAGCCCCTAACCCCCCGGTAGGCCCCCCTCCCTCCTCCTACCTCTCCCCTGGGGCAAATGCCCCTAAGTCGCTACCATGTGCTGGTTCCCGGGCGCCATCTTCTCCAGTGACGTCTTCTTCATTCTTCCGTCGGCAATCTGAGGCGCATGCACAGTAGGACGCATTTGCCGGTTTGTACCACTGCGCATGCGCTGAAAGTTCACATACTTCAATTGGCGAACTTTGTGAACTTTCGGCGCATGCGCAGTAGTACAAG
>CM044447.1:73990653-74024272 GCA_024363595.1 Xenopus borealis | reverse complement strand
TGAGAGGGGTTGAATTCCCCTTTAATGTACCCGCCCTATTCAAATTGACTTAGGTGTAAGAAGACTAACAAAGTTTCGCAAGGAAGAAGCGATCGGTAGCGCCATTTTGCTTTGAAGCGCTCGCACTGCTTAAGAATCGTTAGCAAAAACTTACGAGCGTTTGGCACCCAATACGAAACTTCGCATTTTAGTGGATTAGTGTAGAGGTAATGAAGTTCGCTGTCAACAATTCACTCTTTAACGAATTTGCCCCATAGTTGGCCACAGGGACTTAAATGAGTCATTTGCATATCTCTGCCTACTTAGGTGAAGGTTAAAGCCTCTTGCTTTTTTGTTTTAAGGGCAGTGCTATGAACATAGCACAAGACATATTAATACAGTCATTGTTCCTAATACTGAAGTCTAATGTTTAATTTTTCACTTTCTTATGTCTTTCTGTAGCAGCTCGGGGGGAGGGGTTCACTGTCAGTGTAAATTGTCCTTCCAAATGGGGGCCACTGATTCCACCTAAAAACAAATGCTTTCACACTAACCCCTAACCCCCTCCACATACCAACCCACTCTCATTCCCACCCCTGCACACTCACACCTCTTCTCACCTTCTGCACTGCTGATGAAATCCTCAGATCCGAAAAGGTCGGGGAGTGGCATGCCACCACCAGCACTTTGCCACCCTAGTTCAGGGCCTTTGTGCCCTGCCCACAAATCTGGGCCTGCATATTAGTCTTATATTCAAATAAATGCATGGTTGCAAGGGTAGTTTAGACCCTAGAAACCAGCTGCTGAATAAAATGCTGAAACTCTAAAATCACAAATACCAAAAATGAAAATCAATTCCAAATTATCTCAGGATAACATTCTCTACATTATACCAAAATGTTATTTAAAGGTGAACAAGAAGGGCTCTTTAGCTCATTCTAGCCCTTATCTCCCTAACCTATATGGTTCTAGTTCTATACTTTTTCATAGAAATTCATCTGTCACTGGTTTTTCCAAACAAAGATTACCTTCTTACACTGCCCTAGTGTAGAAACCCTTCAGCTACTTGTCCTATGTCAACTTTAATGGGACTGTCCCAAGGACACTCTTTCTGCAGAGAAAGTTAAAAAAAATGTGGGGTATCAGTATACAGTATAATAATAAATATTATGTTTCTACATATTTCATTGAATTATCATGAAGCTGGACTGCATGCAATTGTTTTACATTTGTTAGAACAAATTAGCAAGAAAATCAGCCTTACAGTATGCTTCCTTTCTAATAGTACAAAATATTCATTATCTACCATAGGCCTTTTATTGCATTATAATCCCAAAGAAAAACAAGAAATAAGAACAGTCAGTGGCTTAGCAGTTCATCGGGGCACATTCTTACAGGGGGAGTAGTCAGCTGAGAAAGGACATAAAAGGAACTCTCCAAAGCAGAGAAAATTCCCTATAAAATGTTAAACAGAGAGAGATACAAGTGTGCATATTTTCTGGTTTGAAGCAGAATTCTGCTATAGTGGCGCTTTAATGCTATTTTTTAAAAAGAAAAGGGAATAAGTTTGCAAACATTGTCCCTGAATGTTAGGGTAATTGAAGTTAAGCGTGTTTAACATAATTCTGAAAAATTACAGTAAAACCTCAATACAAAAAAATTTGCCAGACAGCTGGAGCACCTTCTGCTGGGTAATTGTAAGCGAGATGTCGGCACTGTATTATATGCATTCAGTAATTGTTTCCTGTTGCACATGTTAAGCTGGCACTGAGAAGGGCTGAATGGGAGGCAGAGCGGGCTCTGTGTGATCCACTTTAACAATAGTTGTGTATGAGGTGATGTATACTCTAGTATCATTTCAGATCATTACGTTTGAAAGACACTGCATGAATATACGTCATATAATTACCACAGTAAGGCTGATCTGCTAACCACAAGACAAAGGAGGGCAAGCCATTTATAGGTGATGATTTAAGATGTTATTTTTTGACACTGCAGTATGCGTAAAGCAGAACTAAAGGCAAGGATTACAAAGAGGACTGCTGCACTCCTCCCCAACCCCCAAATGCAGTAAGAACACCCCCAGAATGTCCCTGCTATGCCATACTGTAGAGGCCTATGCGGGTCCTTTTTTGCAATCCGTACCCGACTCATACCCGCAACCTGCAATCCTGACCCGCATCCCACATTCTTACCCACCTGGACCCGCTACCTGTCCCCGACCTGCAAGTACCTTATCTGCAACCCGGACCCACAGTAACTCGCGGTTACCCAACCCACTGCAGGACTCTACAATACTGAATGGCAATGCAAATGCAGAGCTGCGTAGTAGGGTTGGTGGCCACCACTTTACTTGCGGTCCTTTTCTTTCTAGTAATTCTGACACTAAAATACTACTCTTCAAATTGTTAATGTACATTAAGTTACCTATAGGTCATGTTTGCTGATAGGTCTGCTTTTGTAAGTAATTATAAAGTTTCTATACCTGACTGTTTTACCAACATAACTGTCCTTCTCAACCTGTCAATCAGAGTTTGTAATTCTAATGAACTACCGCTGCACAAATATGGCAGCCCTCTCATAGTGGAACACGGGGGATCTGAGGTTATGAAAAATCATCACGCAAATGATGCAAGGACAATAATATTGTAAAATAAAAAAGGTATAATATCTGAAGTCAGTCAGATCTGACTCTGTTGGTGATTGCTGCCGGAGAGCAGTAGATTGCAAGTGACCAATCATGAAGGCAACTCTGCTGCACAGGTCTGTATTTTTGGCATTGGTATGTGGGAACAGGTCTTAGTGGTGTAGAGTGGCAGAGGGGAGGGTGGTCATTGCATGTTTCTCATTCTCCTGTAAAAATAATGCCACATCAGATGGGTGCTTTTCAGAATAAAGAAGGAAGAGTTGGCATAGTATTGGTGTGAAAGTGTGTTTATCTGTCCCCACTTGGTATTAACCAATAAAATGTGTGGGATGTTTTTGCTGTTAAAACATGTATATCAACTGATAAAAATGTTGCATTTCTATTATTTCTATATACGCTTACTTGCCCTTTTTTGGCACATGGTAGGTATAATAAGTATAATATGAATTGCAGAGCCTCTCTCTATATATATATATATACATACAGTATCTTGTATTATAGAACAAGGCTAGCCTGCACTACTTATATAGAAAAAATGTGTGTAATAGCTTGTAAGTTCTACAGTGCAGGACCTCGTTCCTCACTGTCTCTTTACCACTTAACATTTAGGGGCATATTTATCAAATTCACATGAATGATTCAAAATTTGATAACATTTTCAAAAAGGTTTGATTTCCAATTTTCGAATTTTCGAATTCGACCATCGAATTTTGAAAATTCGATCGAATCAAATGATTCGAATAATTCGAATAAAATTCTATTTGAATATTCGACTTAATTCGAATTACTTGCCCTTTAATTTTTTATTCGACTGCCAAGTTCGCCAGATTAAACCTACCTAGTTGTTTTTAACTATTTTTGATCAGATAAAAAAATTTGATTGAATGGTCAAAATCGTTGGAATCGTTCGATTCAAACTATTTTATCGTTCAATTGAATATTTGCTATTAGATTATTCGATCAATCGAATTGCTGTAAAATCCTTCAAATTCAATAGTCGAATTTGAAGGATTTTAATTCCCTTTAAATTCGATGGTCCAATTTGAGGGTTTTTTAACCCTCAAATTCGACCCTTAGTAAATCTGCCCCTTACTCATGAAAGTAATTGTATTTCGTATTTTTTATTGTCGCTTTTTTGGCCAGTTTGTTCTATGAATGTAACCTTGTGCTGTACAGCAATGCATGCAAAACTAGCTTTATATATATACAAATAAACATACATGTAATAGAAAAATGAATCCCCACCTCAACATACAAACAATGTGTATGCAACAGTAAGTTTATACTGATTCAGATAATAAGTGAAGATAAATAATAAATGGGCAGTTTCTTCAACAACAGTTATGAGCATATACTTTAGTTCTGGAAAAAATTACATTGTGAAGTACTTTGGTGGCTGACATACAGAATCAAATGAGAATACTGCTTAGAAGGCAATATACTACATCACATAGGATAAATCTTTTAGATGCATTGTAGGTACTGTATTATAATTCTTCCTTTAAAAAGCAACACTATACAATTCATTAGACGAATGAAGGATCTCCTGAATAAATATTGTTCTCTTGAAGCATGTTATGAAACAAAATACATTCCAAAATGTGATTGTTATTTGGCCAGACACTTTGATTTCTTAAATAATAAAGAAAATCTGACTAAGACCTTCTCTTTGGTTTGTTAAGCCGAGTCTTGCTTATCTGTACAGACATTCAGGCACAGAGTGTAGTTCATTAGCCCAAGGAGTCAGTTGCAAATAAGGGCTGTTAAGTGATTAACTACAAAATGAATTAGAGATGAAGGAATCCTGTAATGTACGATTTCTTGGTTGCGTTCAGAGCTACAGAAAGGAAGGCTATACACAAAAAACCTTACAGAAGAAGGGCTGAGAGAGAAATAATAGATTTGAAAGAATTTTTGGGACAGACATGAGACAGTCATGAGGATGAAGTGAGTGTAAGTTGCCTACATGGGATATTGATAGATTCATATCTCCAGGGCAGTTATACATTTCTTTATTTCAGTTGTTTGAATGATGTTTTTACTTGTCTATGAATGAACACAATGAACGAATGAACAAGGATGTATACATACTAATATATGCTGTATATATAAATATATATATTTGCCATAGGTGTCCGCACTCAATTCTTTATGAAGCAGAGGTGCACGATCAACATGTTGAGTACAAAATGATGAAGGATCAGCACATTTGTTTTTATTGCATCTTTTTATTTTTTTATGCCAAAAATAAAGAAATATCTCCACCTAATCAAACTAATTTTAATATAAAGGAGCTCTGTGAATCTTCTTTAAGCTATAAGCAATTTGGTAACTCTTTCTATTAAACTAAAGCAAAAAAAAAAAAACCACAAGCACTCCCTTAATTTTAATGCAAGTTAGGGGACCAATTTGGGTAGAAGCCTGCGTTCCTCCTTCCCCTTACCAATACAATGCTGATGAATGCAGTCATGCCTCGGTGCTCCAGAAAGAAATAGAGAGCAGAGACCAGTAGATATGTGAAAAAAAAGAGCAGACGTCAGTGTGCAAACTGCAAGAAAATGGCAGATTGTAGCCTTTTTTGCCTATATGAAGTAAAGTTTGGTAAAGTTTCACTAACCCAGTAACAAATTGCATTTGTAGTTTTGACTTTGAAAGCAAATATGTGATTGGGTTAATATAACTGGAGCATTCTATGTTGGGTCATCATTTCAGTTCCATCTTCTTTCATGCTGCATTAATGGTAAGGGTTAAGGTAAAGGGGCAAAGCTTGGTTCCTGCATTTTCTTGTGGTACACAGCCACAAGGGTGGACTTTGATTGATGGCCTAAAGGTAGCCATACACAGAGAGATCCACACGTTAGGTGATGTTGCCAAACGAGCCGATCTCTCCCAGATACGCCCACCTCAAGGGATCCAACAGGATTTCTAGTCCCACCCGATTGACATCCGGCCAACTTTCAGCCTGATATCAATTGGTAAAGCCCATCAGAGGGCCCCATACACGGGCCAATAAGCTGCCGACTTGGTCTGTTGGTAGATTTTATCGGCCCGTGTATAGCCACCTTAAAGCTGGCCATAGATGCAAAGATCCGCTCGTTTGGCAATCTTTTCCGATATGCCACTAACTGCCAGGGCTATATCGGGGTAATCCGAACGTTCGGCCCTATGGCTGAATGATTGGATTGCGAGAAGTGCAATGGACTTCCTACGGGTCGGTAGAAAGTCGGACCTTCCCGATCGATATCTTGTCCAGATATCAGTCGGTAAGACCTGTCAGAAGCCACCATACATGGGCAGATAAGCTGACAAATCGGTCTAAAGCTTTATCTGCCCGTGTATGGCCAGTTTAGTAAAGGCACAGCTGTGATTTTAGGCATTTTAGGATTTTTTAATTCCCCCAATAGTTTATTGGTAGGTCCTATACACTATAGAATTTATGGTGTTGGCAGTATCATCATTCAGTGCCATAGATTCTACAGTTCCTCGGAGGTACAACAAGGTCAATGGGACCCTGCCACAGAAACAGTTAAGATCCATTTTCTACTGTATTTCTTTCACTATAATAAATTTCGCCCTCCTTTCCATTTGCACCTCTAAATTCTAAGTGTTAACAGTTCCTGGGCACACGGCAGAATCTTCCAAACGAATATGATGCATAATTTAGTACTTGCTAGGACTTTCCCACCACCCTGTACAGACTTTCTCGGTTTCTATAAAATAGCACACAAAAAAATTGTACTCAGGAACATGCATTGCACCAACAGGCTACAACATAACACTGCTTATAGAATACCTGGCATCCAAGTAGAACTGCATATGACAAGTTTCTGTAAGCAAGAGGATTGTATGGCAGTCTCATGGACTCATTGACCTTATTCTATTTCTGGCTGAAATGTAGAGGAGGAGGTTCCAGTTGTGAAGTCAATACTGTGTGAAAAATGTCTTTATATTTCACATTTTAAGAATAACAGTAATTGCATTTTTATGATGCATTGACACTGCTTTTCTGCTGCTGCATTTCCCAATTCAGAGAGAAAGGGTGAAAAGAAAGGCAAATAGTGTAATCCCAAAATGTATTTCAAAAAGAAGAGGATTATATCATAATGGGGGCTGATGCAGTCTGCGCCCAACCATATATCTAATGTATCCAATAAATTTGTATCCAGTTGGATTTGTGGTGAGACCTAGGGCAGCAAAATTTCAAGGGTGGCCTGCTGCCTAGGAGCAATCTAGGGAGCCTCAGCTATCCAGCAATCCGCACATGTGCACACACTAGTGCAGAGGAATGGGGAATGGCAGTGTGTAAAATCAGGCAGACGCCATAACCTGGCTGCCTAGGTCCCTAAAGAAGTAAATAGCGTATTGCAAACAGGTAATGTTCATGTGATCACTGGCTCTCACATATCCCAGGAAACATGCAGAAGAATGTCCTTATGTCCTTAGCTATGACTGGAATTTTATGTTCACAAGATGCTAAAACGGCAATAGAGAATGTTAAAAGGGACTGTAGAAATACTTTAGACAAAACATATTCACCATTTCAGCTCCTACACACTGGAGAAGAGCCTCACACTTTTCAGCTTTTAACTTTGTGTTGCAGAAAGGCGTCCACAGTAACAATTGCAGATATTTTAAAACAGCTAGAGCGGAACTTGGAAGAATATAGCACTTCCTGAGGGTGCATCACATTTCAGAGAAAATAGTTTTCAGAGAGGAAACGCCAGCATTTGCTGAGGAAGTCAGTCCAGTTCACGCCTTGGAACCACTCCTGAACAGAGCAAAGGAAATATATATATATATATATATATCTTATATCGTAACTGATCCAGATGGAAAAAGAATTGACTCCAGTCACTATGTGATGTTATACTAAATAAATCTCCAAACAATGGAAGATAGTAGTAACACACTGTTTTTGTGGTAAACATACATTAGAATAGAAGCAGTGTGTACAGTTCAGAGGTACTGTGGATAGTAAATCATACAACTATCAGTAGTAGAATAGTAGAGATCAGCCAGTTATATACCACACGGCTAGTTAACTTGTTTAACTCAAACTGGTTATTCATTGCTCCTCAGTCAACATTTTTCCTTTACACTGATTTATGTCAGGGGCAGACCAATCAGAACACATCTTTCCACATGTCTATCAAACATTCTGATCATAAAGGAACTGGCCTGTGGCACGGACATGTTTAAAGGGCACCAATCATAACCAAAATCATTTACTAATTAAACACACTATGCGAAAGTTCAAGAAATCCGATTTTTAAAACAGTTAGAATTGTTTGTATAATGTAAATCATCAGCTCACTATTCCATCTGCAAAATCTCCCCTATCTCCACTGCAGTTCTAACTGAGGCAGTCATCTTGGATTTCACTGACTCCTCCTACCTATATCTTCACAGCCAACTGTAGCTCTGAAATCTCACACATGCTCAGTTGAAATTTCTTGCTTGCCGATTAAACCTTCTAAGCTATTTTGAAAACTGCCAAACTTCTGTGTTAGTGCTGCCACCTTCTGGAAGTTGCTGTGTGCCCTTCATTTGCATAATTACATCACCAGCAGGGGATAAGATAGGGAAATCTTGTGATACTTCTAGAGTTTACTAAAGCTAGGCATTCTGGGTAGAATACTCAGGGCAGTGCTACAATCTGAACATGCTCGTGAACTCATTTGCATGTTGTAGTCACAGTATGGACTCCCTCAGTGAGAGAACCCATTTGTGAAAGTATGGGATTTTTTAAAAATTTGTAGTTTGATTAAACATGTTTAGGTTGTACTGGTCAGGCTGTTAATATGTGTTTGATTTTGGCTGTGATTGGTGCCCTTTAAGGTGGGTTAATAGGAGCAACAAAGCAATCCCATGTAAACTAAATACAGTGAACTTAATCTAAAAGCAGGCAATTTGTCAGCTTGCCTGTAGTATATTAGTCATGAACTGAATAACTGTTGGTGCATATTCATCATTAAGGGGTGGTTCGCCTTAAAGAACTAAAGCCTAACTAAAGAAGTAGGCCAGAAATGTTGTAAATTATGTTTTGTGCTTCTGTACCAGTCCAAGGGAACCACAGACCTTTAGCAGTAAAGATCTGTGTCTCCAAAGATGCCCCAGTAGCTCCCCATCTTCTTTTCTGCTGATTCACATGCTCTGTGCTGCTGTCACTTACTGAGCTTATTGACCCACTCACAATATACATAGAATATAAATGTCACAATATAAAGGCTGATTAGTCATTAATACAGATAATTACTACATGGCAGTACAGACACCAGTGCAATCTATCAGATTTTAATAATGAGCCCTGTAGAGTCAGCTTATATTATACACCAATCTCATTTTCTGCTTGATAATTAGGGACAACTCCTAAGTTCAGCTTCTCAACAGCTGCTCAGAGCCCACTGAGTATTCGTAGACACTTTCCAAGATGGTGACCCCTTGTGGCAAGTTTGAAGTCCTAAACCACTGCTTCTATTGAGAAGCTCAAACTTTAGGCTGGTGCAATAAGTTCAGTATATATAATATGCCATTTTTCGCCATATTAATTCTTGGGGTTTAGTTGTCCTTGAATATGTTATAGAATGGCCATGTCTAATCAACTTTTCAATTGGTCTTCATTATTTATTTTATATAGTTTTTAAATAATTTGTCTTCTTCTCTTCAGTTTTCAAATTGGGATCACTGACACTGTCTCTGTAAGGCTACACATTAATTGTTAGTGCTACTTTTTATTACTAATCTTTCTATTTGTGCCCTCTCCTGTTCATATTCCAGTCTCTTATTCAAACAATGCATGATTGCCAGGGTATTTTGGACAGTGGCAACCAGGTGGCTGAAATTGCAAACCGAAGAGCTGCCGGATAGAAAAGCAAAACAACTAAAGAAACGCAAATAATAAAAAATTAAAACCAGCAGCAAATGGTCTCAGAATATCACTATTTATATCACACTAAGGGGCAAATTTACAAAATTCACATGAAGAGATCGAAGTTCGATCGAATTCGATCGAATACCGATCGTACCGATCGTACTATTTTTTCGGAGGATCGAATATGCAAATTTGGCCACTTCGATCATCGAATACCGAAAATTCGAATTATCGAATAGATCGAATGATCGGATATTCGATCATTCGATGATCGAAGGACTTTAACTTTAAAATGTATTCGAATGCCTACTTTGCCAGATTGAACCTACCGAATACCAATAGAAGCCTATGGGAATCCCCCCATAGGCTTCTTTTGCAAACACCTGCTCGAATACCATTCGTACGATCGAACGCCTCGGTCGTTCGAATCGTATAAATTTTTCGGAGGCTCGAAGGAAAAAGTAAGATTTTTCGTGAAATCGAACGATCGGTATTCGATTGTACAATTTCATGGAGAAATCGAATATCGAGGAAATAATAGCCTAAAACTATTCAATCAGCATTCGAATTTCGAGGGGATTCGAGGGATTTTTAGGTGAATTTTAGTAAATTTGTCCCTAAAAGTTAACTCAAATGTGAACAACCCCCTTTACAACACCAACTATGCAATGCTGAAACGCTTTCCTATGTACACTTCTCCCAGTGCACTGACAATATCTGGAGGCAGGGTTGGTTTTACAACAACTTGTACAAATGTAGGTGCAGTTTTATTGATATAAATAAATAAGAGTCCTCATTTATGATCATTTAGATTCTCTTGGACCTGGTCACATTTTTCCCACTGCCACTTAGACTATAAAAACTAAAAACTGCTACAGGAGGAAAGGACATAGTCTAGAAGGCATGGGGGCAGACATTTAATTGCAGATTGTGTTGCTAATAATATCCATGATGGAAGATTAGCGTATGACTCGGCCAAAACATGGCCAAGATAAACATAGGTACTATCAAACACCCACACACACAATCAGGATACAAAGGCCACAAAAAAACAAAATAGCATCTAATTGTGCAAGTCTGGAAAAAACTGGCAGTGAGTAATTGTGATGCTGAATTTCCAAGCAATGATGTATCAGATACAGTTTGCTGCAAAGTTGTGGCAATGAACACTAAAATCACAGCTTATTAAACCTCACAGTGAAACTGATTTATATATTATCATATTGAAGTTGCAGCAATACTTTCATATAAACGCAATAACATCATGTTGAGAGTGCATACAGAGTATTTATAGCACACAAGGGAAATGTAATATGTTGCTCTAACACAAAAAACCCGAGCAGGGACACTTGCGAATGTTAGGGACAATATTTGCATCTTTATTGACTGATTAAAGACCCCAAAAACGTAATCGCCAAGTTTGCGACCAAATAATTTTTGCGAATGTTTTCAGTGGATGTAATAAAATTTCACAATTGCAAAACACTTTTTGCAACAAAATATTCAACAGGACTCCATAACAGGTGTTAACGCTAAACATTTGCTAAGCGAAAATTTGCAATGTAATATTGTACACTGACTGATTTTACATTGCGTACAGTGCTAAACATTCACAAAGACACCATTTTAATTAGTGCTTGCAACGTTTTATTACATTCCCCCATAAACTCCAAGCACGCATAGAGTACAAGATTTGGTACTTGAACATAAGTTAAAAGTACACATTGCAGAATATAACAATAGGGGCAGCAGATCCATGTGGCCTTTTGGCTTTCGGAGTTGTAGTTCAACATATCTGAACAGTCCCCCCATATATAATGCTAGCTTTATTGCTAATTGACCATTAGTAGGGCTTCAGTATGTGAGACTTATATATTTGTGACATTCCATTGAGCTTTTCTGACTTACCTACACTTAGATTTTCCTACCCCCAACTTGCGCATGTCACACCAAGCATTCCCTTAAGCTAAGAGTGAAATGCTTGGCTGTCAGACAGTGTTCCCATGAGCCTGACTCTACACCAGTCATCAGTATGAAAGGGAAATTGAAAACCAGAAATACATTCTAAAACCACAGGGGAGACAAATCAAGCTGCTGAAATGTGTATGTAAAAGAGAATGGGAAATAAAATTCTTTTTATTATCTGGTTCGGATTCAAATAAACAAAGCATGTTCAGCGAGTTCTTCTGTTAGATAAAAGTAAAAACCATCTCAGAGGTCCTTTAAGCTATCGCTTATTGAAAAACTATTGACAAAACAACCAGTGCCCAAAACTTCATTTTACTCTGTGTGATTTATCACTTCTCCGTCTATTGGAGCTAAATAAACAAGATCATCAATTTCAAGTTTTGTCTTCAGAATATCTCCACCATCATTTACATCAGTCCAGCTAGGTGGAACTTTCTAAACAATCAACAGATCCAACCCCCCTAGTAACCATCCCCCTCACAGAAGAGTTCCCCAGCGAAATATTCTGCCCGTTCGAATTCTCTCCAGGTCTCTTCACCAATACTAAGGGGCAAATTTACTATTATTCCCCAAAAATAATTAGTTTCTATTCGATATTTGATTAGCATTCAATTTTCGAATGTTAATCGAATAGTTCTAGGCTACCTTTTATTCGATATTCGATCATTCGACGATCGAATGCAAACCTATTCGATCAGTCGAATAAATCATTCGGCTGAACGAAGAAATCATTCGATCATTCGAATGATTTGTACGATTCGAATGATCGAACACTTCAATCGTAGGAATCCTATTCGATCAGGACTTAAGTCTCAGAAGCCTATGGGAGTGCTCCCATAGGCTTCTATTGCAATTCGGTAGGTCTGGCGAAGTAGACAATCGAAGAAACTTAAAAAATAAAATCCTTCGCTAATCGAATGATCGAATGATTGAATATTCGTCCATTCGACTCTATTCAAATGTATTCGATCGTTCAACCCTTCCCTATTCAATGATCGAATATGACAAAATTCACATATTCGACCAAAAGAAGTAATCCTACGTTCGAACTTCGATCGAACTTCGAATCCTTCACGTGAATTTAGTACATCGGCCCCCAAGCCTGCTGGAGCAATTAGGCCCAGTTACAAATCAGATTCAACTAGGGGCCACCAGGACTGATAGTATGAGAACCCCCAATTAGATCTTACGTATCAGCAAATATAAGTGGAAAGGTTATTTTGGCCATATAGGCACTGCTGTTCAACTAAATATACATATTTTTTATTTCTGGACTTCTTTAAAACTGCATAAAGTCATACATTTGTCTTAATATGAATTATCTGAGCTAAAGGATTTGCATAAATTGGTGGAATGGGCCGGCAGATTGAATAATATGTCATTTAAAGGATATGCTTTTCATATAAGGAAACAATAGACAGCTAGATGGGTGGATACAATTGTGCTCATAATTTTACATACCATGGCAGAATTTTTGATTTCTTAAAGGGAGACTGTCATGGGAAAACATGTTTTTTTTTTTTTAAAAACGCATCAGTTAAAAGTGCTGCTCCAGTGGACTTCTGCACTGAAATCCATTTCTCAAAAGAGCAAACAGATTTTTTTATATTCAGTTTTGAAATCTGACATGGGGCTAGCCATTTTGTCAATTTCCCAGGTGCCCCTGGTCATGTGACTTGTGCCAGCACATTAGGAGGGAACTGCTTTCTGGCAGGCTGTTGTTTTTCCTTCTCAATGAAACTGACTAGTACGCAGTGGGACATGAGTTTTACTATTGAGTGCTGTTCTTAGATCTACCAGGCAGCTCTTATCTTGTGTTAGGCAGCTGTTATCTGGTAACCTTCTCATTGTTCTTTTGTTAGGCTGCTGGGTGGGGGAAAGGGAGGGGGTGATATCACTCCAACTTGCAGTACAGCAGTAAAGAGTGATTGAAGTTCATCAGAGCACAAGTCACATGACTTGGGGCAGCTGGGAAATTTACAAAATGTCTAGCCCCATGTCAGATTTCAAAATGAAATATAAAAAAATCTGTTTGCTCTTTTGAGAAATGGATTTCAGTGCAGAATTCTTCTGAAGCAGCACTATTAACTGCCTTGTTTTTTCCCATGAGAGGTTCCCTTTAACCATTTTTCAGAGAATATGAATGATATCAAAAAAACTTTTCTTTCACTCAAAAAACCTGTTATGCAGGTTTTTAAGTCTGGTTGACAGGTCCCCTTTAAAGAGATACTGTCATGGGAAAACATGTTTTTTCAAAACACATCAGTTAATAGTGCTGCTCCAGACTTCTGCACTGAAATCCATTTCTCAAAAGAGCAAACAGATTTTTTTTATATTCAGTTTTCAGTAAAGTGCGAAGTTACGCTCAGGTCAGCAAACGGTAGCGTAGTTGCACTAGTGTTAATTCGCCAGGCAAAGCACATTTACGCTAGCAATGCATATAGAATGGCAGATATGCCCTGGAAAAGGCACAGACATACAGGTAAATTAGAGAACAAAGGACTAAACCTGTTGGAGGTATGATCAATACTCTGTATCTGTTGATTGAAATGGCAATTTTATGCAGCAATGGCCAATGGCCAATAAATGCCACCTGGAACCCACTTATCCATTTACCTATGGTCACAAGAAAGTCCAATGACAGAAGGTCATCATTGGTAGGGAATAGGGTTACAACCTGGCCGGTATTTTACCAGCCTGTCCGGTATTTCTGACGGTTGATCCCAATGTTATTAATAAGGAAAAAAACTTAAATATATAGGAAGGCCGGTATTTTTTTCTATAAAAGGTGACAACCCTAGTAGAGAACCAGGAGCATATTTAGCATATCTCCACCAAACCAATGCCTGTTTGACCCTGCACATGGAGCTAAGTTTTGTGGTTTAAAAGTTGCTTAACTTGGTAGTGATGGGCGAATCTCCTGAGATTCGCTTCGCCGAAAAATTCGAATCGGCGAAAAATTCGCGAAACGAGTCGCGGGACGCTTTTGACGCGCGTCGCGTCAGCTTTGACGCGCGTCGTGTCAATTTCGGCGCGTCGCATCGTTTCCGTCGCCTTATAGAAAGGCTTACGAAGACTAGTGACAGATGCATCCTTTTCTTTGAGGGCTGAAACTCAATATTACATTATATTTTCAGGGGGAAATACAAACAGATGCACAATATAATAAAACAAATCACATGACCTTAGATTTGGAAGCTGGCCTAGAATGAACTTTGGAATCCCCATCCATCATTGACATCCTAGCACTTGGTACTAAAGAAAGTCAACCAACATTTCTACAGAGAGGCAGATAATACAGATTTTACTGGAAACACCAAAGCTAAAACTTCAGTGACCCAGAAACTTCCAGTGGATTAAGTTTTATCCATAACCATCATTATTACAATGTAATATTAGCAAACATTTGTGCTTGATCTCCTATAATTTGCCCTTTATAAATGCATAAAGCCAAGGAAACTGGCAACATCATATTTATCTCAACGGCAAAGAGTTAAAAAAAAGAATAGGTAACTGTTTCACTAGTGGATTGATGAAATAACTTCAGAGGATAGATTAATCTTTTTGTTTGGATGAAGGAAAAGAATAATCTAATTTTAAAGTGTATGAAACCAGGTTCTGGTGTCGGTGGGCAGATAAAATTGCCAGCACTGAAATATATCTCCCTCTCAGTGGAATTAGAAAATGAAGAGATAACACAGCTTATTTTAATTGTATCACAGCCCAATACTCTATACCTTTAACTCCCTGTGCAATTAATAAAAGCTCAGTATTCAGAGATAATGTAGCCATTAACGTCTAACTATATGTCATTAAACAGATACCAATATGCAAAAGTTTCCCTATCTTTAAAAGTTTTTTTTTTTTTTTTTTTAAAGTACTTCTACTAAGTGCGGGCTAGCTTTCTACTGCTAGCAACAAGTAGTTTTCAGAAGCATATATTTAAAGATTTTTCTTTGCCTTCTAAGATTTCTTATTTGCATAATTGTGCTAATTAATCCTGTTAAGGGTTCAGTGATCTAAACATTGTTTTAAGATATTGTAAAGGAAATACTTGGTTGTCTAGGGGGCAAGCGGGGACGGCCACCGTGCTCCCAACAGAAACGCCTGGCGCATCATCTTCTGCATTCCGAATCCTCTTCGGGCACAGCTCTCGCCACTTCTCGGTTTTGACGCAGTGTGCTGCATGACATCCTCATGCACTGGCGTGAAATTGAAATATTTAAAGGGCCCTCATCTTCTAAATCATTACCCAATGTAATGTCTATTTTTTAGTTCCTGGGTGTGTTTATATAGTGTTCCTGGTCTCTGTGTGACACTGCCTGTCCATGACTTCATCCTGATTGTTGCCCGACTTCTGCCTTGTTTGACTATTCTCTTGGATCCTGTTCTGTACTGCATTTTGGTGTGCTTGACCTGGCCTGTGACCCTGACTATTCCTCCGTCTCCTGTCATTGTAAAGCATTGTTACCGACCCAGCCTGGCTTTAGACTATGCTTATTGTTCCCCGTTCTATTGCTTCTCACTCACTCAGAAAACTCTCCTTGGGCCTCTCACAGCAAAACCTGCCAGCATCTGAGTAGCGGAGGGCTAGTCCTGAAGCCAAAGGCAGCTGTTATAGACAAAAGAGTGGGCCGCGACCAGGTTCTTGGGATCTGCTCTGCATTTGGTATACCCTGCATTACAGATATGTTCTGGTGATTAATGATCCTTTTTACAGCAATGCAACTGTAGAAAATTGAGGTTCGAATAATATATTGTTGAAATAAATGACAGGGACATCTTATTTTTTGTTGAACAAGAAGCAAAGATAATGATGAAAAACTGCTTTATCTAAGAGTGTACTGTACATTGGATGTTTTGTCGCCCAAGATAAATTTGTGCTACCATGAGTGTCAAAACGTTTGAAGTTTCACTCCCACGGCAATTAATGTAAATCTCTGGTGGGAAAACATACAAATATATGAAGTTGCCTCGCAACTGCAGCACAAATATATATTTACTGTGTGCAACAAAAGCCTTGTGTGCCAGTACCCTTAAGGAAGCCTCTGACTCTAGACCCCCTCATATGCCCTCACTTATGCAGCAAGGGCCTAGACCTAGCGTAGAAAGCAATGGAATCTTCCTATTCAGGATAGACCGTAAGAACTCAATGATTTTGATTTGATTATTGGCCCAGAGACCAGAATGCATCAGTGTATGGTGATTGCTATGAGAATTTTACACCTATAATAAAAAATTAGCACCCATATCTCAGCGCTGTAAGGCTCATGTGGTATGTGGCATATTCACTGGCCTAAACTTAGCAGCACAGAAACATTTTCCTCTAATGGAAACCACCTTTCAGGTGTGTGTGTATATTAAAGGACCAGTAATTAAATTGTTTTAAAGTAATAAAAATATAATGCAGTGTTGCCCTGCACTGGTAAAACGGCAGTGTTTGCTTCAGAAACACTACTATTGTTTATATAAATAAGCTGCTGTGTAGCCATGGGGGCAACTAGTCAAAGGAGAAAAGGTTCAAGTTACACAGCAGATAGCAGATAAGCTCTGTAGAACATAATGTTATCTGTTATCCATTACTTATCCTGTGCCAGATAGCCGTTTTTCAATTTCTGCCATTGCTACTCAGCAGCTTATTTATATGAAGTATAGTAGTGTTTCTGAAGCAAACAGATCAGTTTTAACAGCACAGGGCAACACTACATGATATTTTCATTAATTTAAAACACTTTAATTTTTTGGTGTTACTGTTCTCTTTGGCACCATCAGTAGCAAGTGGTTTAAATTAAAGGGGTTGTTCACTTTTAAATTAACTTTTAGTGTGAGGTAGAGAGTGATATTCTAGGACAATTTGCAATTGGTTTAAATTTTTTTTATTTGTAGTTTATAAAGGGGAATTCAATCCCTCCGGAGCTAACCTCTTTCCCCCCACCCCCCCCTCCCTCCTGCCCCCCAGCCTTCATCTCCCCGTGGGCAAATGCCCCTAAGTGGCTACTTACCCCTCCGTGCAGATTCCTGGGCGCCATCTTCTTCAGCAACGTCTTCTTCCTGGATTCCTTGGCGACCCACGCATAGTAGGACGCATTTGCTGGTTAGTACTACTGTGCATGCGCTGAAAGTTCACAAAGTTTGAAGGCTGGAGGGAGTGGGGCCTATGGGGGGTGGGGGAGGAGGTTAGCGCCAAGGGAATTGAATTCCCCTTTAAGTTATTTAGCTTTTTATTCAGCAGCTGTTCAATTTGCAATTTCAGCAATCTGGTTGCTAGGGTCCAAATTACCCTAAAACTCATTGATTTAAAAAAGACTGAAATATGAACAGGAGAGGGCTTGGATAGAACAATGAGTAATACAAAAAACAATAACCATAAATGTGTAGCCTTACAGGGCCTTCAGTGACCCCCATTTGAAAGCTGTAAAAAGTGAAAAGAAGAAGGCAAATAATTAAAAAAAATATACATAACAAAATAAAAGTTACCTTAAAGGTGAACTGCCCCTTTAAGGCCAATGAAAGTATTCACAACTGGGTTTTGGAGCTTCTCAACTGGCTGAGGGGTTAAGGCATGATCTGCTATGCCTGTGAATACTTAATTATTAATTAGAGTGCTCTTTGTCTACCAAAGCACTAAATGGACTATTGAGAGAGAGAGAGATAACACCTCTAGCCTAGTGATTTTTATTCTGTGAGAAAAACAACAGCTGTCTGAATGGCAATATCTTTGGTGCAGGAAATAACTGCTGCTTTTGCATCACGCTTAGTAGCCCAAATATCCAACACAGGATACAGGAGTATTTATAAAGCATTTTGCAGAACTGCTTGCAAGATGTATTTGTTGTCATTTGGGAAATTAGTCCATTATTTTCTACAGGAAAATCACTAATCATTAATGCTAGTGAAATAAAATTTCTCTTTTTCATCATCGAAGAGGAGGCAGTGATTAGCTTGTAATTGCCCTGTTGATTGTCCAAACCATATGCCAGTAAGCAGGGGCATAGCTACAGAGGAAGCAGACTTGCCCAGAAGTATAGAGGGACCAGTAAGGCCCTTATTAATGAGAAATTTCAATATAGCTTGATAAAAAAGGTCAACCTACCAATGTTCTGGGACCCAAATTTAGGTTTGCTGTAAAGCCCAGTATGCCACTACCAGTAGGCAAATGTGGCATGCTCAGTGGAGGTGTAGCAAATATTGCTATTCATTTCCCAAGGCCACCAGTCTTTCTAAAGCCTGTGTCATTAAGGTAATGAAGATCCATTCCCAGAGATAAATAAAAATTCTGTGCATCTGCTTACAGAGGAGCAGTGATGTTCTTTTCCAACAATGTACACTTTTCCCCAGAATTCGGGGTCATTGTGGGTGCAAAAGAGCAGTTCTCTGCAATTTCATCTGAATTGCCAAAATGGGCCCAACTGTGTGTGTGCATAAAAGAATATTAGATGCAGTTGTGCAAGTGACTTGTGTGTGACTTGCACCGATTGACACAGGGTGCTGAGGTAAACCCGGAAGCATGCCGCGTCTTAACCTGTGTTCGGGGGTTACATGCGTCTCGTGGGTACAACGCCATTGAAACTAATGGAGTGCGTCTAGACCTGTGCCCCCCTGCGGCTGAACGCAGCCAAACAGAACGCAGGGGAGCGCAGGTAAGAAACCCTAGTGTGTAAGGGCCCTTACTTATGTCTGCACTTGCAGACATAAGTAAGCCCAAATGAAACTTCAATTCACTAAGGGGGTTCCAGGTGCTCCTGTTTAAATGCACCATCAAAGATTTCTGGCAGGCACTCAAAGAATCTCACAAACAGACAAAGTATAATAACTGCAGGTCTTTATTTAGACACTAACAGGATATATAATAGCTTACTCTTCTCAAAAAGGCACCATCTTAATCACTGATTAAATCAATGTAAAAAATCAGATGGTATTATCAAGAGTGAAATGTTGTGAAGACAATATTCTTTTAAAGCACAGGCGCTACCTGTCAGAAAGTCAATGAAGGATGGGCAGGCAGCTTGGATACTAGAGACTTCCTTCCACATACAATTCCAAGTCATTGAATATAAATCCAAGGCAAATGTCAAATGTTTCTAACTTTAAAATATTCTCAATACAAATATATTAATGATGAACAATAAGGAAGGAAATGTGTTTAATAAGGTTAAAAATGTATCAGAAATGCTAACTTGTGAATGGATGATTTCATCTGGCACTGAGGCTAATGTCCCATAAGAGGGTTTTTAGGCTTCTATTTTGTTTATGAGACTCAAATACTTGAGTTTGCCCCAATGGGAAACAAGGATGTATGTTTGGAGCCATCTGTGCATTTTCTACATATGGCTTTGGGCTGCACAAATTTTAAATTGCCTGAAGTCTTTCACAGAAGTGAAATTATCTGCTGTCTAAAAATGATAGCAGCTTTCTGGAAGAGAGATTACTGGTGAGACAGACACTGTAGTACTGAAGAGCTGAAAGCAAACTAAAGGGTTTGAGAGGTTATAGCTGCCTTGCTGTGTTTAGCTGGCTGCTGATGGTGTCACTCTTTGGTTGCTAGTAACCCCAGAGGGGAAGTACTGATAAACTATACCCTGTAGTTCTGTAAATTGAAGGGATCTGGGCAGGGCTATATTTTTAATATAGGCACCCATGACTAGGACAGCAGGTCAAGGGTGCCAATACCCCCTATTGTAAAATACAAGTACATTTATTTAATATTTAATTTATATAATATTTATATTATAAATAATATAAATTACATGTTCCTGAGGTATTTATAAGTTACCTCATATTTTGCAATATTATAATACACAAGTGTCAGTTAGTCCTGTAACAGAAATGACATCACTAAGCGCGGAATATAACCAATGACATCATTAAGTACCATTTATAAAGATAGAATTTACAGAAAATTCATGGCTCGTGTATGTCAATAAAGTCAATACACTTCCAACTAAAGCATTAATAGAGCTGACGCACACACCCCTTTTCCCATCTAATTCAACTGTGTTGCAAAAGGAGCTATATGCAAAAGGAGCCCTGTAGATAACTAAAGCAAACCAAAAAGATTTAATTGTGTTCTAGGAAGGCCCGGACTGGCAATCTGTGGGTTAGGGCAAATGCCAGATGGGCTGCTATAAGGTCCCATAGAAAGTCAGTATTTAGTGGGCTGGTGGGGACTGTTTGGGCCTCTATGTGGGCTGATTGGGCCTCTGTGTACCTGAAATGCCAGGGCCTATTTTGATTCTCAGTCCAGTCCTGGTTCTAGGAGATAACCATTTAGTCCACAGACCATGCATAAATACACAGACTGAGAATCAGCACATATGCCGTCATTAGTCTCCTATCCTGCCTGCATTTGGAACAACAGTGTTGGCCCAGGTACAGGAACACGGGGCGGATTTTGGTGAAGATACACAAGAGTTTGTACTCTCATGCAGCAGATTCCAGGGCTGCTGCTGCCTGAGGCAACAGCCCAGATGCTGCCCTTCCTCTCCCACTCAAAAATCAAAATCGGAGCGGGTCAAAGGGGGGCAGCATCACTAGTGTATTAACGCTCTCTGCACTAGCGGAAGGTTAACACATGGAAATTCAGCTCTTAAAGTTACAAGAGGCAGCTTTTTGCAGCCCCTTGTAACTGGCCACTTGCTATCGCCTGAGGCAAGGTTCTCACCAAAGTTAGACACAATAGTTCTATAGCACCTTATAGCAGACCCTCTGGCATTTGCCAGAACCAACAAATTGCCAGTCCGGGCCTGGTCTTTATATTGCAGCCTGGTGCAGAAGGAAGGTCTAACAAGATTAGGAAGATGTAGATTTCCAATATGAAAGTTTGGATATCTGAGGTTGGATGTTCTGTTTCTATGATTTTACAGAAGCATATTGCCTTAACACAATTCTGTCTTCCTACTCAACTACCAAAACAACAGTTAATTCCTTATGGTTGAATTTTATGAATTCCCCCATCCCAATGTGCTTCTGTTTTTCTTCTCTGTCACGTACTTATATATCACACCAAGCTTGCATTTCAGAATCACTGTCCCTTTAAGTAGATCAAATCAACTTCTGTTTTACATGTGAATTCACAGAGTTAAATGGAACATTTTCATTTGCTGCATCTTTCCGTGTCTGTCAGCACTCTGTGACAAGATATTTCTAGACAGTAGCTGCCAACTCCATACCAAAAATAACAAGAAATCTCAAGCTGCACTGCTTACGCTGAAGCTTGCAGGAGGATATACACCAAATAATATAGAAAATGAACTGTAGCATTCGGTTGCTATTTTTGTCAGACCAACTGACCTGCCAATGGTGCAACCAAATAGAAATCTCTTATCGTGGCATACTACAGAAATGTCGGTACAGAGCATTCAGAACTGAAGAGCCTTTCAGCTGAGTTAAACCGGCAACAAGCAAGGATTGTAAATTGCCTAGTCACTGTATAAATATTTCAGTAATTACTGCCATTAGATGGCTTGGGTTCCATTAAGTTTTTCAGATCTTGCAAGGAGTGTAGGTTATGGAACTGTAGCATGGTCAGAGATATTCTACAGCAAAAATGCTGTAGAATTGTCCAATTAAGGTATGAAGACCCAAATTACAGAAAAACTCCAGGTCAAGAGCATTCTGGATAACAGGTCCCATACCTGTACTAAAAATATCCACCAGCAGGCTGGATTGTGTACTCTTGACAAACCAGCTACTGAATAGGAACACTATATGGGCTGTCATCCAAAGGGTTCCCACAAATCCATTTTCGACCCTGTCAGGCCACTTATCTCTATATGAGTCCCTGGGGGCAACAGTTTGAATCATACTACTCTGTATGGGATATCCTCCACATATAATGCCCAGGCCAGTACTCATTCTTCCCCATTAGAGGTAAGCAATACTGTTCTTTTAAAGGTGTAATTCACCTTTAAGTTAACTTTCAGTTCTTATGGAATGTCTTATTCTTAGAAACTCTTCAGCTGGTCTTCATTTTCTATTTGTTATAGATTTTAAACAATTTGGCTTCCTCTTTTACCTCTTTCCAGCTTTCAAATGGGGGTCACTGACCTTTGCAGCTAAAAACCTATTGCTAAAACTCTGTTTTTATTGCTGCTTCTTAGTACTTACATTTCTATTCAGGCACTCTCCTATTCATTTCATGATTGGTTGCCCCAGGAATGAAATTTTAGAAAAAGATCTTTTATCCACCATTTTAGTGCAAGCAAGGCATTTTTTTTCCTTTATATAATATTGATTGCTTTTTTGGATTGCCTATGTAGAGGAAAACAACATTTTGATTAAGTAAAGTAGGGCAGATTATCATTTAAATAATCAGCACCATTTAAGTGCTTTTAATGTATTCTGGACTTGCTTACTTTGCATTAGTTAACCTTTTTTTATCTCCCTCCATGGGCTGCTCTTACGATAATGTTATACGAGGATTCTTTCAGTCTTGTTCTAAAGCAGCGGTGACAGGCACTTTCCACTGACCCAAATGACAGGCTGCTTGGTCAGATTCACTGGCTCAACTGCAGGTAAAAATATACCATGCATGCCTTAAGTCAAAGGGGTGTTTGGGATTGTTTTTGTGCACCCGCTGAAACACCTGGTTTCATTTCTTAGGGGCTTCTCCACAGGCCACCCTATATTTGGTGACAGTAATAGCATGCCACTTTCTTTTCCCCTATCATGGTACTCTGGTACTGTAATGAAGCATAAGGGGTTCAAATTAAAGGTGTAGCTCACCTTGAAGTTAACTTTGATTATGTCATAGAATGTCCTATTGCCAGCAACTGTGTCTACCCCTTCTGCCTATTATCATCTTTCAGATGGGAATCACTGACCTCCAGAAGCCAAAAACCAGTTGCTGTATAAGCCTGCAATTTTATGGTCGTTAATTTCTATTACTTATCTTTCTATTTAGACCCTCTCCTTTTTTTGTGCAGCATCTCATTCAAACCCCTGCCTGGTTCCTAGGGTATATTTTGACCCTAGCTTCTGAAATTGCAAGTATAAATGGATTTAAAACCAATTGATTAAAAAACCACAATAAAATTAAGACCAAATGCAAACTGTCAGTCTATATTATACAAGATGTTGATTGCAAGGTGAACCACTCCTTTAAGACAATACGCTAAAGTCTCTCAAGGCTGCAAATGTGCAAATATGCAAATTAATGTTACCGAATGAGAGAATTATTGAGCTTTCCATAATTGCTACCAGGGAGAAAAATAGATTTTATATGAAAGCAGAAAACCTGACTAAGATTTCCAGGCACAAATACATTTCCTATTCAGATGATAGACAGAGGTCAACCTTTTTAAACAGAAATAAACAACGACTGACACTCAGGAAACCAATATTTGTAAAGGCAGCACTTTCGTTATTTTAGGAGTCAAGCTGCAACTGACTCTTTGGGTTAAAGGGCCATTAACCCTAGGAACTGAAAATATTCTATAGACACTTACCTTTGTTGCTAGTTTAAGCAACACTTTAAAAATAATACCTCTTTCCTCAGAAGCATGATGTTTGTATTCAAAACATACATACATACCCTAGCTTTGTTTCACAAGCCTCTTTAATATGCATGATCTATGATACACAGTGAACTGGGAGGACCTTTGTTTAGGACAACAGATAAAAGATTGCTGTACACACAGCAGAGCTTATGAGTAAAAACAGGACATGCTTCAAAGAAAACACATTTACACGCATTAGATATAATTATTATTGGTATGTCAGTTACCATTCCATTCAGTTACCATGCTACCGCTCATCCCAGTTGCATCACAATCACAAAGTTATTTTAATAGCTCAGATATAACGGCCGCGGTCTGTTTAATTTCAGAATTACAGCAACAGAAGGCTCTGACATTTGACTGGCACTGGTAAACTCTGCTTTCTACTATACTATATATATTTTTAACTGTAATTGTTCATTTTAAAGCAGTATTTGCCTTGTTGGTATTTGCTCTGATCAAGGCAGGAATCAGAGTATAAAGCATCTAGTAAATGTCAAGATGAAGGGGAATAATGGACGTTTCATAGCAACCATGCTTAACAGTGGTGCCACTTGAAGAAACCTGCAGAAAGCCTGGGTTAAGTTGCCAGCTTAATGACAGCAAGCTCCTGTTGTGTAAAGTGCTAATAGGGGCAGGACAGCTCATAGAGTTGGTGTTAACAATTGTCAGGCCTTCAAGATCTTTGAAGCTATCTGAGATGTGGGCTCATTTATCAATTTATCATGTAAAAGTACAGTAAAATCTCTGAATGATGCACAACTTTACACATTATTGTTCTGCCTCCATTAAAGGGGGCTTGTGAGTGCAGAGTGGGTCAGTCTAGAGATCTATGGGAGCGTGGTTCCCGAATCAGCTTATGCAATTCACACAGAAGTGAATGGAGTTATTTCTGGAATTTTGATGTAGCATGCTTGGGCTACCAATAACATGGAGTGGAAATAACCTCTAGATCCCCATGTGCCATAGCCTTCAAAATCCAGCAGAGAGGATATTGGACCACTGTCATTTGACTGATAACTAGAATTTCAGTCATAAAGCATGACAGAACTAAAGTGTTAGTTCACCTTAAAATATTGTATAGCCAGTAGTATGCTAAGACAATCTGCAAAAAGTAATTTCTCCCTCTATATCTGACAATGCTGCTTGAAGAAGATGCAAATATAAAATAAAGGAGAACTTAGATTTAGCTAGGACTTAGTCAAAAATGCTATAGATTAGGGCAGCTACAAATTAGACATTGAAAGCAGAGATCTGATAGGTTGCTAAGGGCATAATCACTGGTGTTGTAAATGATCCCCACTCCCCAGTATATCGGGGGCTTCTGTACCAGTCCAAGAACACCACAGTTCTTTAGCAGTAAAACAAATGATCTGTAAGACTATAAATGTATTGTTATTGCTACTTTTTACTCATGTTTGTATCCATCAAAAATAGTTAAACGCAATTCAGTAGGTTTAATCTGGCGAACTAGGCATGCAAATAAAAAATTAAAGGGCAAGTAATTTGACTGTCGAATATTCAAATAGAATTTCATTCGAATCATTCGATTTTCAAAATTCAATGGTCGAAGAGGCCTTCAAAAATATTTGAAAATTCTAATTCGAATCTTTTTGAAAATTTGATCGAATTTCGAATCATTCATGTGAATTTGATAAATCTGCCCCTAAGTTCATTGTATAAAATACAGGATTTCTAACTACATTCATGTTTAGGCTTTAGTTCTCTTTTAGGTATATCTTCCCTTGAAATATACAGCCCTCCTATTTCACTAAATAGTCACAGGAAAGCAAGAGGCAGAAGCAATTCCAAATTCTATTCTGCATGTCAGTCTGGCAGCTTCTCATATTCTCTAAAGCTCCATTTGTTTTTTACAAAATCCATATAGAATTCAGGAAATTACAGTTATCTGCAACACATTCCCAGTATGAAAAGTGTCAAATAGTTTACATAATTCCAAGACGTTTTACTTTTAACAACAGATATTACTGGTATTTCATAAATTCCACTATGACTTTTCCCTTTACCATGCTTTATCAGCAAAGTTAAAGCTCTCACCTCCCAAAGGGCTTTAAAATCCTTCTGCTCAATTCGAAGAAGTTCACTGTTTTCTCTCGTGACAATCGTGGCATGCCGTGGGGTGTTGTCCAATATGGATTCGCCAAAAGCCGTTCCAACACCCAGAGTGCATATGACGACAGCATCCTTCAATTTAAAAGAAATGTGTTTATCAATATATATAAAGAGCATGCCTGCAAAGTCCTAAACTTCAGATATATATTTAAATATTAACATAAATTCGAAGGTAATTATGCCAAATATTAATTGCAACAAGTAATAAACTACCAAGAATACAATATCATTCTTTCACCTACTAGGTGACCATTAGGTCAAGCATCATCCAAACCTGCCACAAAAAGGTTCTGCCTTGGAATCCCAGCCAATTGCAAGCATTACATTTGTAGAATAAACAAGAGATATTTTTTAGTAGCTGCATCAGGAATTTCAAAGTTGTGGCCCTCCAGCCATTGTTGACCTATATTTCAGCTGAAGGCTGACAGTTAGAGAGGGCTGAATATTTCTGCTTTACATGTTTGTTCTTTAATTTGGGACTGCTTTGGTTTGCTAAAACTGGAGCAAACATTGCACATCTTAATAATTACTTCCAGAAGACCATTACAAATAATATGGAAAAAAAATCATCAACCTTCTCCTATTACAGAGCCCATCTTGCCAGAACCGAGGCCTTTGACCTGCAGGCAGTGTTGTCTTTCCTGGCAGTTATGTGGCTTTATGTAAAGTATATGCTATTGCATTTCTGGCATAATATGCTACAAATCACCAGTAGAAATGTCATTATTATTTCATATCAGGTAAGGTTGAGATAAAATAAATGATTATAGGAAGATGCTAACACAGCTATAAAAACCCATCTGAGGCAGTGTGGTGTAGAGTTAAATCAAAATCCATTATGATGTCATTAGCAGGCATAATGCAGTGTTTGGCTTGTCGTCTCACTTGTACCCATATATTAAGAATTAGGCATTCAGCTAAACAACTCATTTGTACTTTCTGCACTGTGCGAATTAAAAGGCATGGTTTGTATATGCAGTTCATTTTCTCTTGCATAAGCCCTATTCTAAACCAATGATTTGACAATGATATATACACCACAACTACTGCAAACCATAGAGTATCCATTAGGGGAAGGCAATGATCAATACTTCCTGGGGACATTTTCTTCAACTGCTAAAACTGCTGGATGCAGGTTAGCATCATTTCACTCTTCTGTACTGTGTTTATGGCACCATATTGATTGTAAAGACTGACGCAAGCAATAATAAATCTCTAACATTTTTTAGGAATTTGCAGTTCTGTTTTGTTACATACAAGTATGGGATCTGTTATCCAGAAAGCTCAGGACCTGGGGTTTTGCGAAAATTTGGAATCAACATAGTCTAAACCCCAATAGGATTGTTTTGCCTTCAAAAGGAATTAATTATCTTATCAAGCTAAAAGTAGTGTTTAATTATACAAAGAAAATGGAAATCAAATTTTAAAAACTTTATTATTTGATTAAAATAATAAATAATAATAATGTAATTTGCAGCCAGGGCCCGGAATAGGATTAGAAGCTGCCTTGCAAAAAAATTCATATAAATTCATATAAACGTTCGACATTGGCAGCCAGAACCCCCCCCCACACACAAGTTAAAGATAAAAACACTGGTGGTCAGACCCCCATAAAACAAAAACAAAAAAAACATTGGTGGTCAGGTCCCCCACCATAAATGTTAATTTATAAAAGATATTTTTGACCAACCCCATCCCCAGTTGAAAAAACATGTATGCCCAAGCAAAGCCCCCCCTATAAAAGTAGAAACAAAGCATTGGTGGTCAGGGTCACCCCATAAAAGTAAAAAAAAAAGAATTGGTGGCCAGGGCCTGTGATTAAAAAAAATAGCTTTTCAGTGGAAACTTACCTTTTATTTTGGCAGGCAGGTCAAAAGCGCCTTTTCATTCTCCCATGGGGATTCCTCTTTGGCTCTTTTCATTGACATCGGCTCCCATTCGGTGGCTTTCACTTTGCCACAGCTTTGGCTCCCAAACAGAGGCTTTGTTTCCACCCCCAACTGGCAGCTCCTGGCTTCCCCAGCTCATTAAACAAAAATTGAAGCAGCCTGTCGAGCATTTGCCCGGCTAGATGGATGGTCAGTCTGAGCCTGTATGCAGCTTTCTGTGTAATAGGTTTCCAGATAACAGATGCCATACCTTTATATTTTATATTTGTTCCCCTTTTTTAATGGATTCGGATAATTTTTATATAGAATACATTGAAAATGGGAGTAATATTGAAATACCTGCATATTTTCTATTGGTTCTGTAATCTACAGCAACCAACAGATGTGAATTTTTATAATGCAAAGGCCAGAAAAGAAGCTGCAAATGATGGATATGGGATTTTTTGGTTGTCTTTTGCCTGCACCCACACCAGTGGACACTGGAGGAAATAATGGGCCTCCAGAGTAACTGGCTAGCCAATTTGGCTACATGGTTTGGCAATGGAATGGTATTTTGCAGGTTGACAGAGCAGCAGGCATTTACTCTACTTCCACAGATTAAAAAATACTGTATTTTTGTAGCATTTTAGCAAACAGATCAACAATTGGTGCATCACTACCTGATAATTGTCATAAGAATATAGGAATCCTTTTTCAAACACTGCCACCTTGTGTTGTTTATTGATTTTGAAATATCCTGTACTGAATTGGGCTTAATGTATTCTATACTATACCATGAAATTACCTTTGACCTTTGATAAATGATTTGATGTGCAAGACATTTTCTTTCATTCTGAAAAAAACAGTTTTTTTGAAGGCAATTTCCCAAGTGAAAGGTGAAATCACTGGGGGTGCTAAATGTTAGGCAACTCCCCCCCCCCCAACAATGATTGCATTTACTTACCTGATAGCCTAGACAGGTGCTACTGTTGGCAGAAAACTGACCATGGTATTTCTGTTTGCGAAACACAAAGCAATCCTCTCCCTGCTTCTTCTTCTGTGCTTGTGTGTGCATAAGCAGTAGAGCGAGAAGCTGAGTGTTGACAAAAAGCTGCCTTTGGATTGCTCAGTGGATGCTCTCACAGAAGTACCCCGGGACAATGCAGTTTTCTGCTATTAAGAGTGTTCCCAAACACCTACCCAGCCCTCCCATTACCCAATTGCATGCATGGAACTGCCGCTCCCAAGCTACTTGCATTGGAATAGGTAAGAAGGTGGATGGGGAGAGGGGATATCTTGGAACTATAGAGGAAGCATACCCTGCAGTCTGCCCCCCCTTTTTTTTCATGGGCTCTCCAGCGGCCACGGAATCTGCTTCCTCTATAGTTATGCTATTGTACTGACTGTTGCTTATCTTCAATTATCTACTGCTGGGGGCTTGCAAAAAACTAATGATACAGAGTCTCTGTATTATCCTTGAGACTAGATATACAGTATTTACTGTACACATCGCTTGCATGGTTTAACAGTGATGAGATAATTTGGAGGTGATACTGCAAAATGTGACCATGTAAACCATGTAACCCAGTTACAACAAAAAGCATAAGATCACTCCGATGCAGAACTCAGGGCCCTTTAACTATGTTTGTGTCAGTCAGTCAGGTTTTAGCATCTATTTTTCACACTAATTGGGCTAACTGTCTGCATTCTATTGTTGTGATCTGTCCATTGCTTTTGATACAAGCAGACACGCTCTCTACTATAAATATTCACCTGGTGGTTGTTTGTTTCGGATACTTTAACATCCAGTGATCCTGTTAGTACAGCATACCAACTTGTTCCTATATCACCTTGACGGTACACTGAAAGAACAGATACAATCAGAATGATAATGTTAATACAACACCTGTGCTGTAATACAGTAGCTAGTGTACTGTAACACATTGACTATGGAAACTGTAATACATAATGCACTGCAATACATTGGTATGATATGCTACAAGAAGACACAAAGGGCCAGATTCAATTAATTGAGAAAATGTGCTCATGATTTATCATGTTATGTTTAATGGACAAGATTCATTCCAAGGAGAAAAAAAACTATTCTCCTAATTAATTTCCAGTTTTCCGATAGATTTCATATGATAAACCGTGAAATAAGTTTTTCTGACTTTAACTGCAACTCAAATTGAAACTTTTCCCATGACTTTTCATGTGACAAATATTTTTCTCATTCATATATCTTGATATAATAACATATTAACTAGTAAAAGTCTAATCTATAAATTGCTCTCAAATAGAGTTGCCACCTTTTCTGGAAAAATATACCGGCCTTCCTATATTCTTGTCATTTTATCCTATTAATAACATTGGCAACAAGCATAATTTTTACCGGCCAGGTCGGTAAAATACCGGCCAGGTGGCAACCCTACTCTCAACCAACATAAGCCATAAAAGGCATAGTATATTTTTTTTCCATGTCATAAGTTAATTAAGGTAATTGTTCCTGGTAATGTTGTGCATGTAATTCTTTATTGTTAGCAGTTTTGTTGACAATGTCCCCAAAGCCTTAAAGGAACAGTTCAGGGTAAAAATAAAAACTGGGTAAATAGATAGGCTGTGCAAAATAGAAAATGTTTCTAATATAGTTAGTTAGCCAAAAATGTAATGCATAAAAGCTGGAGTGACTGGATGTCTAACATAACAGAACACAACACAACTTCCTGCTTTGCAGCTTTCTAAATCTGAGTTAGTCAGCGACTTTGAAGGGGGGCCACATGGGACATAACTGTTCAGTGAGTTTGTAATTGATCCTCAGTATTCAGCTCAGATTCAAAAGCAAACAGTTATGACCCATGTGGTTACTGCCTGGTAACCAGGGTAACAAGTCAGTGTAAACCAAGAGAGCTAAAAAGCTGGAAGTAGTATTCTGTTCTGCTAGGTTAGACATGCAGTGACTCCAGCCTTTATACATTACATAACATATTTTTTTTTTTATTATTTTGCACAGCCTATCTATTTACCCAGTTTTTACTTTTATACTGTACAATTCCTTTAAGGCTATTGCCTCTTTTGCACATTCCCAATGATTGCAAGAGGTTTGCAACACTCTGTGATATAGGAGGAAACAATGGAGCTTTATTCAAAGCCAGTAGCATCATTATAGAAGACAAGCAAACAACGTTAATAATATCTTCAGAATCAAACAATAAAAATTTTAATATATATATATGTTGCATACTGAACTTATTGTACCAACTTAAATGAATTGTTCAGTATAAGGCTGGAGTGACTGTCAGCTTTCTTTTGTTTACACTGACTGGTTACCCAGGTTACCAGGCAGTAACCAATCAGTAAATTGAGGGAGGGCCACATGGGTTATAGCTGTTGCTTTTGAATCTGAGCTGAATGCTGAGGATCAATTGCAAACTCACGGCCCGGACTGGCAATCTGTAGGTTAGGGCAAATGCCAGATGGGCTGCTATAAGTTGCCATAGAAAGTCACAATTTAGTGGGCTGGTGGAGGATGTTTGGGCCTCTAAGTGGGATGATTGGGCCTCTGTGTACCTGAAATGCCAGGGCCTATTTTGATTCTCAGTCCAGCACTGCTGAACAGTTATGTCCCCCCCTTCAAGTCGCTGACTAACTCAGATTTAGGGAGCTGAAAAGCAGGATGTTGTGTTGTATTCTGTTTTGTTAGACATCCAGTCACTTCAGCCTTTATACATTACATTGTTGGTTAACTAACTATATTATAAACATTTTATATTTTGCACAGCCTTTCTACAGTATTTACCCAGTTTTTATTTTTACCCTGAACTGTTCCTTTAAAGTTTCAGCATCTCAACAGCAGCAATGATCCAGAACTTCAAACTTGTCACAGGGGGTCACCATCTTGGAAGGTGTCTGTGACACTCACATGCTCATTGGGCTCTGAGCAGCTATTGAGAAGCCAAGCTTTGGGGTTGTTTCAAATTTACAAGCAGAAAATGAGGTTGGCCTGTAAAATAAATTAATGCTACAGGGCTGATTATTAAATTCTTATGCTAAGTGCACTGTTTTCTGAGCTGCCATGTGGTAATTATCTGAGTCCTAATCAGCCTTATATTGTGGCATTTCTATTTTGTATTTACAATATGTTGTTAGTTTGTCCCTAAGCTCAATAAGTGACAGCAGCACAGAGCATGTGTAGTGAATCACCAGAAAAGAAGATGGGGAGCTACTGGGGTATATTTGGAGACACAGATTTTTACTGCTAATGGTCTGTGGTTACCTAGGGCTAGTACAGCAGTCGAAAACTTATTGTCCAACATTTCTAGCCTACTTCTTTAGTTAACCTTTAGTTCTCATTTAACATTCCCATTTAACAAATAAAAAGAGAAAATATCAAATGGATATATATAATACCTGAACCAGTGACCTAGGCCCCAGGACCTGTATTTTATGTAACATTCTCTTTAAAGAAATGCATGACTACATCAGTGGCATTGATGCATTACAGTGCCTTATAACCTTATAGCTATACTGCAAAGAATGCTAACTTTTATTTACCAGCCAAAGATATTTGGACAAAGCAGCAACATCCTAAAATTTCAAAGGTATCATAATAATGTAGCTCCTGCAGATACATTGCTTTTGCATTTTAATGAAGTACTGGCTAGTACACTAATAGTAACTATGCTGCAGAAAGTATTTGGGGCAGCTTCACTAAAGGGCGCATTGTCGCCAGCGACCACTTCGCCAGGCGCACATTCGCTACAACTACTCTAATTCACTAAATGCAAAGTTGTGTCCTGGGTGCCAAAAAATGGCAACTTTTTGCTAGCGTCACTTTGGAGTGTTTCAAAGCAAAATTATGCTAGCAATCACATTTATTTAAAATGTCCAAGGAACCTGGATAAACACATGAGCCCACCCTAAAATGAATGTCCCATGGCCTTCAAATTTCTGGGGAAAAATATTAACCCAAAAAGTTAGGACTTTTGCAGGCAATCCTGCTTAGGAAAATGAAAAGTTGCCAGCCTTTTTACAACTTTAATGCATTTCTGGCAGACAGGATATGATGTAAGTGACATAAGATGAGGAAGATCTAGCTTCATTTTAGCAGTTCGCCTGGTCTGAGGTGGCGAAGTAAACTCTGGCGAAAGAGGTAACATTCAGAAAAAATTGCACTTTACTGAATGTGCTGAGTAATGATTGTTCATAAGAGTGAAAACTCACCTGGCGAAACAGTGGAATGAACGATAGCGACGGTCCCGTTCGCTAGCGAATTGTCACCTATACCTGTTAGTAAATTAGAGATGTTCCTGTGGATTTATTAAATCTGCTCAATTGTGTCTACGGTATTACAGTCATTTACATTTTTACTTACATACATGTAACATTTTTACTTACACGTAACACCCTTTTCCAGGTTTTCATAGTATCCACAAAAGCATATCTGCTGAAGAAGACTTGGGTGAAATCTCTCGAAAGCTTTAACTTCTTTCAGTCGTGCAAATATGATGTCCACATCTTCTCCTGAACGTTCCAGAGGCCTGAACAATGACACAATGGGATATTTAGTATGCACAGCAGGAATAGGAAACTTTAATACAATCAGCTGTTGCAGAGCTAACTTGTTTGCTCTATATTTGTCAGATGTCGTCAAATTTGT
>CM044447.1:73908283-73935217 GCA_024363595.1 Xenopus borealis | reverse complement strand
CAGGCAGCTGCATCTACTGCCTTCTATTTTATAATTGATTTGTATTCATGTTTTATATTATTTTTAGGTCATTATTCCTCTGATGTGTATGATAGAAGAACAAAAACATGGCTGGACTATGATGATGCAGATATAAATGAAATGGACAAGAAAGATATGCTGTCTTCAAGAGCCTATACTGGCTACCTTTTCTTTTACATCCACAAGTAAGCAACATTTTCCAAAATAGTTTTATTCATGTAACATTATATCAGGCAAGGTTTCTTTAAATCCAGAGAGTGGTTACAAGCTGAAACACCTATACCCCTGTTGCCACCAACACCCCAAAACTGTCACTTTTACATTGTTCATTGGGTACTTTACAGAACCCCATGGTGTAGTTAAGGGACATAAGACATAGAAATGCCCTGCCAATGCGCTTTGAAGCATAATCCTCCAATATAACTTCTTATGATTTCTCATAGATCATTGCTTAAGTAAAAGGTCTGAAATGAAGTATCTGCTGCTGCTTGGAACTCAAGATCACCTTCTTAATCATGTTACAGTCTTCTGTTGGAGAAAAGAAAAACAGCAGGCACCATAGAATATAAGAATTTTTATGAGATTATGATAAATAAAGTCTTTGTTAGAAAATAATGGTGATTTGTCCTCTTTCTTTCACTTCCCTTCCTCCTCTTACAAAGTACATTACTGGTTTATAGTATGCTGACAAAATCAAGGTCATGCCAAGGCCAAGACTTAGCACATACAAATCAACTGCATCCAAGCTCTTCTGATTCTCTGAATATGCACCAGCCTGGGTATATTTTCTAAAAGGTTCTTGGTTCCATGTGGACGCCCAGGGCCACTGTAGAATTTACTGTAAGGTGCACAAACTGCTGGGGCCTTTGAACATGGTGGCATTGTACTGGCAAAAATAAACAATGTAATCATCCTAATGTTGTAGCTAATAACACCATTTCAGAAAGTACATACACTTTCACTGATTTCCTGAATTACTAATGAACTGCGGTCCAGGGAATGTGCATTGCTCAATCCTCCTCTCTGTTGTGTGTTTGTAATCACTGGTTGGTGCATATCAGCACCCCCCCCCCCCCATTGTCATTTGATGTATGTATCAACACAATTAATGACATACCACCCAATTTTTCCAGCCTAGCTTTGCACTGTATATATCCAAGGATGCCACAAGATGGCACTAGGTAGCATTTGTTTGGTTCAATACTTAGTCAACATTTTCAGTATAACTGCTTGGAATAAAGTGTAGTTTCATATTATGTGACTGACGTAATGTTAATGGTAAAATATCTGATGACCAAACCATGGGGATATGGAGGCCTAGACCAGGGGTTCTGCTATATGACAGTCCATACTTATGCACATTATCGTCTTTAACTTTGCTGTCCACTGCAAATGAGCTGCCGCTCAGGTTGCTGAGTTGCGTGGGTTTGGGGGCTGTCAAATGTCTTTCCACTGTTGTTCGTAGTATAACGAGTATAAGTAGATGCAAGTTTTGTGCCCATTTTGCATTCACTTTTATCATAAGCTCATTTAAGCTTGAATACTTGGTAAAAGTGCTGCACTGTTGGCAAAAACACAACAAATTGTGCAAATAGTGAGTGCAGCACATGGCAGTTAGCACATCTTTACTAATTTAGCCCTATATTTACATGTAAAATGTAATTAGACTAAACTATATCTGTATAGTACCTGTGATGATTAAAGAATGAATAAACTTAAAGTTACCAGCTGCCAGCAAATAAAATACATATAAAACAAATGTCTCATCTATGGAAAATGAAACTGTTAAGAATATACTATAGCCCAGCAACACTGGAATATAAATACAGAGGTTTTGTTGTTAGTGAACAGGAAGAGGGGACAATTTGGAGTTTCTATGGCACTGATTTGAATTACAAAAACAATTCCTTTCTGCAGTCCTGCTCCAAGTGACCTTGCCCTTTTGTTGCAGCCTTTGTAAGCCTTTAGATAAAATAAATACTATAAAGTCCGTAAATTACCCCAGAAAGTGTATTTAAGTTGTTATTCAAGTGTTTTTGTAAAAAGAATGACAACCCCCTAGTTAGAATGTAAGTATAATGACTAACATCAGTGATGACTGAGCAGACATTCCTTGAGTATCTGCAGAACACTAAAGGAGGCTATGTACAGACTGACCGGGTATGCATGTGGGGGCCTCATGCAGTAAGGCACCTTTCTATGGGTCCTATTGTTTGAGCAAAGACCCCTAACAATCAGAACTGTAGGATGTGGAAAGGGGCTATCTCTGAATTAATATAAACTAAATTTGCCAAATTTGCATTATGTTAAATACTTTGGCTTTAAGCATAAGGTCTACGTTTTTGCTGAGCTATGTTTCTGATGTGTCTGTGTTCTGGTGGGTCTATGCTTCTGGTATATGCTTCTAAGAAGTTATGCTGACAAGTAAGGGCTTCTGATGGATCTATGATTTTAAGAAGCTTTGTTAATAGGTCTGTGTCTAGACTGGGTCTATTTGGTAAATTTATCAAAGTGTGAAGTTTCGCCACTAGAGGGAAATTCCGCCACTCTCCATTCATTTCTATGGAAAATCAATGGGTGAAGTGAAAGTTTACCTTTTGATAAATACGCCTTTAAAAATCCCATAGAAATGAATGGAGAGCGGCGGAATTTCGAGTACTTCCCCTTAATTCCCCCTTTATTCGACCACCTACTTCGCCAGATTAAACCTACCGAAATGGGGACCATATATAAAAAATTTGATTGATCGCTTAAAAATCGTTCGAATATTTGATTCGAATTCGAATATTCGAATGATCAATTGAATTTTCTATATTCGGTCGTTCGATCATTCGAATTGCGGAAAAATCCTTTGAATTCGATAGTCGAATTTGTAGGATTTTACCTCCCCACTATTCCCTGGTCAAATTTAATTTATTTTTTTCAGTTGAAATTCGACCTTTAGTAAATCTGCCCCTAAATATTTTGTGTCGTTATAAGTAAGCTGCGTGAATCTTCTGGTGAGGGTTTTCCTATAATTATGGAAGTTAGGAAACCACACTGACCATAGTGCAGATATTAACAAGTAGTAGTAACAAGAAGTGCTAACATTATGAAACCCAAGCAAACAAATAATTATGTGGGAGGATGTGGCCAGCTGATCTACTATAAATATATATATATAGTTCCAGTTATCCTATTAAAGGGAGGGTTTAAGAGATAGCTGCCCTTCCAGTGAAGTAAACCAAATGGACAGTGATTCACCCCTGGATGGAGGGGGTTTTCTTTTATATGGCTAGCACAAAAGTTTGCCTCCGTCCAGTAACCCCTAGCATTGACCCCTAGCAACTAGGGATGCACCTAAGATAATTTTTTTTGGCATAATACCAAATCCTCCAAAAAAGATTCGGCTGACAACTGAACTGATTCCAAACTTTAGTTTGCAAATTCAGTGTCCGTTTTATTTTGTCCAGACTTTAAGGGGCATATTTACTAAGGGTCGAATTTTGAATTGAAAAAAATTCGAAATTTGACCATGTGAATAGGCAGGGAAGTAAAATCCTTCGAATTCGACTTTCAAATTCGAAGGATTTCACCGCAATTCGATTGGTCGAACGATCGAATAGGAAATATTCAATAAATCATTCGATTCGAACAATTTTATCGATCAATCGAATATTTTTTATTCAATCAAAAATAATGAAACTCAATTCTGTAGCTTTGATCTGGTGAACTAGGTGGTCGAATAAAAATTTAAAGGGGAAGTACTTCGACAGTCGAATATGCAAATTAAATTTTATTCGAATAATTCGATTTGATCGAATTTTCAAAATTCACTGGTCGAAGTGGTCTTCAAAAACTTTTGAAAATTCGAATTCAAATGTTTTTGAAAATTTGATTGAACTTCGAATCCTTCATGTGCATTTAGTAAATCTGTCACTAAGAGATGCCATTCAGCTGATTTGCTGATTCAGTGTGGTTATAAAAATACAAACAAATGTAAAATGTGTTACAATTGGTAACAGTTTCCAGTGTTACTATATAGATGGACTTGTTGTCCATTGACAGCCTTACATCTTATGTACCATTGCACCAAAGCCTGCCTTAAAGGGCACCTATGGCCCAAAAAATTTGCCCCAAACCGAAAGTGCGGGCTGATAGAGCCCGCATTCCGGTTTGGGGTTCTAGTACTTTAAAAAAAAAGCCTCCTGCAGACGCTGGCTTACTTACACCGGGAGGGAGCCGCCATGTCTTCTGAAGCACATGCACAGTATGCGTGTGTGATGTAACACACACGCGCATACTGAAAAGCGGCCGCTTTTCATACTGCGCATGTGCTTCAGAAGACATGGCGGCTCACACCTGGAGCTCCCTCCCGGTGTGAATAAGCCAGTGCCTGCAGGGGGCATTTAAAAAAAAAAAAAAAGTACTAGAACCCCAAACCGGAATGCGGGCTTTATCAGCCCGCACCTTCGGTTTGGGGCAAATTTTTTGGGCCGTAGGTGCCCTTTAATACTCATCACATCAGCTACTATTGCAGATTGATATCTGTTTTTCCAAGTCACTGACCTTTCTGTGGTTCCAATGTAAGTAATGGTAAATGGCAAGGGGTCTTGACCTAATGCCACTACATTAGAATAAAATCCTACACAAACAAGCTTCACTGATTAATTTACTGAAATAAAGGGGATTCAATTATTTTAACACAATTACATACACAAATATCACTGTAAAATTAGCAAACTAGATCCCATTTATCCTAACTACATTTCTCACTGTAATCTCCCACCTGTGCAGAGTCTGCTACAGGTCTAGTAGCCCATAGCAACAAATCATTAGGATTTTTGAATTATAACTTCAAATCAAGAATTTATTATATTATACTAAAAAACTTGAATGTAAAACGTCAGCATCGATAAGCTTGTGAGGTCATGTAGAAGTCAGGGAAATGTGTCCTAGGCAATATTAAAATTTTTATTCACTCAGCGTTTTTATATTTTATTATTTCATTATAAGGTAACATTTTGTGTTTTTCTTTAAATTGTGAGTTTATTCAAAGTAGAAAAAAAATCTAAGGGGCAGATTCACTATTGGTCAAATTTCGAATTAAATTCAATAAGTTTTTTGGGGGTCATTTTGATCAATTGAAATCGAATGATTCCAAACGATTTAAAATTGATTTTCCAGAAAATTATACAGGAAAGCTTCCAGGCGATGCCCCTTAGGCTACAATGGCAATTCAGTAGCTTTAAGGTGGCGAATAGGCGAATTCGAATTTTTTTAAAGGGCCAGTACTTTCAAACTTTCAAATTTTTAAAGTTCGAGTTGAAATTTGGGCTATTCGATAGTTGAAGTGGCCCAAAATTACTTTGAACTTCAAATTTTAAATATTCAAATTTTATTCGAAAATTCACTTCGACCGTTTGCCCCTAAAATTCCACAAATAAAATTTAAATATATAAGGCAGTAACTCTCTGCCATAAATGGATTGTGGTGAATGTTGAGCAGTTAGTTAAGATGTACAAAACTCGCAACTGTTCCATCGTTGACTATTCTTATAGATAGATAGATGTAGATAGATAGATAGACAGACAGATAGACAGTTTCTATCATCTATCTCCAAAGGCACAGAAAGACAATACAATTACTAATTGCAGCTTCCTGGAAATTTTCTTATAGAGTTTAATGAATGCAACCATATTTATAACTAATAACAGCAATAACTAATATAAAAAAGAAGCAAATAACTCAGCTAGCAGAAGCATTTGCAGCTGCCACATATACAGACAACTCATAGTTGTGTGGCTATTGCGTAACCCAGCTTGGCGGGAGCATTTGTTTCACAAACTTGTCTGCAGATTTATGAATTGGATGTTTGGGCCATGTAACTGTGGCTTTTGCTTTCATGAACTGCCGTCCCAGATTCAGATGCTGTTTTGCCCCAGATAACTCAGAGACCCTGTTTCAACATCTGTATTTGGTTACATTTGCTTTAAGCATTTCCAGTTTTCAAGTTTGAGTGTATCAGCATTTTACATAAATCTGGAATCACTAATATTTCTGGGTTAGGCTAGGGTTATGTGAGCTTCTGTCATTGATCTAGGAACGAAGACAGGAAATAAATATCAGACTTTGAAGTACAATACATATTATTGTTTTCTGTGAGATGTGTGGGTTTTTGATCTAATGAAGTTGTATTTCTTCCCTTTTAAATATCAATGTAATATAAACTGTAATGTAAACTGACATTTATATTCTAATTAACCTGTGCCACAATAGAAAGTGGTAGATTCACTAACAGGTGCATTTTCGTCAGCGTCAGCTTTACACAGCTTGTACCAATTCACCAGGTGCAAAGGTGCCATGCTACGACTACACCAATTCACTAATATGTGGAGTTTCATTCTGGGTGCTGAACGCTGGCGGCTTTTCTCTTTCAGTACTTTGGCAGTGCGAGCATTTCTTAAAGAAGATGTGCTAGCGTTTGTTTGTGCCTAGTGAAAATTCACTAGTGATCTCGTACTTACAGTAGGTCAGTTTGCATAGGGCAGGAAATTTAAAGTTATATGGAGGTGTTATTATAAATGTACAGGGAACCTTAATAAAGAGAAGAGAGTTAAAGGGATATTGTCACGGTGCTGCTCCAGCAGAATTATGCACTGAAATACCTTTCTCAAAAGAGCAAACACTTTTTTTATATTTCATTTTGAAATCTGACATGGGGCTAGACATATTGTCAATTTCCCAGCTGCCCCAAGTCATGTGACTTGTGCTCTGATAACCTTCAATCACTCTTTACTGCTGTACTGCAAGTTTGAGTGATATCACCCCTCCCTTTTTCCCCCCAGCAGCCTAAAAACAGAACAATGGGAAAGTAACCAGATAACAGCTCCCTAACACAAAATAACAGCTGCCCGGTAGATCTAAGAACAGCACTCAATAGTAAAGTGCTGGCACAAGTCACATGACTTGGGGCAGTTGGGAAATTGACAAAATGTCTAGCCCCATGTCAGATTTCAAAACTGAATATAAAAAAATCTGTACTTTAGTGAATCTACCCCAAAGATAGCTATGGTGAGATTCTATACAGGTATGAACAGGGCAGGTTAAAGGGGTGGTTTACCTTTTAATTACAGAGTAATCATTTTTTGGCTGCAGGAAGGAATAATAATTATGGGAGTGGTCTAAATGTACTGCTAATAATACTGCCATACTAGCTTAGTATCAATACTGGATAAAGTCAGCAGCACAAGTACATCAACAAAATAAGCTTGTTTAACTGTTATCATTTTACTACTTGAAATATATGATGAAAAGTAACCATTGTTAATTGTTTTTATACTGCACTTGCTTTGTACATGATTCCATTCCATGTACCATTCAAGGTAAAGCTGGTTGACTTCATTTAGTTTATGACAATTATACAATTACAATATCAAGTTTTACTTTTCACAAATAAATGTATTTTAAGGGTAATCAAAATGCAGTATTTTTGTACACAAATCACCATGTTTACTACCTGCATTAATGCATCTTTCCCCAGTGTATTGGCAGCTACAGATGCAATTGTGCTTGCAAAACGGATGCAGGTTGCAGCTAGCACTTTCATATTCGGGATTGCTTCAGTTCTGGCATGTACAGGGCCAGAGCTAGGGGTAGGCAGAAGAGGCATATGTTGTAATGGTAGGGCACATATCCCTCCCCCCATTGAACTAACTTTTAGTTTGATGTAGATAGTAACATTGTAAAAACAATTTGCAATAGGTTTTAATTTTTTATTATTTGTGGGTTTTGAGTTATTTCGATTTTTAGTCCACAGCTCGCTAGTTTTGCAGTTTCAGCAATCTGGTTGCTAGGGCTTAAACTACCCTAGCAACCATCTATAATTTGAATAAGAGGCTGGAATATGAATAAGAGAGAGTCTGAATACAAAGATGAGTAATAAAAAAGCAGCAATAACTTACAGTAGCATTCCTATACAGAATCTCAAGGAGTGCATTTGGATGTCAATACTTTTAATGAATGGCAGCACTTGCATTTGGAAATGACCCTTCATATTTTGCATGAGTGTACTGAAACAATGAAAAGGTTCCTAAATGATTACATATTTAATTTGGTCACAAATGTCATGGAAAAAGAGTTGATCTGTACCCAGTTTGGCAACCTATGTGCTGGGTCATATTGCGTCTGCAACATGCAACCTGCAGGCCAAATTATTGAATTATAATTGGTGCCTTTGTAACGCATTGTGAAAAAACGGCAAAAATAGACCGTGGTCATCGCCCAGCAGTGTTTCAAAACTAGCCCCCTGTTAAGAGCAATTAATTCCAGCAATTCAGTTACCAAAAGCTCAGGATTGCTTTTCAGTACATTTATTCTTTACAGCAGAGAAGAGGAACCATAAGAGAGTGGAATTCTGTTCTAGGCAAAGTCTCTCACAATGTAAAGATAGAAAGAAATAAATACTTTCCACATTCCTAAGCTTCAAAACTCATAACCTTGGCAACTTTTGTGGGATAACAGGGCTGTGCACGGGCATAATCATGATTGTGCAATAAGTTACACTGCTTTACACAGCTTTCCTCATTCCATACACTGACCCTGATAGAGTTGCCTCACTCACTGAAACCTATTGATTTTCATGCTTCACTGAAACAACTGGTAACTATTAAGTAATGTTTTCTAATAAAATGTGACTTAACTTTTGTGTATAAAGTTAATCTCTTGTGGAAGGACAAATAAATATTATTACATAATGGGCTGTTTCCTCTAACCAGATATTGCACATATACACCGCAAACAATGTAGCAGCACAAATAGGAAGTATTTGCTGCAAGGTCCAGGGTAATGTTCCCTGATCAGGGCTGCCATTAGAAATCATGGGGTCCCATATTGCTAGGTTACAAGGGTCATTTGCTCACTTAGGAAAAAAGCTCTGCTAAAAGTAGATTACTGTCTGACTGGGGGCGGCAGTGAAAAAAAGGGGATAGTCAGTGGTGTAAAGGGGACTGAGTGGAGATACAGATTGTCAAATTGATGATGAATGGGTCAGGGATATAACATCATGGACAGGTTGAGGGCAGATTATAGACAGATCAGAGAAGAGGAAAAGAAAATGTGACCAAATGCTTACTTTAAGGGTATTAGAAATTTACTGGCAACTATTTTGCTAGAGTAATTATAAGTACATGGACAGATTTGCCAGGACCAGCAGGTTTCTGTGCTGTCAGGTGACGTGACTAACGCAGGTTATTTTCACACCATACGCATAACGCATTTCATGGCCTCACCTCACGTTGTCGGAAGCCAGTATACTGGCTTAAGGCCATGAAATGCATAATGTGCATGGTGTGAGGATATGCTGCATGTTCTTAAGTATAACTGCATTTAAATGGACACAATATAAGAGAGATTTTATTAAAGAAGAAGCATTTCCTGGTGCTTCATGAATATCCTAATTATAAACTTGTAATCCCAGTTTAGACAGGTATATATATTGGAAGGGTGGTAAATCTAGGACCTAATCAAGAAATAAAGTCCTGTGCATGCAAGGCCATGCCCCAGATCATGCTCAATATGCCAAAGCCACATCCACTCCGTGAGCCCAGCCTATTCTCTGAATCACAAATCACACTTCTTCATCTCTTGATCATCTCTTCATCCAGAGGACCCCTAACTACAGTAACTGTACCACCAATGCTGGCGGCCCTGCTGCTGATACAATTCCTCAATGTTATTACTTACAGCTTCAAATTTCAATGGTAGTTTTTGACTGCTGACAGCGTGTAAATGTCAGTCTGCCACCTTCTCAAACAAGTGCAGGACTGGTTAGTTAAGATCTCCCCTGATTTGTTTTATTATTATCTGATAGCTGGCCAACAATCAGAGCATCCTCATGTGGCCTCCAAAGGAGAGGGCAAATATCCACTCATTTTATGAGAACAGCTAACAAGTGGATGCTTTTGTGTATAGCGTTATGTCTTAAGCAAGGTACCCTAAACCAAAACATATACAGTATATAGTGAATAAAGTATCCCCTATTGTAAAATATAAGGAAATTATAAGTCACAGAGGAGTTCCATTTAGGTTTAGCTATGGCATCAAAAATAGAAAACCACTATTAAGCGCTATACAAGAAAATGGTGAACTTCGTCACTAATCGATTATAGTGTTTAAACCAGATGTGACAAAATTTCTGTTTCTTCACTGAAATCACTGTACATACTTGCTCTGAGAGGTCTCTGAGCCAAATGTAGAGATATTCCGAGTGTTAGGCTGGGGACAGACAGGGAGATTTGGGGAGATTCTGTCGCCAGCGCTGTGCACACGCGGCGCGGCGATTTCCGGAATCGCCCGAAGTTTCCTCACTAAGTAACTTCGGGCGATTCCGGAAATCGCTGCGCCGCTTGTGCACAGCGCTGGCGCTTTGTCATTTCAACTAGCAACGGACAGGGAGAAGGAAGTTCGGGGAGATTGTCGCCTGCTATTAAACGCCAGGCGACAGAATCTCCCTGTCTGTCCCCAGCCTTAATGTGACAAACCTTGATATCAGTGTTTCTTTTTAAATCTGGTGCATTGTGCAAGTCCTTGGTTAGACACAAGACAGATAAATGATGTTGCCCCAGGTCACACACAATAAATACAGGCTGCTTATACCAAAGTCCTATGTCACACCCTGTGTGTCTTAATCACAGAGCCACTCCTTTCTGTCCTTTTAAACTTTTAGCATATTTACGTTTCTATTTGAACTTGAACCCTGCATCTAGATTTTCTTCTCTTAGGGTTGGGGCAGACGGGCAGATTTAGGGAGATTTAGTCGCCTGGCCACTCTTCGCCTCTTCTGCACTGCGACAATCTCCCTGAACTGCCTTCAATCTGCTTGAATGAAGAATGAATGAAGCATTGCCTGCGCTAATGCATTCGCGGTGTTTAGATTGCAGAAGTCGCCTGAAGTTGCCTCACGAGTAAACTTAGGGCGACTTTGGAAATTGAAGTGCCGCAAGTGCATTAGCGCAAGCAATTCTTCATTTAAGCAGACGGAAGGCAGGAAGAAGGCAGTTTGGGGGGATTGTCGGCGCGCAGAAGAGGCGATTAGTCGCAAGGTGACTAAATCTCCCTGAATCTGCCCGTCTGCCCCAACCCTTACACTGTGAAGTTGCTAACCTCAACTTTAGAGCTTGAAGATCTAGTAAGATGCAAGTGGGCCTCAACATAAATGGTAGTAGCTTCTGCTGAACATACTGTACATATCAATATGAATGCTGGAGGCAATTTAAAAACAATTATATACACATTATCTATAATCATTATTGTAAATGTGATAATTCAAACAGGTGATGCTTGGGTGTTGACAGTGATAAGCTTATGAGGGCTTGTGAAAAATACTTGAGTGCTCCTGGTATAGATAATTACACCAACATTGTATCCTTAACACATAGTGCTCCCTCTCTAATTCACTAAATACATTTCACACAGGAAGCATGCACTTGCAGGCTCTGTCCTTTAAGCTTTAATAAATTTAATCAATTATTAGTTTTTGGCTTAAAACCAGTTAGTAGAAATCCACTTAGTTCTGCCACATGTCCCACAATATATTTTATACATATAGTTTATAATATTATATAATAGTTATAATATATAGTTTTCAACAGGTGTGGATGCATTTATATAAAAAATTGGGTTTCATGTTGAATTGGAAAAGGGCTTTTATTTTACAGCTTTTAATGGCTAGTTGACAGGCCCTGTTTCACTTAACTCTGATTAGGTTACTTATATACTGTAGCTAGAGAACTAAAAATCTAAATTTTAAATAATTTAAGAGGGCATATACATCCCAAAGTGCAATTTTCCCACAGTCAGTTGCAGGTAAAATTACTTTCATTACATTTAAAAAAAATGTAAAAAATGCTCCTTGAGCTTCCATATAGTTGTTCTTAGTGCTGCTCTGTATTTCCTGCCTTATGTTCTGCAGAGCAGATTGATGCAGGAGAACCCAGTTACTACCTCCACCACAAGACCAGGCAGTAGCTCTAGGGTTCCTCCAGTGATCTACAAGTATATATAACTCATTTTCAAAGAATAAATGTTCCTGTTGATTTTTTCTTCTTCACTGCAATAAAAACTGGAATCAGCTTTATGGGAGCTAGCAAAAGTGCTTTGATGCCCAAAGCTTTTCAGGGAGGGATCATCTCTAACCCACATTTTAAATTACTCAAATGTTTAAACTCTTTGTTGTTGAGGTTTCAAAAGAGAAATAAAGCACAATGGTACCTAATCCAAAACTTAATTTGTATATTCAGGTTTGAGAAAGATCAAAAAATTGTCAATTGTGAATAAAAAAAGCCACACTCTGTATAACCTTTAAAGGACAAAGAAACCTCCGTAACTGAAAGTGGCCTTATATCCTTTTTTATTTCTTCTGGATGTGTTTTACCTGGTTAGGGATTTGATATTTCTCATTCTATTATCTAAAGAAAATGAACCTGCTTTGGAATTACATGAAAAGGAGATTTCCAGCCATCCATAACATAAAGAAAAGGGGTTGAAAACAGATCCCACATAATTGAATTCCCCTTGCCTTCTCAATTTTCAGAGTTTGTAAAAGAAGTCTTTGGCAGTTAAGTGCAAAAACCTAGCAACAGGTACAACTCATTAGATTCTACAATTTAATTAATGCGGCTCATTAGCATCATGAATAGCATTTTAACTTAAAAGGATCCAGTGCTGAAGTAGAAAAGGTCTGAGATGAGCATAATAATGTTTCAAAACCATTATAGGGCTAGAGAAAATTCTCACTGGATGATAAGCCTCCAATGTGAAAAACTAGACATCTGGAATTAGTAAGCAGTTCTTGTTCTTCCAGACTTGGGTTCCATGGGCTGATATGCAATTCTTGGCTACCAGAGAGGCAGGGCACCTGAGTATGACATATGAGTGTATGTTAATGTGCATTTGAACATTATCAAGCTAATCACCAGCTGACTGGATTCATGCCCCCCATGCACAAGCAAGGTCTGTACAGAATGTCTGCACTGAGCACTGCAACCCCTTATTAAAAACCCTACCCCCACCCTACATAGACCTCCCCTCCATCCTCCCCCCAGCCTAGCTGCTACCCCAGGTAAATGCCTCTAACTTTTTACTTATCCCTTGGTGCAGATTCAGGACATAGGAGTTCACAGCAACCATCTTCTTCTCTTCGGAAATTAAATCTTCAGGTCTTCTTCTGGTGCTTACAGTGTATATATTAATAATGAGCAACCTTTCCATATAAAGACATCAGCAACCCCCTTCCTTCTTTACCTACCTATATATAAGGGTCACTTACAACTCAAGTGCACTAAAATAGATGCAAATGTTGCACATATTGATTGACTTCAGGTACTTGTGTCCAAACACACTCCTTGCACTTATTTATGGCTATGCAGAGAATTATTATACTCATTTATCAATTCTGATGAATTGTACATTCCGTATTGACGCTAGGAAATCCTGGATATACTGCCACCTAGGATATATAGTTATTTACAGGGTTCGTACAGTGGGTTGCATTAATAGTTACCCCAGACTTGCGCCCAGCAATCTGGACCTTAATACACAGTCCACTATCTGCACTTTGCACACTACAGATGGTAATTTCCCCTTTTAATGTTTTCTATGTACACTAGCATTACAAACATTTAAGATTGTTAACTCTCTACTCAACTAAATATACTTACTTATATTTATAAAGATGTGGTTTCAACAAACTCTGGAAAACATGTAAAATATTGCCTTGAAAAGTATTCAAGCCAGCGTTTCCATACGAGTACCAGCAACATCTCATATTGTTCAATATTTCATTTATTACAAACATACATATATAGAATACAAATGTAAAAAGCAACAAATTCTAGCAAATATAAACTGTTAACACTGGGATGAAATAGTGTCTGGCTATACAATATTACCAGTATAGTTTAAATTTAATTTCATGTTACACAGGGCAGCCAAAAGGAGCAATAATAAATAAACAGAAAAGGATACTCCTTCCAAGAGTTCAGCAATCAACCCAACAGCTGCACAGAATTAAAAATATACATCTGTGAATATATTTAAATAATCTGCTACGAAAATACCAGTTCAGGGTTTGGAGAACTGACTTTTATAGTAAATATTTCCTACAAGTCACAAGATGTTTTTCACCACGTAATTTGTATAAATAAACTTGGTTACTAGGGAGTGCTTGCCAGTTTATAAATGGTGAATTTAGTATAATTAAGAACAATTAAAGACTCTACAGTCATTAGAGGTTAAGTGCTATCTACTGTTGGGTTTTATAAGATAACCATTGGATTACAAAATCTTTTTTTAATTTAAATTAGAGAAGTTTTCTAATTGTTCAAACTTTCTTGCTTAAAGTTATGAAGACCAGCCCATTGTTTATAACAAAGCTCAAAAACAAATTAATTATGAAATACCTCAGGCATTCTTTTTGAGTGGCATGCCATTTTAAGATATCAATTAAGTTCTTGGAATTCCTTGCCAATAAAGGTGTTAATGAGTGATTTATTTGTAGGTTGCAAACTTAGGTTGGATCGCTTCCTAGCTTGAAAGGGTCTGTACAAATTCAGTAGTGTTTAGTCCAGTGTGATATTTTGTTGTCAAAATACAAGTTCATAATATACTTCTGAGAAAAAGACTCTGGGTTCAGAATAGACAGATCCCTAGGGTGCAATGGGAATTTTTTTCATCCATGTCTATGTTAAAAATATTACTGCTTTGTTGAGTGACTCATTTAAGGTTAAGGTAAAAACACACAAAGATTTTACACACATATTTGGTTGTACCATAAATTCAGAGCATGCGCATCTGAGTACAACTTTAACATGACGTTATACTTATAATGGGGTACAGAGGTTTGCCCATCATGGATGCAGGGGAAATATTACAACTAACTTAAATGTATATGGATAGCAAGTTTTTAAAATGTACCTATTTAGAACACATTATACAAGCACACATGAATGCCTGCTTGTATCTACCGTTAAAAATGAGGAATAGATCATCATCAAAGGAACACTGACAATTGTTCATTAGACTGTTTAATGTTCTTAGTACAGAAAAATACCAAACCTGGGTATAATTTGATTTTGTCTCCCTGAATGGCCTATGAAGACACTTGAGGGCTTTTTCTGCTACTGTAGTCCTTGGTCCTGGTCATACCTGCCACGTCTTCAAACCAAGAAAGATATCAAAGGCATACAATTATATTATTTTTTATATTATTTATTTCCAGTTCTTAAACTTATGAGTGCAAGTCCTCGAATACAAATAAGATTGTTAAAACCTTTAACAAAATCTGTAAATATGCACTCTCATAATTATACAACAATAAGCACTTATCTTGCAGGAGATAAAGGTTCTTTCCAGTTTCTTCCTGTTCAGCACTGCTGCAAGTCTCTTTGTCTAGCTGTTGTGCTTTTCATTTGGTGCCTCTTGTCTTATACAGAAAAATGATGTGCATCAACAGTTTTTGAAAAAGAAACCTTGAAGATTTAAGATTAAGTAAAAGGATGCACTGAACTTCCTTCTTAAATGAATTTTGAGTGTACATCTGTGTTTATGTGTTTTATAAATAATTCTGATTCTAAAGGAAAGATATGTATGATAGCAGGTAAGGCCAGTAACAGGGACTGGAATAAGCAATGCAGCCAGCCACACGAGAGATTAGCAAATTCCATCAAGTCATGGAAGGGTCATGAAACAAGCCAAAGTCAAAGGTAGTGTCCAAGGGTGACAGTAGATCATAAATATTGCATTATAAGTCATATGGTGGCAAGCTAGCATCGCTCCCAGCATGCACTCTGGACATGGTCCAATTTCCTTTGTGTCAGACTTAAAGCTACACAAAAAAAGTGTTTCTGTTTAAATGGTCTAGGTGCTTTTTTTCAGAAGCTTTGGTGCCTTATTTGGTATCTTTGCCCACGTACACTTTCCTTTAACACAGGTGGCTTATCGGATTTGGCAGGATGCCTCGGTAACTGGCATAAATAAATAGGAAGTAGCTAAAGCAGGGTGCCTCCCAAAGAAACTTAGTTAACCCTTTGTTCCTAAATTTTTATTTAGAGGACAAACATTGAGTGTGCCTGATCCTATTGTTTCTGCTGGATTGTTTAGATGAAATTCCTCCCGTTAAAGATAAGCAAGAATCAATGGTGGAGACAGGCACCCCAAAGTATTCTGATTGATCAAAGTTAACTGCTGCCTAGCTCCTGCACAGTTGAACAATTTGACCTATCTTAGAAAATGAACTTTTCTGATACACAAGTGACTTACACTAATATTTCTGTGTTCTATATGTGGTTCATGTACCATGCCTCACTGGACACTTCTATATGTTTGGGACTTTTGTCAGTACAAATTCTATACAACACATTATGCATAACTTGATTATACATTTTTTGTCTAATAAATTCAGTAAGAACTGAAATTGTACTATCCCTATTGCTTTCTTTTACATTGCTGCTATACTTTTGTTACTAACTTAGCTTCAGTTTCAGTCCCTTATTGTTCCCTACCTGGCATAACAACAACACAGAGTGTGACCAGAGTTAAGTGGTCATTAAGAATCTCATTAGGAATGGTCAATAGGAATCTCAAGCCCCCGCACCCACAAATTTTCCTCTGTGGAGAGATACCATAACACTATGATACCACTGCAGTACAATGCACTAAGCACAGCTAAGCAGAAAATAGAATTTGCTTCTAATGAAGAAAAAGTTGTCAAGAAGTGCAATATTAACACACACGCACTTATATGTGCAGGTACTCTGAAATGGGATCAGCTTGATGTATTCTATCACAGATTTTGAAATCTTTAGATAGTAACAAATATGTAACATTACTGAATCAATCTATAATGAATCACACACAACTGAATCACTGCATGGATTTAGGTAGTACATGGTCCCTGTTTGGCACCATAAAATATGATCCACTGGCATGGTCTGATAATGTTTGGCTTATGAACTAAATAAAACATACATCATTTTTCAAAGCTCAACAATTCAAATAGCTATTTGTTAGATACTAAATGTATTCCTGTAACAACTTGAATGTACTTTTTTATTACTCTTGCCTATGTCAACACCTACATTCACAGGCTGCAAGGGCACAAATAGTGAAATGCTCTCCTTCTATCAATCATTCATGAGATATGCATGAGGAAGACAACTGTGCTTTCCCAAAAGCTGCTGAAAGAATGAAACTAATTTTGGAATAAAATATAAAAGATTAAGACTTGGTAAGTAATCTAGGTCATGCTTTTTACAGAGTGGAGTTCTGTTAATGAACCTGGTTCAATATTAAACAACTGAATAAATGTAAAGAATAAGCTAGGTCACTGTTAAACAACTCAAGAACCAAGGGCAGGGAATGGGGTAGCGTCATGGACCCTTGGTTGATGGACGGACACTAGTTGGGCTTAACAAGGTTGCAGCTTGATGTAAGTGGAGGTGGCAAATGTAGAAGAGACACTTTCTACAATTACAGCATACGCCTACAAGGCCTCCTGTTCATGAGCCAAGAAGTCGGTTGTTTATGTAAAGTCCACATTTTTAGGCAGGGAAGGTCCTGTCAAGAGTAATCTAAACAATGACAATTGTAAGAAACACAGTTTTATTATATCCTGCCTTTTAGCTCTGAGTTAACAGAAAAGGGCACAGTTATCAAATTATATTAATGAGCCAGATTACTGAAAATTTACCAGTTTTCAGAGGGCCACAAAAAACTCATGTTCCTGTAATACTGTGATAAACACTGGGGAATACATATGCTGGCAAATGTTGTAGATATACAGCTATGAAAAAATCCAAAGAGCTGTCCTTGCTAAGGACAGTAAGAACAGCCTTGTTCTCTTGGTCATGTCTAATGACATTATACTCTATACCAATGACATCATAATCCATCAGGTCACACCACATTCTTGCTTAGTTTAATCAGATTTAAACAATAGATTTTGAGAATAACAAGCAGTTTGTGACCAACCTACCAAAGGGACAATGGCTACTAAGGAAAGGCTAAAGGTGGCCGTAGATGAGCTAATTAGGTACACTCTCCGAAGACAGAACAGTAGGAAGTCAAGAGGAGCTGTGGTTCTGCTCATTAAACATGCACTGGCTGACATGGTGCATCAGCAGATGATATATATATTACATGGATATTGGTTGGGATCAGCAGACCAACATACAAGAATAGATACTCATACACCATTCTTATCTGTGCATGTACGGCCACCATAAACATTATATTTACCAGAATACCAGAGTGCTCCCTCCCCCAAACTTAGAAATAGTTTGAACTGCTTTGATCCACTGGAGTTTATGTTTGTCCTTATCTAATCAATATAATAATTAGATGTTCTCTTTATACCCTGTAAACTAGCAACATACAGTATATTTAGTCTAAGCATAAAATTACCATACCAATAGAAATAATTTATTGCACAGTATATCTCTACTTACATACAGTATAACAACAGAGTTCTGCATCTAATCTCTCCCTGCATTATTATTTCTTCCTGACCTAGATTTTGTTGACAGGATAACAAAACAGCTAAAAATGCACATCCCAAATCAAACTTTGATTATTTCTGTATTTTGCTGGGGTATTCTTTTTTCAATAGCTGAGCAAGGCCAAACCAAAATCAGAATACAAACTATTTGGCTTCTGGCTGATCTATTTATATATAAACACAATCATAAATATGTCAATTAGAAGCCAAGTAAAAAAGGAACATGCATTTATATTCCTTCCTGCAAGTATTACAGAAGACATAGAGCTAAAATAGTTAAAAAAAAACCCAATACCAATAGTCTTTTGCCAGAACTAAATACATAGCAACTTCTTCATATTCGTGTGGGTTTTGTTTACACTGCCAGACGTTCCTACAATTGTTAAGAAGATAGTGTGTGGGTGGGTGTGCAAGAACATAGTATTGCCCACTGATGATAAAAAGGGCAATCAGTTTAGCAGGCATCTTATGAAATGTACAGAGAATGCTTCTGTAGAAATATGTGCATTCTAATTGTATAATGGTATATCATAGATGACAGATTCATAGTTGAAATTCAGTGTGAAATCTCACATTTTTCATGAGATGCCATGATAAAAGAAAAGAACAGTTGCTTGTGTGAATATAGCCGCAATATATTATAGTTCATTGTGGCACATTTAATATGAAATTGAAAGATACAAATCCCCTTGCAAAGTTACAGAAGACTTTTCGACAAGGAAAAAGCAATGCTAAAGTATAATGGTGGGAAGCTTTGAAAGTGATGCAGATGCTTGTAAAAAAAATTGCAATCTGGCCATCCACACAGTTGCTCTTTTATCTGCATTTGTCCCATCTATGTGTAGGGTATGGGCACTGGCTGATTTCAAACTTTGTAATTTACCAGTTGGATTCAAATCCTCTTTATAGTTGCAGTTACAACCCCAATACACCATTGTTGGCTGGGGTAGTGCTAAATGTCTGGCCAATTAGTTAGACCAAATTGAGACTGATAAGATTGCAGTATGGTCTAGAGCAGGGATCCCCAACCTTTTTTACCCGTGAGTCACATTCAAATATAAAAAGAGTTGGAGAGCAACACAAGCATGAAAAAAGTCCCTTGGGTGACAAATAAGAGCTGTGATTGGCTATGTGGTAGCCACTATGTGGACTGGCAGCCTACAGGAGACTCTGCTTGGCACTATACTTAGTTTTTAAACTTGCTTTCAAACCTGGAATTCAAAAATAAGCACTTGCTTTGAGGACCCTTGCTCACGAGCTACTGGTTGGGGATCAATGGTCTAGAGACTGTGACCCCTTCCCAAAGTGCAAAAGACATGTACAGAAAGTGGCAGAATAGTTTAAATTAACCAAATTTTGAGATAAAACATGGGTATACATTTCCACGTGTAACCAGTTTATAGTCTCAATGAAAGAAAAGAAGATGATCCTTGTAACCAGATAGAATTATGAATTGGTAGTTGCAAAAGACCATCCAAAATGTCCTGAAAATTAATACGTAAGCAGAAGTTGCTTTACTTATTGTTATATACAACTACTATAAAAGTTTTCTTTTGTAAGATCCTTTTTAAACATATTTATTATCACATTGGAAAATATGCAACATGTAAGATGTGTGGACTAAACTATTTAATGTTGGAGCAGAAACTAAAGGAAATATGATGGTATATTTTTCACCTAAAGAATTATCTGAAGGAGAGTGGGCATAAACTTTCCTTGCAAGCCTGAGCAGGATGGGCAAGGAAACTTTCTTCCCCTCAATACAGAATACTAACTGGTACAATGTATTGGTTCACTGGAGGTTTTGGGAAGATGCTTTGTGGGTATAGCGTCTTGTACAATAAACATGTGTTCTCACTGATATTTTTAATTCCTTGGATTAACAAAATAGCCCTTGTTGATTGCATTCTAAAAGGGATGCAGAAAGATTCAGTAAAGAGAAACAGCAGTATTTAGAATAACATTCTAAAAAGAACAGAAGATGTTACTGGACCCCCAAAAAAGTCATTAAAGTAATACCAAAACCAAAAAGACAGAGGCACCTGAATGCTCCATGGTCCCTGAGCTCCTCGCTCCTAATGCATCAGGGGAGCAGATGAAGCTTCCAGTGATGCTTAACACATTATGATGGGACAAGCCTAGGAGCATTGAGTTATCTCTGTCCTTTTAGTATGGCAAATTTTTTTGAATTTCGGATAAATATATGATTGTTTTATGCACCAACCAAACATTTCATGTGTGAGACTGCCTACTACTAGTTTTACTATATTTTTTATTCAGGGTTAAGGACAGTATTCACATGTGTATCAGGCGATACACTACTAAGTACTTTCTGTACTAAGTACTGTCATGAAACTAGATATTTGCAGCTTCTAGTTAAATAAAGCCCACGTGACTCCAATCACTTAAGGGTTTCTTGGCAGCCCATGTCGATTGATTGTAAAAGATCCACTTGCCCTGTAATGTTCTTGCATCCAACCACATGCAAACAAGTGGGGTACTGTTGACGCTAAAGAAAGCGGCAGCTGGAGAAGCCTGGGACAAGACAGCATGTGAGGACTACAGAGCAGAGAGGGAAGCCATGTTTAGCTGACCTCTATTACCATCCCATTTTGGTAACAACTATGTAGAAATTAGGGATGCACCGAATCCACTATTTTGGATTCGGCCGAATACCGAACCCTAATTTGCGTATGCAAATTATGGGTGGGAAGGGGAAAACATTTTTTACTTCCGTGTTTTGTGCCAAAAAGTCACGTGATTTCTCTCCCTGGCCCTAATTTGCATATGTAAATTAGGATTCGGTTCAGCCAGGAAAAAAACTGAAAAATGCTGAATCCCAAACCAAATCCTGGATTCGTGCATCCCTAGTAAAAATGTATGTGTATTGTAAATACTGTGTTAGTTTATATGTAATTTTTTATGTGTAACAATCCATTGATTTAGTATACTATATACGCTTATTGGTGTGGATTGTCTGCTTGCTCAAAAGAACCGGAACCCTAATAGTGAGAGGGTTGAGTAAATGATATTATTATTATTAATATGTATAGATATAAATTTACACTGGTTTCAATGATACTGTGACATAGCAAGTATGAGGGTACAAATATTTGAAAAAAAAAGTACCCTAGAGGGGAGTACTGACATAGATAAAAACTTGATGGATTTTTTACTTTATTTTTATAAAGATTTTTTTTACATTTGCATTCTTTCACATCACATTGCAAATGAAAGCCACTGTTGCAGAGGGATAGATTAAATATCAAATATGAATGGGACAGGAAAAAAATAGAAGAATTTAGCTTTTTCCAGGGTCGGAGTATAATATATCTCAAAAGATTCAAGTTTTTTTTAACCCGGAAAACATGAGTTTTGACCAAAAAAAAATCAACTCTAAAACTCGACTTTTCTGGAAAATGCAACTTGAACCTTAAAGGAGAAAGATAAGCAAATTACAAATGTCAGGCACCATCAAGTGATTATATTTATTTACCTGTTCTCCAATTAGCATAAATCTGCACTGGCCCGGGGTTCTTCTAGCAAGCACCACGGAGCAAGCCTCTTCCTGCTTCCTCTGTCTTTTCGCAGCTATGCATGGGGATTCGAGGGAATTTTAGTAAATTTGCCCCGTAATGTACATTCATATGTTAAAATTAATTTTTTAGTGTCAGTATCACTTTAAGTACTGTAATTTGGTTGTAGCTGCACATACTCTGCACTTTATAATGTACAAAACGGCAGGTGAAATTTCTGCTTGTATTTTAACATATAATTAATTTTCTCTCATTAATAAGCTTGTTTTAGCTCTTAATCATAGATTCATATTATCTCTCTATAAACAGTAATTTTCATTATTAATTAGTTTATTATGAGTTATGAGCGGAGATTAAATGCTTTTACTTTCTATTGTTTAATGCGAGGGGAGATCGGGCTAGAAATTCATAACCTTGTAAAATCAGTATGATGGAATACAGTTGATACAGAAGAAGACTAGAATGCCAAACCTTTGGATGGATTGGAGATAGATTCAGGTTTTGCATGCAGAAGTGGTCATTTAAAGGAATAGTAACACCAAAAAAAAAGAAAGTTAAAATAATGAAAATAGAGTATTATGTACTGATATGCTGTACTGGTAAAGCTGGTGTGTTTGCTTCAGAAACTCTACTGTAGATTTAATAAACAAACTGCTGTGTAGCCATGAGGGCATCCATTAAAAGCTGAAAAAGGAGAAAGGGCACAGGTTACACAGTGGATAACAGAAAAAACTATAGCATACAATGGGATTCTTCAGAGTGTATATTTTATCTACTGTCTATCCTGTGCCTGAATGGCTACACAGCAGCTTGTTTATATAATCTATTGTAGAGTTTATGATTTTCATTTTAGACTTTAGTCATATAAATACTGTAGTTCCAATTTTTAATAATTATGTAAAATTTTTGTGACCTTAGATTAATATAAATTAATAATAATAATAATAAATTGCACCAGACCATGCTTATAAAAATCATGATATTTTTCGTGGTTTCCTTAAAACACATGGACAGATTTATACAAATTTGAATTTTCTAAAGTTCTGTTACTTTGACAAAAACAATTTGACACAGGAAAATTAGATTTCTTATGAACATGGAAAAACTTTAAATCAAATTCTACACCTCATTTCCAATGAGAATTTTCAAATGAATCTGGAAAACTCTAAATAAGAAACTGAACTTGCAAGCTTTTAAGTGATTTTTTTTTGAGTTTCATAAACCTGAAATTTGAAATATTGATTTTTGTTGCAAAAAACTTCAATCATGGTAAAAATGCAAAGTCAAATGTTAATAAATATATCCCACTGTCATGTTTACTGCCACAGTGATTAAACAGTGTGAAGTGCACTACTGTCATGGATAGGGTTGCCACCTGGCCGGTATTTTTAGTGGTTGATCCCAATGTTATTAACAGGAAAAAATATATATATATAAAGGAAGGCCGGTATTTTTTTCAAGAAAAGGTGGCAACCCTAGTCATGGAAGATACCTTGGTAACGCATAGGCACAAATATGGGGATTTTATTTGAAAGAGTATTCGATGTGAAGCATGTGTTTCACACCTAATTCCTCACATGCCACAAGTTTGTGACTCAAGTTGGCTTACTTGAATACACAGCATGTCCCTTGCTAAATACACATACAGTATAACTTTGTGCTGCACATCAGACTCCATAGTCAAATGAAGGCGAAACTCCCCTTTTGCAACCAATTCCTGGCTATAGGTAATATGTAAAAAATGTAGAAGCTGTAAGGTTTGTACAGAGCCTGTACTGGCAATATACATAATACAGAGGAAAAAACATAATAGGTTTAAAATGTTAAAGAGATATATTAAACACAAACCAAAATGAATCCATAACCCCAGTTTTGTATTCTTGTTGAGCTATCTTCAGGTTTAGAGTACTTTGGTTCACAGTTAAATGCATAGTGGTGACAGAGCTATTTCAATTAAACAGCTTTGATAAAATGTGTGTGTTGTCAGGATTAAAACGAAAAAAAAAAAAATTCTGACACCATAACACTGCACAAAAAAGGCACTCAGCATTATTCTAGGGCTGTACTTAGATGGCAGCTTCTTACTTAATACCCCTTTCATCTTGATATTGCTATTTTAGTTTCTTGAGAATTTCTGAAAAAAAGTGCTTTTTTCACAACATATTAACACTAAGGGGCCGATTTACTAAATTCACGTGAAGGATTCGAAGTTCGATCTAAATTCGAACGTAGGATTTCTTTGTTTGGTCGAATAAGTGAATTTTGGCATATTCGATCATCGAATAGGGAATGGTCGAATGATCGAATACATTCGAATAGAGTTGAATGGACGAATATTCGATCATTAGATCAGCGAAGGATTTTATTTTTTAAGTTTCTTCGATTGCCTACTTCGGCAGATTGGACCTACCGAATTGCAATAGAAGCCTATGAGAGCACTTCCATAGGCTTCTGAGCAGGCCCGGACTGGCCATTTGTGGGTTAGGGCAAATGCCAGAGGGGCTGCTATAAGGTCCCATAGAAAGTCAGTGTTTAGTGGGCTGGTGGGGGCTGATGGGCCTCTTGTGTACCTGAAATGCCAGGGCCTATTTTAATTCTCAGTCCAGTCCTGCTTCTGAGACTAAGTCCTGATCGAATAGGATTCCTACGATCGAAGCGTTCGATAGTTCGAATCGTACGAATCATTCGAATGATTTATTCGACTGATCAAATAGGTTTGTATTCGATGTTCGAATGATCGAATAAAAGGTAGCCTAGAACTATTCGATTAACATTCGAAAATCGAATTCTAATCGAATATCGAATAGAAACTAATTATTTTTGGGGAACAATAGTACATTTGCCCCTAAAGGTTACTGTTAAAAATTCCCTTTGCCATAATCAGTTTTCATAATTGTAAAAAGGCTCCTCCCTAAATATCTGTTCTTGCCAGCAGCCTTCTGACAACTGTAGTGCAAAAATAAATACTCCATCTACTAAAGGCTACTTTATTTAGAATACAGCCCTGCAATATTTGGCAATATTTCCCAGGAACTGGTTTTTCCCTGATGTCTATTATTAACTTACAGAAACCAAGACTTTTTTTCAAGGTTTTTAGGTATCACAAGTGAAACTAACAAAGTACATTTACTAGCTGTACAAAATGCATAACCAATATATATATATATATATATATATATATATATAGTAAAATGTTTTTAAAATAGTCTGTTTAACATGTCAGAAACCTTTAAACTCGAGGTTTGACTTTTTTATATTGCTTGACATAGCAGTGCAGCTTGACAATTTTTCCAATACCTCTCTGGCCAATCAGATGCAGAATGGATAGTATTTTAAGCAGCTGTTTGTGGAAATTTTTAATTACTTATGGTGAGGATCAGCAGCTAAGAAATGAAATGACAGATTTATCAAAGGTTGAATTTTAAATTTATGTGATTTTTTTTTTACTCTAATAAATATGAATATACTCACAACTTGAATGGGAGGTTGAACATCTAATATTCGATTGAATAGTCCAGACTTGAAAATTATAATCAAATTCAAATGTGTCAATTTTAAGACCAAAGAAAAAACGCAAAAATTTTCATTTACTATTCGACTCTTAATAAATCTGCCCCTAAATATAGATTAAAAGAAGAAAGAGCAAACCCACAGATGCATAACAAGAATGCAGTAAAGCATCTATAAGTATGCTAAGGAAGCTACTCTAACCCAACGAATGGATAATGGTTCGATCAGAAATATAGTAGCATGACCAGGCTAACCTCCCCCTAATACCTCATATCAGAAGGAAAAATTTACAAATATATTGGTTTTTGTTTATTTGATATTATGTTACTTTATTTAATACAACTATGGATAACATAACATACCAATGATGACATCAATGTAAACTGTGAAAGGGACACCACTTGTACTGTATGTGCCCATTAAATGCAATATTATTATGAAAAAAAGAAGAGAGCTTTAGGAAAACAATCCCAAGGCAGGACACCAGGGGAATCCTTTTGCACCAGAGGAATACCCTAAAACCTGTGCCGTCCAGTAATCAGCTCTTTCACATGTATTGGGCAAATTATTATAAAACAATGCCACACAGAGAAGTTTATAGAGGTTCTGAGTATGCTGGAGGTCATAAACATCTCTTGTATGGCCACAATTGGCCTGCAGGCCTCAAGATGGACAGCCCTTGTCCTAAATGATGTTTTCTATTTTATAAAGTTTAAAAGTACCTAATTGTCCCAGAAATATTTAAAGATGAAATAACCTCAAGGGCAGTCTAACTGCCTGTATGAAAGCTCCCAACATAAGTGCAGTGGTACATCAGGAACTTATGCTTATGTTGCTCTCCAACTTTTTTGAATGTGGCTCATAGGTAACTAAGGTTTGGGACCTCTGGCCTATGCCAGCCCCTCTAGCATTTGCCACACTTGACTGACAGACAGTCCTGTCTGGGTCCCTTGATCTGCTGTCTACTTAAGAGCTGGCTACAATATGGTAGATAGCAACTACTTAAAAATGAAGTCTATACAATTATCTGTAATTTGGGCTTCAAGAGATTATGTAAAATGTTAATGGACATGGCAACACTTCCCTTCATATGGCACACTGAGACTTCAACATCCCGAAGAACAGCTATTGTATCTTACTGCTAAAAAGGGGTAAAACTTCTTAAAGAACCAGTAACAAAAAAATATATATTTAAAGAATATATATAAATATATAAAAAATATTTGCTAGTATACCATGAAAAAAAAAACCAACACATATTAAAATTTTAAATTGCAAAGTCTTTATTAAAGGGATACTGTCATGGGAAAACATGACAGTATAGTTCTAGGCATC
>CM044447.1:73863877-73876524 GCA_024363595.1 Xenopus borealis | reverse complement strand
TTTTTAAGGTGATCAAGGACTGTTAAGCCACTTCTTCTGACTGCCATAGATGTACAGATTATAGCCTATTGTTGGATAAATGATCGTCCGTGCCAATCTTCTGACCTGCAATTTACCATTCAGATTAATTTAAAGTAGTAAAGAGAACAGATCACACAATGCTTGGGCCATTAATTGACAGACCGCTATTGTACGAAACTTCTGTCTGACAAATAGCAGTTATAGTTTCTCATTGATATCAAAGGCAATACATGCAGAGATCTTATCAGTAGCCGATATAACATTATATAAGTGCTATTCATCTGTTACATTGCCTCAACTAAGCCTTCTTATATTTATCTCTCTCATTGTTACACAGTGCAGTAAATATTTGGGCTATTTGATCATGTTTTGTTCCATGGAACAATCTCTAATCCTGAGAGTATATCTGAAATCCTTGTAACTAAGACTTGTTTTCCAGAAAATAAAGGTTTCCCCATTCATGCACTAAAATTGCCAATAACTAAACCGTAAGTCAAACAGCATTGCTCTTGCCTGAAAGCGGTATAAAATATTCTGCATTGCTAATTCTGGCATCAGTATCTGATTTGCCACTGGTCATTTTATGCCTTTGTAAAATCCTTATTGACCGTGTACACATATCGAAAACGAACACTGAAAGGCATTTTTCTTTCCTTTTAAGCAATGTTTTTATCCTAGCTATTCCTGGTTGTGAGTTTATTAAAGTGCAAAGGAGAGTGTTCGTTTTCATAGGATTGATTATTTTGACTGGGAAGATATCATCTGAAGTAATTTTTGGATATGTGAACCTGTAGGGTAAAGGCTAATGTTGCCATCTTTCTTTGTTTCAAAATAAAACAAGCACGAAGTATAGCAGGACATCATTATCGATATCCAAGCAATATTCTATATAAGTAATAGCCGCATGGCCCTGGGAATATTACAGTTTGTATCATGAATAAAGTAAAGAAAAACCTTCTCTCCTGAGAATAATAATAATAATAATAGACAAAAGATAATTAGAAATAAAATGCCAATTATGTATACCATATAGAAGAAATAGGGATGTTAACTGAAGTGTTTCCTAAACTTATGTATTAGCTATTATCTCTCTTTATCCTGCAGTAAATCCAGATTAAGAGGGTTATTTATCTAAGGTTTGCATTTGTCTTAATGAATCCTCCCCCAAAGATTTGGCTGATTACGGGAACCAAATCCAAGCCACAAATTGCTTCATGTTTAAAATTATCAAAATAACTGGACTTTTTACAGTTTGGATTTTATGAGCCTTGCATGGCTGAATCCAAGCTAAATCCTGGATTGGTGCACCCTAGTTTGTAAGAATTCTATACCGTCATCTAGATTGAGGGGCAGATTTATTTGAGTCAAATTAAAAATTTTAATACAATTTTTTATGGCCAAAACTGGCAAATTTGACTAAGGAATAATCGTAACATTTGGTTTTTTTTTCAGAGAAAAATCTCAAACCGTGGTTTTTTTTTTCAGAGAAAAATCTCAAACCGTTTGGTCGAATACAATTGGAGTTTTCGAGTTGATAAAATTAGTCCGAGTTTTACATATTCGATTTTTTTTTTCCCAATAAATATTTGTAGTAAAATCGAATTCATGTGACTTTAAAAAAAACTTGCGTGTATATGAAATTCGACCCTTAATATGTGCCTGTAAGAGTTGAGATTTTGACAGCGTCCTATTTTAACTACTGATAAAGAGAGCAGCGTCCAAGCTAATTAAGTAGTCTGGAGCCCCAGAACATTAAACCATGTTCAGTAGGATATTATTTAGCGCTGACAGGACAACAGCATAGCAGTCACCCCCCCCCCAGACTGATAATTTCAGATGAAGACAACATTCCTACCCAGGACTGGAAGGTGATTGTGAAACTATTCAGGATTTCCGTGTTCCTCTTGATCTTCCACTGTAAAAACAAATGTGGAATTGTTATTCTAAAAGAAGAGAATGTTTTCATAAGCTGTTATTGAACATCTTCTGTTTATTCAGGTAAAGGTTGTCTGTACTCTGCATTGATGCAATCCAAGAGTTTTGTTGTGGAATGTGTGGCATTCATTTTATTTTTAGTCATAAACACCTAAATGACAGGTTTGGATATAATTTGTGAAAAGCCTAATGTTTCTGCAATTAGGGTGCCTTTCTAAAAGCTAGGAGAAATACTGCCTAAAGCTGGCCATAGATGCAATGATCCGCTCGTTTGGCAACATCGCCAAACGAGTGGATCTTTCCCCGATATTCCGCTAACTGGCAGGGCCTTATGGCGAACGATCAGATTACGACTTGAGCAATGGACTTCCGACGGGTCGGTTGGAAGAAAATCCTACCTTCCGATCGATATAGTGTCCAGATATTGGTCGGGAAGACCCGCCTGAAGTCACCATACACGGGCAGATAAACTGTCAAATCAGTCTAAACGACCGATATCGCCACCTTTATCTGCCCTTGTATGGTCACCTTAAACCTCCTTTTACAAGATCAAACAACCCTACTTAAGCTCCCCATAGACGCAAAGATCTTACTTTGCCGAACGACCGATCTTAGCAAAGTCTGACCAATCTGTCAAATTATTGTGCGGTTAGTGGGATTCGAACGATCGTACATCTTACGATTTTTCGTCTGACATCGGTCTGAAAATTGATTGCCCAGGTTAAAAACTCTTTATTGGTCCCTGTGCAATGTACATTTGCAGGGCCAAGCAGGCAGCTACCTTTCAGTTTTGCTGGCATTATCGCCTGAAAAAGACACATGGGACATTTAAACGATCGTTTTGAGACAATTGTGGTCTCACGATAACCATTAAATCTTTTAAAAATCTTTACGTCTATGGCCAGCTTTGGTTCCACCTCCATCTCGGTCCAGTTGCATGTCTTTATGCTTATAACTCTTACATAATACACTGCTAGTACACAAATAACATTGGCATAGGACAACTCATGTGGCTTTCAAGTCTTCAATGTACTGTATTTATACGTGTTGCAAAACCAATTTGTATTTGTGGGCGCATAATGTGCAAATTTGTTGGAATGTCAACACTCTTGATTAAAGGTCTACAAGACCATCAGTCAAAAACCCCTCTTGTGCTGATTTTCTAACATATGTTGTTAATTACACCAGGGTATTTGCCTGCAGTAGCACAGAGCTTTGCTTTAATGATTGTCATTGATTCTTAACCCCTAGGTTACAACCCAAATTACTTACCACTTAGTAAAATTTTACAAGCCTTCCTGAATCAGCCCCTCTGTTCTAGATTTAGAAGAGTCCATCTCAATTTTTTTAATGCAGAGGAAAACTTTTTCTGTAAATGTTATATATACAGTATATTCTTATTTAATCTCATTTAGCCCCTATGCTTGTCTTTTCCCTTGTTGCTTTCATTTTCAAAGGTCCAGTTGATTTTTTTTATAAGAACAAATAACATTTTCAAGGGTATTTTTCAGTCAAAATTCAGATGTCGGGGTTTAAAAAAAAAAACTAGAATTTTTTCGGGTTTTTGTAAAAAAAAAAAAAAAACTAGAAAACCCGTACTTGGAAATAGCTCAAATCTGAAAATACTCCAGCTAAAACCTGTCTGTCACATAGAATAGCAAAGGTTCCTTGAAGATGTTTGTCACGTTCATCAGCCAACTTGATTAATTTGACTGATTCGAGTTTTTCCCCCCTGAAAACTCAGAGTTTTTGAGTTTTTTCCCCCAAATTCACTGATTTGAGTTTTTTCCATTCAAGTTTTTTTCCCATAAATTAGGAACTATTCGAGTTGTATAAAGCGCACACATTTCTAAAACTCGACCATTAATAAATAACCCCCTAAATGTGTTGCCGTATTGGCTCCAAGTTATTGTTCTGTAAATCAATAAGATTGGATGATAACAATCTTTTAAGTGAAGTTTGAGAATTACTCTGTGTTACACTGTTCTATGTTCAATATGAACTGTAAATTTAAGTGACCTTGTATAAGCCTCTACCACCTTCTTGGCCTATGTATGGAGGGCTCCCAACAGCCTTCCCAATTAACATCTGCCCATAATTTGTCTGGATATCTGTCAGATGCAAAATGTCTGCATATGTCCATGCTAGGATATTATATTTGTTCCTGCCAGATGAGAAGATCTGTAAGTGTATAGTTTCCTTTCTGCAATGGGTTTTAAAGGAATTGTTCAGTATAAAAACTGGGTAAATAGATAGGCAGTGCAAAATAAAAAAGCTTTCTAATATAGTTAGCAAAAAATGTAATGTGTAACGTCTGGAGTGACTGGATGTCTAACATTACAGAACACTAACAGCAATTCAGCTCTCTTGTTTTCCACTGACTGGTTACCCTGGTTACCAGGCAGTAACCAATCCGTGACTTGAGGGGAGGTCACATGGGTTATAACTGTTGCTTTTGAATCTGAGCTGAATGCTGAGGATCAATGGCAAAGTCACTGAACAGCTATGTCCCATGTGACCCCCCTTTCAAGTCGCTGACTAACTCAAAGTTAAAGAGCTGAAAAGCAGGAAGTTGGATTATGGCTATTATATTAGACCAAGTCACTCCAAACTTTATGCATTACATTTTTTGCTAACCAACTATATTAGAAACATTTTTTATTTTGTACAGCCTATCTATCTATTTATCCAGTTTTTATTTTTATCCTGAACTATCCTTTAAACTCCCCTTTGTAGCTGTTTATTACGTCTGACCAAATATAATTTCAGTCCATTATGTAAAGCTCGCTTAGAGTGATTGTTTAGCATTAAAGCTGGGTAAATATTTTTTTTTTTTTTGCAATTGTTAGCCAGAACTGTAATGTTTAAAGACTGTAGTCACTGGATGTGTACCATAATAGCCAGTCCACTACTTCTTGCTTTTCAGCCCTCTTGGTTTTCACTGATTGGTTACCAGGCAGTAACCAATCAGAGACTTGAGGGGGGATATGTGTCATAACTGTTGTTTTTGTCTGATCTGAATGCTGAGGATCAATTGCAAACTCACGGAACAAATATGTCACATGTGACCCGCTTTAAGTCACTGACTAAGAGTTAAAGTGCTGAAAAGCAGGAAGTAGTGTTCTGACTATTTTGTTGGACATCCAGCTACTGCAGCCTTTATACATTACATTTTTGGCTAACTAGCAATTGGAAAAAAATTTTTTATTTTGCACAGCCTATCTATTTACCCCGTTTTTAAGCTAAACAATCCCTATTAGCAAGTTTTACGTAATGGACTGAAATGATTTTTGGTCAGACATAATAAACAGCTACAAAGGGAGTTTACCCCATTTTTATTTTTACCCTGAACTGTTCCTTTAAAGTGTACAGATGTGTGACAGATTTGGAATCTTGTTTTAAACAAATGCTACTTTGCACACCAATGTTTAAAGTAGTTCTCAATCCTGTTTCTCACTTTTCTATTATTTTCAGGTTTTCAGTACTTTTTCAAATGAAGATTATGACAGACGTAACGAAGAGGTTGATCCAGTCGCTGCCTCTGCGGAATATGAGCTGGAGAAGAGGGTAGAAAAGATGGACGTTTTTCCAGTAGAGATTATGAAAGGTATACAGTTTATCCATTCAACAGATTCCAAAATTTTACTAAAGAAATGATAAACATTTGTTTGCATATCCGTTTTTGAGGCACAGGGTAGTTAATTTAGTAATGCGCTTTGGTAAAATGTTAACCTATATCAAGAGTAGCAGTCGTTTGTTGAATGAGTGAGCTGTGTGAATTGACATTAATTAGAATGTTGGGGCATGCATTGTGTTATCTCATTGTGCCTTTATTATATAAAACCTTTGCTTTTGTGCATATTTCTGTGTCTCATTCTTATCAGGTGACAGTGGTCTCGGTATTAGTATCATTGGTATGGGTGTTGGTGCAGACCAGGGCTTGGAGAAGTTGGGAATATTTGTGAAAACTATTACTGAAGGTGGGGCAGCTCAAAGAGATGGTCGGTAAGTTTGCAATCCATTTAAAATCATTACAATACAATAAAATTTTCTTTGGCTTGGTATCATATGGGTTATTTTGCTTTTTAACTGTAAACGGGTAACTCTGGGTGTTGTGATTTGTGTGTGGATTTTTCCTTAAAGAACAAGGAAACCCTAAAAATGAATGGGACTAAAAATGCCATGATTTATATGCTGAACTTCTTGCACCAGCCTAAAGTTTCAGCTTCTCAATAGCAGTAATGATCCAGGACTTCAAAATTGTTGCAAGGGGTCGCCGTCTTGCTCACATGCTTAGTGGGCTCTGAGCAGCTGTTGAGAAGCTAATCTTAGAGGTTGTCACAAATTATCCAGCAGAAAATGAGGTTGGCCTGTCATACAAGCTGATGCTACAGGGTTGATTATGAAATTCTGATGCTAGTTGCACTGGTTTCTGTTCTGCCATGTAGTAAGTATCCATATTAATGACTAATCAGCCTTATACTGTAACATTTCTATTCTATGTGTTCTGTATATTTTGAGTGGGTAACTTAAAGCTCAGTAACTGAAAGCAACACAGAGCATGTGCAGTGAATCAGCAGAAAAGAAGATGGGGAGTTATGGGGCATCTATGGAGACACAGATCTGTACTGCTAAAGGGCTGTGGTTGCCTTGGGCTGGTACAGAAACACAAAACATAATCTACTACATTTCTACCTACTTCTTAACTTTCCTTGTAAGAAATATACAGTCTTAACAAAAGTTGGTTGCAGCATGTTTTGGCAGATCTCGTAGAACAGTTGCTGTCCATACATTGCTGAAGGGATCTCTCTCATTTCCCATTGAGATGAATGTGTAGTTCTTGATAAAACTACCTTTTCTAGGAATGGGGTAATACTGTGCTGCACAAGGTTTAATTATTAAGGCAAATCTGTGTATTGCTTCATGCTTCTTAGGGTGTGTTTACTCATCCAAGTTAAGGGCTGGTGCAGAAAGGGAAATTCTGTCGCCTGGCGATTAATTGCTGGCGACAATCTCCCCAAACTGCCTTCTCCCTGTCCGCCGCCTGTTTAAATCAAAAAGCGCCATCGCCAATACACACGCGGTGATTTCCGGAATCGCCCGAAGCTTCCTCACGAAGCAACTTCGTGTGATTCCGGCAAATCGCCGTGCCGCGTGTGCATTGGCGCTGGCACTTTTTAATTTAAACAGGCGCCAGACAGGGAGAAGGCAGTTCCGGGAGATTGTCGCCTTGATTAATCGCCAGGCGACAGAATCTCCCCGTCTGCACCCAGCCTAAATGCATTAGCACTAAAAAAATAAACCACCCCATAGAATACGCTTATCCTTTTCTTTACAGAATGTGCTAATGTTAGATGAACAGTAAGTCTAACATGTACAGTAACCCTTCCCTATAGGTCACTTTATTGGGGGCGTTTCTAGAAAAACTCTGAATTTATCTGCTCTTTTTTGGATCAGATGCAAAATGCTTTTTGTGAAATCTGCAATTACCCAGAGACATCTAGATGCTAACTAGTCATATTTGGCCATTTGTTTTGTTTATTTTTCCATAAGTGTGTGGCTTTTCCTAAAAAAATATACCAGACTTGAAATAGTAATACTATATTCCTTTGGATTTATCTGCCTTCCTATTCTGAATTGCTTGCATTCAGGGATTCCAGCATGTTGCAGCTCCCTTCGAACAATAACCAGTAGCAAGTTAAATGCAGAGACTTGGGTACCTTGCAGGTCATGGCTATTTAAAGAAAAGCATGCATCACTGATTTGCTGTATTTTTAGGGTAGGGACAGACAAGGAGATTCGGGGAGATTCTGTCGCCTGGCGTTTTTAGCAGGCGACAATCTCCCCGAATTTCCTTCTCCCTGTCTGCCGCTAGTAAATGGGACAAAGCGCCAGCGCCTTTGCACACGCTGCGCGGCGATTCCCGGAATCGCCCGAAGTTTCCTCACGAGGTATCTTCGGTCGATTACGGAAATCGCCGCGCAGCGTGTGCACAGGCGCTGGCGCTTTGTCACTTATACTAAAGGCAGACAGGGAGAAGGAAATTCGGGGAGATTGTCGCCTGCTAAAAACGCCAGGCGACAGAATCTCCCTGAATCTCCCTGTCTGTCCCTACCCTTATTCATATTGAAGAGGCCAGTTACTATGAAAGGACAATGAAAGCTGTTTCTCTTAATGCTTTGGTTTGTTGCTATAATTAACAATAATAAAGTAATGGTAGAGATGTTGATAGTAATGGGTGGAGGAACCCAGAGCTTAAGGGGTGTCCTAAACTGTTACTTGTCAAGTAATTAAGTGATTATTTGACTCCTACTTAACAAGGCTTGTTTCAAAGATTTTTGCTTTTTACCATAAATTGTTAAAAAGTAAGTCACCTGTAATTTTAAGGATTATGTATTTGTGCATACATGCAAGCAAGAAAACACAGGGAAATCCTTGTAAAAATAAAATCCTAGATAAAATGTAGTCTGATCTTTAAATATGTTACAGTAATAGACACACAATGGGCCTTAACTAACAACAGTCAATCAAAATAAAACTGAACACACTCCAACTCATATACAGACACTGGGCTGATTTGCAACTGGGCAGGTACCCACAGCGACCAGTCATTGATTTGCATATTTTAACTATCTGCAATAAAAGCAGTTGCCAAGGATTACCGCCCAGTATCGATAAATTAGCCAGTGCACACATGGGATTTGTTATCTGTAAACCTGTGATCCAGAAAGATCCAAATCATGGAAAGGCCATCTCTCATAGACTTCACTTTATCCAAATAATCCCGATTTTTAATGATTCACTTTTTCTCTGTGATAAGAACAGTACACTGTATATGATCTGCAGCCATGATCGTAGAGGGCCCTGACCCAAAAATTTGGCCTTTGGGGGTGTTTGGTTACTGAGCCTGCAGTTCTCAAGAAAGCTTATATAAAATCCTGCTTCTAAAAGTTCAGATGTTCTTCTGGGACAATGTTGTGTGGACAGATGAGGCAAAACTTGAACTACATCTAGAACTCATCCTAGTTGTGATGCATGGTGGACAAACTCTCATGGTTTCATGCTGCATTTGCTGCTCGTGGTCTGTTTTAGTTTAAAATAGTTAGGCCCAACATTCTCATGTGAGTCTGATCACTACATGTAAAGTGTTTTAGATACCATGATCCTCATTCTTCTGGAGTAAAAGATATTTTGAGACGCTTTGTCGCCACAGACATAAAAGCACCTCCTCTGTCATTGCCCTAAGGGTTTTACATGTCCTAAGGTTGGCATAAATAATCCCTCCCCCATGGGATCATCTAGGTAAACTACAGTAAATAATCTTACATAATGTAATCAAATTATTTTTCATGCTGTCTTGTTGTTGAAAGTACACATTTTTATTTTCAAGCAGGTTTTTAGCAACTGTGACACACCACACCTGGCCTCACAAAGTAACAACCCCCCCCCCCCCACTCTTGTTTGCAAATATTTATTGTATTTTCCAATCTAGTTAATGATTGAAGAAGTTTCACGCAGTTTGGGAAAAAACACTGTTCATGAAGACCTGTTATTTTTCAGATCTGTATTGTGCTTAAATATGCACTGGAATTTTTAAGAATTTCTTCGTTTCTTAGCCAGATTTTTAAGTATTTATTTCCAATATACAGGATTCAGGTAAATGACCAGATTGTTGAGGTGGACGGGACAAGTTTAGTTGGAGTGACACAACTGTTTGCAGCTACAGTGCTTAAAAACACCCAAGGCACCGTCAGGTAAGTAATAATCTCATTATTTGGCTTTGTATATTACTGGGGTTTAGTTTCCTTAACCTATGGATTGCTACTATTTCTACTAGAAGGATTAAATGTTTGAGGTCACTTTGTTGCTAGTGTTTAGTTTCTGTTTACTAGTGTTTGATTGCTTACTTTCAGTTAGAAAGTATCCTGTATAGCCAGGATCACCACTGTGTGTATCACACATTTCATATCAAGCAGTGACCGACCGTAGTGGCCCTAAGCAGCCACAGGTTACAGTCATAATTTTTTACTATACTTGCAAAGTTGAAAAAAAAGATCACAATGAGTTTATAGGTTTTGATTAAATATTCTCAAAACGTCTGTATAACTTTTTCTCAAAGGCTCAGTCAAATCATCTTATCTTTGTTGTTAATGCTCTGTTTCTGTTGGCCTGTACCATCAGGGTGAATGCTCTCAAATAACTCATGGAAAAAAAGTCATTTGAGAGCAAATTCCCTTGTCACCCATCCCCCTAGGTCTCCCAACTGTTGGGAAGCCATTAGAAATGTGGCGTATGAATGAAACCTGAAATGATAAAATCTAATTTCGCAAACAAAGCCAGGTTTAGCCTTTGATAGCCTTTCACTAAAACTAAATATTGGAACACATTTTTAAACATGGCAACTATGGATGCACTGAATCCAGGATTCATTTTAAGGATTTTGTCTTTTTCAGCAGGATTCAGAGTAGGCTGACTCAAAGTGCCTGGCTGAACCAAATTCAAAAAATCATGTGCCTTTTTTTTGTCTGGGTCAGTGCTCGGGCATCTGTTCCTTTTCCCAGGCATCTGTAGTGCTGACTGAGACTCATAAATGCACAACAAAGTTAGAATATTAAATTAGCCTTGGCAGGTCGGAAGTAATGATGGCATCAGATTCTTCACCTGCCAGGGGCCCAGGATGCTAGAGGGCACTTTGGGTTCTGGACTGAAGTACATAGTCAATATACTTTCTATTTGTTTATTTTTTAATAGATTTCTTATTGGGAGAGAAAAACCAGGGACTCAGAGTGAAGTGGCTCGGCTGATCAGCGAAACGCTGGAGCAAGAAAGATGCCAGTATGAGCCCGAATATTCGGAGGGCAGTACTGGACAGGTATTGGTTGTTTTGCTCATGTTTTGCAGCTGAGAAATGTAAAAACTAAAACTTAACTGTACTGACACCAGAAAAAATTTCAGCAGCAAATTTATTTGTGCCTTAAATCATTTACATTTTTTTGTTTAAAATCCAGCTGGATATTTATTTTCCTTTTTTTAAAATAAATTTTTGGTGAAATTTTCTCTGTGTTAGCCACCAGTGTTTAGTGTTTCTTGCAGCTATTAAGTCACTATATTTCAAGGTTAGTTGAGGTTGATGCACCCTGACAGCACAGAATGGGCAGAGTTTGGATGGTGTGGTATGTGCCAGGTTGGTGCCCTGTGCCCCATCAATTCATACAGCAATCCTGCTTAAATCTAAGATATAACAACACATGTAAAATGAACATAAAAAAAAGCAACATAAGGAATTGAAACCCTTTTTTTGTGGTCTCACGCTGTACCTGTGCATGCATAACATTCACTTACCTAAATACAGCTTCATTTAGCTATATTTACTTGCCTCTTGCAGGAAGAAGATTTTGAGGAGGAAGATGATGATGATGATAATGAAGACTATCTGAGATCCGATTTGCATAGTGGGAAGTCAGTGGAAGTTTTTGATCTTCCAGAAAGCGAAGACACTAGTTTATCTCTGGACATGGATTCAACACAGTTGGCACTTAAATTTAAAGAGGTACTATTACAATTATCATACACAGTCTTTTACAGTGCACACACATCTGCACACTCAAGTCTCTTGTCTTCACTACAGCCCACAATTATGTTAAACAAAAAACAACTGCCATCATTACTTTAATGAATCTTCCCTGATAGGGAGCTGAAGCCTGTCTATGATTGTGTGACTGCAGGGCTATGATTGGCTGTCCCCCTCCTACTGTGCTTCTGGCAGGGACATTAGGACACACCAACCCCTCATTTAAAACACAGACAGGGACCAGAGAACATCTATAGGGAGCTCCAATAAAGGTTTTTTTTTTTTTTAAAGATATTCATTTTTAGCAACATATAAAAGCAGCACCATATATTACTTATAATTGCCTACAACATTAGGGGTTTTGCATTTATTCTATGTGTCTCCTTTCTGCTTTTATGCATGTTCCTCCCTACCCTTTTTATTTAAATTTTGTTCCAACAAACGCCAATTTAAAAATACTTTTGCTGACTGCCATGATTGGTAATGTGTTCCATGACTGTAATCCATTGCAATTGCAATCAAAGTAATAATGGGAATGGATGGACATTGCTTTTCTGTCTAATTTTAGACCTTTGGAGCTGATTGCAGTATGCTATGGGTTTTAGTAGACCAGTGTCATTTGTGCAAGGGGATCTTGTTTTTGTAAGGCTTAGTTATGCTACCAAATAGTTTAGAGGAGTATTTTTCTGTATAGAGGAAGGCAATTGTAGGGGTAGATTTATCACAGACTGAGATACTTACTTGGTGTTTTCAAGTATAGCTGCAGTTTTCTGTCAGGAAAAAAAAAGTCAGCTGAAACCAATCCATTCAATAGTGCAGGCCATGCATCAGTCTCAACACATTAGCTTTGTTATTTGCCTGCACTCAGAATGCAACACACACCTAATCTCCCTGAATTCCTTGCCCGTGTCTTCCGCCCACTGAAATGTAAAGTCGCCTGCTCCTATTCACATGTGGCACTGCATTTTCCTAAGTCACTCGAAATTGCCTCACAAGGCAAATTTCCTCTGGTATGGACAACCTCACTGGCTTCTGGTATGTTGATCCTCTTTATAGTTAAAAAGGTCCCCTGCTATTAGTCTACAATGTCCTCTAATGTACTTGTAAAGTGTAATCGTGT
>CM044447.1:73821740-73837987 GCA_024363595.1 Xenopus borealis | reverse complement strand
TAAGATTGTTCAGTATCATGGTTTAGGGGAAAGCGACAAAAAGCTCTCAGAGCTTTCAACTGTAAGGAATGTAATCAGGAAATGGAAGGCCCCCCATACAGTTGCTGTAAAACCCAGTTCTGTTAGGCCAAGAAAAAATATAGGAGTGGCATATGCAGAGGATTGTAAAAATGGTTACAGAAAATTCAAAGATCACATCCAAAGACCTGCAAGATGGTGTATGTCTAAATCATTCTACAATTCAGCTCTGTTTGCACATGGCAGGGTGATGAGAAAGAAGCCCTTTCTGCACTCCCACCACAGAGTAGCTTGTTGTATTTAAAATATCATTTAGACCAGCCACAGTCTATTTGGAAAAAAGTGCTTGATGACACAAAAGTGTTGTTATTTGGTCATAACAAAAAGCAATTTGAATAGCGGAAGAAGAACACCACATTCCAAGAAAAACGCCTGCTACCTACTGTCAAATTTGGCGAGGTTCCATCATGCCGTGGGGCTAGTTCAGGGATTGGGGCCCTTGTTAAAGTCCAGGTTCTGACGAGACTTCGATAGCTCCATCATGTACTTCTATAAGATGTTTTGCTATCGCAGATTTTTTATCAAGACGATCTACGGCCGATATGTGTTCTAGGGCCCGGGTACCAATCATTCTAATAGTTTTGCCTATATATACTATACTTTTTCCTGCCTAAATCTTTTTCCTACGATATACCAGTAATCATGTCCATCTATTCGTAGTGGTTTCAATGTTTCATTCCTGTATACAGAAGTATTAATGTTACTTTTTCATGAATTTGATACTATTGTATCCGTTGTTTTAATTATTTCTATGTTTTTATTGTATATGCTTCAATGATTGTATTCTATTTATGTCATGTTATAGAACTTCACACTAGAAGGGTTAATGTTTTTATGGGCGGTGTATTTGTTTCATATGGGCGGTGCAGGTGTTTATGGGTGGTCTCTAAGCACTTAAGAGTGGAGGGGTAGCTCTGAACCTCAATGCTTCTGAGGAAGTGGCGTGACGCCACGAAACGCGTTAAGCGAGGGGTTATTTTGTCACATTCATGTCCTTGAATTTTAATGATTCTAAATAAAGGAAGAATTTGAATTTTTACCAAACCTCTGGAGTGCTCCGTTTAACCTACTTCATTATCACTCCAGCCTTTATACATTACATTTTTGCCTAACTAACTATATTAGAAAACTTTTTTAATTTTTACCCTGAACTGTTCCTTTAACTCTCACTGACTTTTCTGTGCTGCTCCACTTTAGACTCAAAATGACTTGACAAAGTAAACCTTCAATGCAACCCCCTTATTCTGAGTGTTTTCCTCCTCGCTGCAGTCCTGCTTATCCACTGGGCTATTCAGGGTGCAAATTCAATCCCAGTTGAATGAGAAAAAATATCTGAATTTGTGGCCAATTTCCTTTCAATTTTCCTAAGCAAATTGTTGCCAAAGTGAAATAATGCAAAGACCACAAACAAAAGATTCTAAATTCAACCTTGGTTATATTGGTCTACATTAAACATACTGCCTTTAATAGCATATTAAAGTATATAATACATCTACCTTGATATTCTATTAAAGATAATTTTCAAGCATTCCTGTAGTGTCCACAGTAGAAATACTTCAAAAGTGGCAGATATTTGATTTCTACATTCCTCTTGTGCTAGTTTTAACTTGATTTTACTGGTGTAAATGCAAATGTTGTTGCACGTTCACCTACCCGGAAATCCTCTTTCTCAACAGATTTCAGATCTCGAGTTCAAACTTTGCAATCATAAGCAAACTGTTCAAGGGTTCCCAGACCATAATCATCATATGAATGAGAACATTACAGAAATTTGTGATAAAGATTCAACTTTGGTACAAGCTCGTGAAGCTCTGGAGACAGAGAGCTCTCCAGGTTGTGACGATTTAGTACCAGGTAAAAGGTTCAGTAAAATAAATCAGTGCCAGCTATTTAGCCACAATATAATAATTGTACTTGTGTATTCCATTACACAAGTTTACCATTTCAATTTTCAACTCCAACTTGATCGCACAGCACAGTACAGTTGTTGGAGGAATCCAACTTCAAGACTTGGATATAGACGCTAGTGTATAGTTAACAATGTGCACATAGATGTAAGAATATAAACAATGGGTGAACACAAAAAGATTCACTATAGTATACCAAAGGAAGGTTTCTCTCTTGACACCCAACACATTTTCTCTTTTGTGTAATATGATTGTACAATATAAGAACTGTAACTGAATTGTATCTTGTAACTCAGCACTGTCACAGAACATCTATACATTTATGGGCAGTATTATCAAAATGTGAGATTACGATTGGAAAAATCCCACAGGAATCAATAGAAAGTGGGTGATTCTCACATTATGATAAAACTGCCTTCAATTTTATCTTTATCTTAGATTTTGATGAATGCGTTGGAGAAACTCAGCGATTAGACACTAGTGCACATAAGGCCAAAGCACAGCTTGCTCTGAGAGTGAAACGACAGAGGCCATCTCGAAATAAACTCAAGGAGCCTATCTCTGGGGAACAGAACATTGGATTGGAGGTGAGAAATCGTAAAATTTTTGCACAATATGAAATTATTATTAGTATAGTGTACAAGCTTGCTTACTCATTTAGATATTAATTGGTTGGTTGGTTGTGTATACCAACCTGCAATAACAAACAGTTCAATTAATTGGTTTAAAAACAATTGTCCAGTGCATGAATTTTCCTTAGATATAATGTGCAGGACATTTTGACGATCAGCCCACAGAAAGCATTCTGCCACATATTGCCTAACCATAATTATAGCCTGTTTATCCATAGTTTTCTACCATGATTTACATGTCCCTCATTATACAGGATGATGCAGAAGAAAGTATCCTAAAAATGGAAAGTACCAGCCCATCTGAAAACAAAGTTGAAGAATTTGATGAGCAGACTGTCCCACCCTCGTATCAATATGAAGGTCGAAGATCTGAAAAGACTCTCAAAGCTGAAAGTTTAGGTAGCCTTCTGGAGTCAGATCCCTCCATTCCAACCTCCTCCCCGACACCAAGGACTAACACTGAACCCATTCTAACCAAAAGTCAGTTTCCCACTGGGGAAGATCAGACCTCCCCTGAAGCATTCAGTAGGAATACCAAGCAGAGAGAATCTAAAGGAAAAATTATTAAAGGTAAGCTTGGGTATCGGGCATAGCAAAATAGTTTTAAGGCATTGTGCTTACCAGCACTTGGCATCTTATAGCAGCTGACTTGATGGAAAATCTTTTTTTTTATCAAGAGGAAAGTCTTTCCAGTATAAAATCTGATTAAACTAAAGCCCTGTGTGCCCTGGTGTTTCCAGAGGTGATAAAGGTGCAGCTGTAAATAAGATGGTATAGCACGTACTGTATGATGGGGCTGCTATTCAAAGTCCATCCATATTCTGTGGGCAAGTTCTCCACTCACAGTAAATGCATAGCTTGACAGCATGTATGAATGGATTTTGAAAGCTGTTTTAAAGCCAGCAGTATGAGCCTTATGAAGGACCAGAATTATGTTCTGAGAGCTTAACATACTTGCATAGTAGTAGCAGTAGTTAAACATCATAGACAGTGCTTTGGAAGCCATAATTCAAATACAATATAAATACCAAGAATTTGTGGTAACTTATTTAAAAGTTAACTAATCCCTTCTCTGATACTGGTTGCCAGCGCACATGCTTATAATTGGAAATCACCACCATGGAGCTTATTTTAGAAGTGTTGCTGCCAAACATGTCTCCACAACTGCTCTGCATTGAGGTACCAGTTTAAACAGAAACACAACTTCAGGTTGATGCAATTGGCATGGGCAATTGTTGAACAATACATGGAGATGGGGAGTTTAATTGCTTTTTAATATCTCCTTTGTACAACATGAACAAAAGATTAGCCCCATGATAGCAAGAACATAAGGCATTTCTGACAAAAATTGTTTTACATTGTCATGCCACAGATTGTGATCACAATGTGATCACTGACATTTACATGCTTAATACATAAGCATGTTTTAACGTGTCTCATGGCAAAAGGTGGTGAAGTGAGTATTGATTCCTACTAGTTTAGGGAATTTCCTTTGTTTTAAATATATATTTTAAATTGGCCATCACAGTCCCTGCACTGGGGATTTTGTAAAAGGAGATCTATTTTTCGACAACTTATCTCATTAAAAATATCTTGTATCTATTGCACCACTGGCCACTTGTTTGGCTTGATACATGTCTTAATAAACTACATTAGTGACTAAAAGCTTGAATGGGTCCTTTGAAAAGAATCCTTGGCAAATTTGCTTTAAAAGAATCAAAACCCTTTAAAAAAAAAAAAAAACTGAGCATGTCAGTGTATCATGGGCTCCAGTGAGGGCCTCCCTGCAATGCTGTCCCTAGTGTTGCAAGTATACCAGTTCTGGAAAAAAATATCTGATCTGTTCTATTTTCTTCTGTTCCAAGATGCCTTGGTAAATCGCTCTTGGCAGTTTTGTCTTATGCCTCTCACTTGTGCTCAGGGTATATAGGATAGACTGGAGGTAAGGGATAGTTCTCAGACCTATCCTTTGTTATTCCGTGGGATGGAAACATGTAACTAACTCAGCTAAATTTTCAGATGAAAAGAGAAATGAAGAAAAAATTGTTGAATCCAGTGAGAGCACAGGGAAGCACAGAAGGCGGTTTCCAGATTTTGGGTAAGGTAACAGATCAATAATTGTTCAACCTTAGTATAAAATAACTTTTAATATGATACAATATGAAATTCTGATAACATTTGCAGTTGGTCTTATTTTTTTTTATATTTTGTGATTTTTCTTTCATTGGTGTGTTCAGCTATCTGGTTTAGAATTTCAACAACTATCTGGTTGCTAGATGCTCTAGCATACCAGGCAGTGGTTTTAATGAGAGAGTTGAAGATGTATAGAGGGTACCTGAATAGGAAAATAATTAATAAAAAGTAGCAATAAAATTGTAGCCTCACAGACAGTAGTTTCCTTGGCTTCCAGGTCGGTGACCCTCATTTGAAAGCTGGAAGTGGAGGGCAAATTAGACTAGATTAGAGATTAGAACATTCTGTATCATATTTTCAAAGGTAAACTGCGTCCTTTCTGGGCCTGGTAGATTACATCCTTCCCACAAATAGAGCAAGATCATTAGTAAGCTCTCTCCTTTATTATGCCTGGAAAATGATAATCCTGAGATGGATGGCTTCTCTCCCTCCAAAGAAAGGTGAATGGGTAGACTATGTAAATCGGATGCTCCCATTGATTAAGTTAACATATGAAGCGCGTGGTTGCCCTGACAAATTTGGTAACATATGGAACTCTTGGCTAGATGTGCACCTGTTAGCAATGTCTTGATACTGTAAAACACTGTTATTGTTGTACAACTGATCACGTAATTCTAATATGCTGATTAGATACTGCTCTACATCCCTTTTTTCTTCTGTATCCTACCCCCTCTTACTTGAAAATAAAAAGAGTTAACTATTAAAAAAAAAATGAACTGCACTTTAGGTAGGTTTAATGTTTTATATAAATTTTTTGTATAATTAGGGAGTTGGCAATTGCCTGTTCTGTTACCTGAATACTACCTTAAATTTGAATTCCATTTCTTTTGTTATTTAGAGGGCTGCGAAAATCTGGCGGCAAAGGCAGAAAATCAGATAAAGAGAATCCTAGAGGATCCTTGGACAGTCGGTAAATAAATAAATATATGTATAAAAGTACACTGGACCCTGAGAATCAGTGGTCACTTTCTTATTCATATTGCAAACTTCACTCTTAATTTTGATAAGTGCCACTAATTGAACATATTGCTATGCACAGGCTTTTTCAGGCACAGAGACTACAAAAAAAATGATGCTTACAGGGATATAAAAATTACAAAAGTTCAGCTTTAGTGGAATGAATTAGGGCTTGCATTGAACATTTTGTTTGAAATGCAGGTTAAATGTGGGTGTTTACTGATTTTATTTAAGGATTCAATTAATCCAGGGGTTGGGTTTAGCCTTGGGTGTTTTATGGGATCAGGGCATCTCTCGTGCTTGCTACAGCAATAACCACAGAATAACTCAATTGCTGCACTGCCCATGATGACTACAGGTGGGTACACTAAAGGGCAGATTTATCAAGGGTTGAGTTTAAAATTTCACATATTCTAATTTTAATCCCCCTATGCAAATTCAAATGTGTGATTTATCACACCTCGACCACAGAAACCGTTCTAATTAGAAGTACAAGTCAATGGCAGAGGTCAGTTGAGCCATTTGGAGATGTTAATAGCCTTCCTGACAATCAAGGGGGATTTTTTCTGCGAAAAACTCGATTTGTACGAATCAAATACAATTTTAATCCACAGGTCAGAACCAATCGATTGAATATTAGACATTCAAATTTTTTCTTAAATAACCACCCAGTCAGATTGTGTGTATTCAAATTAAAAAAAAATCTCATGAATTAAGAAATTCTAACTTTGATAAATGGGCCTCCCCCACTTTAACAATGTAATCATTCAGAATATGTTGTGGGTACTAGGGACACTGATACTGGTTTCCATAGACTAATTTTTACAGGAAGTCTGAATCTCAAGGTGATAGTTCACTTAACTTTTAGAAAATGTCCTGTTCTTAGCAGCTGTTCATCTTCCAGTTCCTTCATTCACACCCGCACTACCTGGTTGCTAGGGTAAATTGTGCACTAGCAACCAGGGAGTTTCTGAAATTCCATACTGGAGAGGGGAGGAACAAAAAAAGATAAATTTAAAAAACAAAGCATATTACAGTCTACATCAAAGCTTTAGTTACACAACATGATACCATAATGAACTAGGAGACACCGTGATGCACTTTCCCTCTCTATTTGTTTTGCATTTAACTGGAGGGAAATATGTGCCTGTACTCTTGCACAACCAGGAACTGGGTGTGTGTTTAACTGAATGTCTGCACTTACAAATTATATAAACAGATCAATTAGAGGCTGCATCAGTGTGTGCTTGGGCATGTTTCATGCATACCTGATTACCTGCAGAACACATCAGAATTTGTATATCTTAGTTAGATACAGTATCCTATTGTGGTTGAATTGAGGAAACTAGCTGGCCACAGACACAAAAATAAAGTTGTACAAATCTTCATTTATACGATTTTCAGACAGGTTGTGGATGGACTTTTTTGTGCTATGGCAATCGGTCATGTAGTTAATCAGACAGGTTAGATTTATTTTGGCTAATGATAATATTCCTGCATGTATTGTCTCTCTGACTTTATCCATGGATAGCTGTCACTACTATTTATTGGACATAACTTTCATACAATTACTGTCCGTCAATTAATAGCCAGAATGTCGTCTGGTTTGTTCTTTTTACAACTTTATTTAATCTGAATGGTGATTGGGAGATTGCAACGAACAAGCCTTTGTTGGACATAAGGATATATCTACATGTCTATGACAAATGTTGGCTTTCTCCTGTAATTTCATAGTGCTAGGGTCATTTGAGCCTTTGATATGAATAAGAAGCTGGAATATGATTAGGGGGAAGTCTTGGTAGACAGATGAGTAAATAAGTATCAATAACGATAAATCTGTAGTCTTACACAGCATTTGTTTTTTAGTTGGGGTCAGTGACACCCCCAGCCCTCTCCCCCCATTTGAAAGCTGGAAAGAGTCAGAAGAATATGACAAATAATTAAAAAACTAAAATAAATAATGAAGACCACTTGACAAGTTGAATTGGTGATTCTATAGCATACAAAACTTTAATTTAAAGGAGAACTACTCTTTAAATATTGTTTTATGTTCATAATCATAACATAAACATCTTCTAATACAGATAGAAATCAATTACCATAATGTCAATTACTTTATAGCTAGGACTTCTCAAGGAGTCCAAACGCTCCCACATTATGATGATCCCTCCCAGTGTTACCCAATATTCTGAAAAGGCCAGAATAATATATGTTCGAACGGTTTCAATGGAAAGAGAATTCCATTTCTTACTCAATATTCAAGATTTCATAATTGTGTTAAAAACACAAACCGTTTAGGCTACTTGAAAATCTCCTGAACAACCTGTTGTAAATTGGTGACCTACCCTCACCCTTCTCATTGGACTGAAGTGTAACCAATCTCTTCCCAACCTGGTCCAGACCATTGGGAAGATATATGCCATCGGGGACCAAGCTGCATTTGGAGATATATATCACTATTTCTTCTGTCTCCCATGGAACAGGACTCTTATAAGATCCTTCTGTAGGTGATGTATGTAGGATTATGTATTTTGTAACTGTTTGCTACTCTGTATATTATTTTACAATATCTGATTATTTTAATAGTTTATGCACTGTCCATTTTGGATTGTTAAATATAAAATTTTATGTTTGTCTTTGTTGCTCTAAACAAACCTTTTACCTGAAGGGAAGTGTTTATGTAAAATGTGTTTTAACCCCTTTTGCTAGTTAGAAAGAAATCTCTGTCTGCTTAAACCTTTGCCTGCTTGTGGGGAAATTAGGTGTTGTCTTTTGATTGATTTGCCCTGTCTTTTGGAGTATATAGTGCTTTGCTAGCAAGATTCCTGGTGCAACAGAGTGTCAAGGGTTGGATGCTCGGGCCCTTGACTGTGACTGCATGTAAGTTCTGCACGTGTTCTCAAGGGACCGTGTGGACCTTTACAGTCACATGCTTTGTCACATGAGCCTATTGTGGCGTGTGAAATATATAAGCCAAAATAAATACAAATAATTCTGTATCCCTATAGTAAGACCCTATAGTAAGATGTTGCATGATCAGCTACTGTTGCAGGTGGTTCAGACATTTGGCATTCCAGTGAACAGGAGACAGCAGGCCAGCATTGAGCAGAGGAAGATATCCCTTTGGCCATAGAACTTGCTATTCTCCTCTGTCTTTTGAGAAAAAATAAAATCATGATTAATCCTGCTTTAAGAAAGAGTGCATTTTTTTTCTGCTTCTGTGCAGAGGTTCCAGAGATTTGCTGGAGGAGGCCGACAATCAGTCACTATCTGATTCCGACTCGCCAGTCCCCACTTGCATGCCATTTTCTTGGTTCGGAGACAGCCACAAAGAATCTCCCTCCAGTGGCAGCCTGAACTTCTCACAGAGCGGCCCTGAATTTACAGTGGAGCAAAGCCAAGAGAGAAGCAAGAACAAGGTATATTCTCACAGAGGAATTCTTATGCTGCCTCTATAATGAAGCCTTTGTATATTCACAGCACAGAGATGTTTGTATGGTATGTCCTCTGCTTAGCCTGCAGCCTTTCATTAGTGCTTCCTCACTTTTTGTCTAGGAAGGGTTTTTTTGTTTTTTAATGCCACACAGGGCTGATGCACGGCCTAATCAGCCAACCGCTCAGAAGTGTGTGTGTGCGCGCCTCTGGAGCCACGCTATCGGCCTGGGTCTAGACGCACGCAGATTTCTGTGCAGAAATGTATGCCTGTGCAAAAACTGCTCATTGTGCCTGCAAACAGTCCATGCTGTGTTTCTGGGTGCAGACACAGAAGGCTGCAAATATTCGGGGGCTGGGCGGGATTGTGTGACCTTAACCTAAATCTGTAATTTATTTATATAAGAAGGAGGTGCCACATTACTTATTGTATTTATTGCATGCTGGAATATATTTGTACTATGACCATACCCAGCTCTACAGCTTAAATAGGCACATGCCCAGTTGGGCCTGGGCTGTTCAAATAATGCTGGCCATACGGTAATAGATCCACTGCAAGGTTGCCAAGCAAGCAGATCTTTGCCTGGTGTGGCCACCCATGTTCTGGGTTAAAGGAGCAGTAACACCAAGCATGGTTTTAAAGTAATAAAAATATCATGTACTTTTGCCTTGCACTGGTAAAACTGGTGCTTCAGAAACACTACTATTCTTTATATAAACAAGCTGCTGCATAGCAATGGAGGAAACTGAAGAAAGGCTATATATGGCACAGGTTAAATAGTGGATAACAGATAACACCATTATGTTGTACAAGGCTTATCTGCTGTGTAACCTGATCTTTTTCTCCTTTGAATGGCAGCCCCCATTACTACACAGCAGCTTATTTATATAAACAATAGTAGTGTTCCTGAAGCAAACACTGCAGTTTTACCAGTGCAGGGCAACACTGCATTATATTTTTATCACTTTAAAACAATTTTTTTATTTTTTGTTACTGTTCCTTTAAGTCTGGCCTCTTGGTCCACAATCTAATCCTTTCTGATGTAATCCTTCTCTGGCAAGATTTTCTAGCCTTTAAGTCTGTAGGAACAACATTTATGGGCATGAGTGTGCACCTTTATACCAACCAACCATGTAACAAGTGAGTTTGGAGTACACAATTCTTTTGTTGGGCATGCATTTCAAACAGCTTTGTTAGGGTCAGCACTGCCAACAGACATTTAACAACCATAATGCATTATATTCTATATTATGGGGTTAAAGATTTTATGAGCATGTAGTTTCCCCAAAACAGGGAGATAGCTGTGAATGGCAGTCAAATACGTTTATACAGACTGTGAATTAGTATTGGGAACATAGACCACACACTAAGGGCAATTGTAAATGTTTCCCCGCTCAGTAAGTGTGTATCTCCCATTTCTGTTGATCTGGTGTTATTAATCATACAACTATAGCACCCCATCACATATTTGGGGCGCTCAGACATTCCTCACCTGCTCAGCAGTAACAACAGGCACACGCAGCTAGTGTAAGGAAAAAGTTACCCATGCTAATCTGTAGTCAATAAAAGTCTCTGTTACTGGAATTTAGAAATCTGGATCACATGAATGCCGTTTACTCCTTTCCCAAATATGTGCAGAAGCTGCTGATCATCATTCAAACAGATGGAGGGTGTCAAATTCCACTTGTCTTGTGCTTTCCTATGCTGCAGAAACTTTGTCCAAAGCAGCTGGTGTAGAACTAGAATGTGTTTTATCAGCCTTGCTCTGATACTTACGTGAAGCTGTTCTCCTTGTGGCCTTTAGGAAGGGTCTAGTTAATGCCATGTTATCTCTACTTGTTTTCAGAGTAGAATGGTCATAGATGATTCATACAGTTACAGCCCAGGCTCTGATCTGTCAGGGTTAGTGGCAGAGCCAACTCTGTCAGGGCGCTCACACACTTTCACCTTCTCTTCGAATGAGGTGAGTGCCAAAGTGTGTACTTGGTGTTGTGTTAGCAGTCTGTCTGTCTTTCACCATAAAAGCATGTCTGTTGTGTTCCACTAATGCTGGACAGTGAATGGGTGGGGACATCAAAAGCTGTAATCATTATGAACCTAAGGGCTCGTCCAGACGAGAAGATTCGAGGAGATCAGTCACCTGGCGACAAAACGCCACGTCTTTGAGGCGACTAATTTCCTTGAAAGGCTATTGGTATATTCACACGCGGCGACGTGATTTTCAAAGTTGCTCGAAATTGCCTCGTGAAGCAATTTTGAGCAACTTTGAAAATTGCATTGCCATGTGTGAATAGGCGCAGGCGACTTTATTGCAAGATACTAGCAAGCCATTCGGGGAGATTAGTCGCAGCGATAAGTCCCCAGGCGACAAATCTCCCCGAAATCTTCCCGTGTGGCCTTACCCTTAAGTGCCTTCCTTGTTATATTCAGGGGCTCACCCAAAAACCTTGACCATGGGCCCATTCTCAGTGCTATTATTCTTCCTCTCCTCACTCAACTGCTATTCTTCTTGTCTCTTTTCTCTACGTACTATAATCTGTTATTCCATCTATTTAGCCTCTTTGTTCTCATAAAAATAGTGAATGATCAGGTAGACCAAATGTTTATCAGTATGTGGCCCACTGACACCTGGGCCCACTGGGAGTTATCCTGGTACCCCAGTGGGCTAGTCCCACACTGCCTACAGATGTTCCATACTGAGCATTCAGTCGTAATTGGCTCAGGAAAAGGCTGGTAAGTGGCATGAACCAGAACCCCATCCTGGGAAATACACTTTTACTTTACTGCGTTCAGAAAATGGAATGTTTCACAACAGTTTTGACATGTGCAGTAGAAACCAATATGAGAGCACAAACACCTCAACATTTGTCTATATACAGTCATGGCCAGAAATATGGTTACCTTTGCACTTTTTTCAAACAACTCCCTAATCATTAGGGATTTGTTTGAAAAAAAGTGCAAAGGCAACCATATTTCTGGCCATGACTGTATATAGACAAATGTTGAGGTCTAATGGGACAAAATGAACAGGTCTACAGCAAAATTATTTTGAAGTTGACATAGGTACTTAATTCTTTGCTTCACTATTAAGGTTAAACATTTTTGTAAACTGCTCCACCCAGATTAGAAGAATTCTGTCCAACTGCAATTTTCAGAGTTCTCCCACCATTGTAACGTGATTTAGATTTGGACAATGATGGCCAATTCAGAAAAGTCCAACATTTTTTTGAACCAACTCTTATTGGTCATTGATAGCCTGATCTGTGACACAGACTCTTCTTTCTGACACTGGGTTCAAGAATATGTTCCAATTGTGCCTTGTGATCCCTTGATTTCATGCTGGTCTGCACTTACCCTAGCTGCAGAGCAACTCCAAAACCTCACTAAAGGAGGGTGGGCTTTTCTTGGAAGTTTTCATTTTTTTCTCAGCAACCTTTAAGCTTGAATTTATGTGGGACATTTCTCCCAGAAGGACTTGTTTAGTTGTGTTTCAGCAAATTCTTCTCAGGCATTCTTCTGTTTGTCAGCAGTGGGTCTCCTACTGTAAGATTATGTTATATTCAAGCAAGCAGACAAAGAAACCACACCAATAAGTGTTTATTAAAGTGATTATATCGTATAATATAAATCAGTGGACACACATAACTAATTACAATGAAACAATATTTGCAAAATTTACAGTTCCAGGTGTTTTATATAATCTACATCAGTGCTGTCCAACTTCATATGTGAAAAAAGTTGTCATATTTAAACATACCCTTAAATCCATATGCCTCATTATCCCCTGTTGCTAACACTGCAACCCCCAGCACATGATTAAACACCTTCGGCCCCTAACAATATTTTTTTAGCAACAATTGCTAACAAATCCCAGATCAAACCCCTACCAGGCTTATGTTCCATAGGCAGAGCAGGGAACACTCAGGAAGCATAGGACAGGCAGAGTATGGCACACATACACAGAGGATAGGACAGGCAGAGTATGTCACACAGGGAGCATAGGGCAGCAGAACAGAGACAGGGTAACTTATCAGGACCACTGTAAAATGTACAACATACAATGACACAGTGCTGGTGCCCCTTCATATCAGGTGTCTGAGGTGTTAATACAGGGCTTCACGGGTGTGAACAATAGAGGTGTCACAGGTGTGAACAATACAGGGGGATTCAAGGTGTGAATAATGCAGGATTTTATAGTCTGAATTTGAGGTGTAAACAATTATGGGGCCAGTTAATCTCAGTACTGATACCTTTTAAATTTACACAAGGTAAGCAGTCACAGCATGTGGGGGCCACACAAGGGGGGGGGGTCGCAGACCACCAGTTGGACAGCACCTATCTACATTGTTACCACCGGACCCATTCTAGGTACTTTCTTGCCATCTGCTGGCTCCTGTTCCCATCTTCACACCAGTCTGACCAGCTCTCTTCACATGCCGAAGGCCCCTCTCACATGGCTCCTCTGTTCTTTCAGGCTGCTTCCAGTGTTCTTTTATCCTGGTTTGTGATACCTGCCCCCCACAGCTCATCTCCCAACTGACCAGATGCCAAGATAAATCCCTCAACTTGCCCAATTCAGTTGAGTGTGTTTCTTACATACAGAAATGAGTTCTGTGGCTCCAGTAGCAATATAGAGCACTCTCCCAACCCCAAGAAACCCTTTTATATGTATCATTTGTGTCAGGCTGGGACTTGGGTTTTGAGTTTCCTGGACAACTGGTTTACCATATTTGTCATGATCACATGAATCAATACAAGAAAATCACAGATGGCAATTTCTTACACTGCCATAGGCCCATATGTATCTGAACTCAAATCTGTACGGCAGTTTTCTCTTGTGACCACATCCAACATTAAGCTCTCTGGAGAGGGAATGGTAACAATGCAGGGACAATCTCAACACTACAGTTGTTTCTCATCCTCTCAGACACCTCTCTGCTTATCTTTCTTTTCTCAACCTTCAGTTGGTGCACACAGACAATCCATAGTGGCTGAATGCTCTTTATGTACCTGCTGCACAGGAATGACATTTTATTAGTGTGTGTTCATGTTTCACTTAACTTTTAGTATGATGTAGAGAGGGATATTCTGAGACTATTTGCAATTGCTTTTCATTTTTTATCATTTGTGCTTTTTGAGTAATTTAGCTTTTTATTCAACAGCTTTTTAGTTCAGGGTCATAAAAATACCCTAGCAACTTTGCTTTGATTTGAATAAGATGCTAAAATTGAATATTAGAGGGCCTGAATAGATGGATAAATTAAAAAAAATAGCAATAACAATGTGTAGCCTTAAAGGACATTTGTTTTAAGAAAAAGTCAGTGACCCCCATTTGAAAGCTGGTAAGAGTCAGCAGAAGGCAAATAATGAAAAAAAAAAAATTAAGAAAAAATGGAATTGGCCATTCTATAACCTACTAAAAGATAACGTAAGGGAGAACCACCCCTTTAAAGGTTTCTGTAATTATACCATTTTAATTTTTGAGTTTTAAACTGTTTCTGTTGTAAGTATATTTGTCTTTCCAACTTTCAGTGGCCTTGGTAGTGGATGGAGCCATAGTAAGAAAGGGGATGCTTAGTGGGATGATCAGAGGCCCATTACCCATCTGTACCTGTGGTTGTATGTGTATAACTGTCATTACATAATGAATTACACTCATTTTGTTCTTTGTGCAAAACTCACATTTTAGATTTACTTTAATGGAATCCAGGACTGTCCTATGGGTCCCACCATCACAGTCTGTGCATGATAATAAAGGGCACATTCATATTGTCCCATTCTCTGTATGATACAGATCAGCTGAATGTGGTTTTTGTAGTGGTTTACAGGCACACATGGATGATCCTTGTGAGTTCTGATTCATTTTCATTGCTGTTCCGGAATATATAAATATTCATTGCTGAACCCAACTATAAAAGTAAAGCAAGATCACTTACATATCTTCTTTCATTTATTATTTTTCATCTAGTTCTGCTTCACTACACTGGCTGCTGTATATACACTTCCTTTTCTACCTGCAGCTCTATTAGCTGAACCATAACTGGGACGGGGGAGCATGCCATAATCATGAGCCACTATACAAACGTGTCCTAGTTATATGTCTGCCCAGTGTGCTTCCAACTCTTGAAACAATGTAGCAGAGCCAGTCCTCCCAGTCTTTTAACCAGCTGCTTCTGCTACATAGTTTCAGGAGTCTATACTAGCAGTGCAGATACTCCTTTTAATAGCAAATAACCAATAGTTTCACAAACTTAATGTTTCAATGTATATTGAAAGTTGCTTAAAGGAGAACGAAACCCTAAAAATGTTTAGGGCTAAAAATGCAATTTTATATATTGAACTTATTGCACCAGCCTAAAGTTTCAGCTTGTCAATAGCAGCAATGATCCAGGACTTCAAACTTGTCACAGGGGGTCACCATCTTGGAAAGTGTCTGTGACACTCACATGCTCAGTGGGCTCTGAGCAGCTGTTGAGAAGCTAAGCTTAGGGGTTGTCACTAATTATCCAGCAGAGAATGAGGTTCCCCTGTAATATAAGCTGATGCTACAGGGCTGATTTTTTAATTCTGATGCTAGTTGCACTGGTTTCTGTGCTGTCATGTACTAATTATCTGTATTAATTACTAATCAGCCTTATATTATGACATTTCTATTCTATGTGTACTGTATATTGTGAGTGGGTCCCTAAGCTCAGTAAGTGACAGCAGCACAGAGCATGTGAATCAGTGAATCAGCAGAAAAGAAGATGGGGAGCTACTGGGGCATATTTGAAGACACAGATCTTTACTGCTAAAGGGCTGTGGTTCCCTTGGACTGGTATAGAAGCCCAAAACATAATGTACAACATTTCTAGCCTATTGCTTTAGTTCTCCTTTAAAGGGCTACTGTCATAATCATTAATACATTAAAATAATTAGTAGAGATGCACTGAATCCACTATTTTGGATTTGGCAGAATCCTTTGTGAAAGATATGCTGAACACTGAACCAAATCCAAAGGAGTGGGAAGGGGAAACATTTTTTACTTCCTTGTTTTGTGACAAAAAG
>CM044447.1:73803199-73814706 GCA_024363595.1 Xenopus borealis | reverse complement strand
ATGGTGCTTATAATAAGTGAGTTCATATCAATTTTAAAGGAGAAGAATCTGACAAACATAAGTTTATTTACATAGATGACCTTTATTTTGCCTCATTTGACTGTAAAGAAATAAAGACATGAGTGTTACCCACCACAACCATATTGTTAGCAAGCACAAGTTCCCAAGTTCATTCAATGATGGGCGGCCGTTGAGGGGTCAGTGATTATCTGTGAGGATCCCAAGTGCCCCATCGCTGGATCTCAAGAATACAAAGAAGGACTGACAACATTGTACTTACTACTCGCTCCAGAGGTCAGGAGTTATTAAATAAACCTTCAATATCAGGCATAATTAGAAAATACATTTCCTTCTTTAATATGGACTGCTTACATTGAAGCTTTCACAGCCCCTAGGCTACAGAACCAAAACAAAGAACCACTTGTGGATTGTAGCTCATATAATATACAGAGAGTTCAAGGCTGACTTTTCTTCTAAGACAAATCTTACTACGCCCCATGTAAATAGTTCATCATCTATTAGGTTAAACCAGGCAGTGCTTAACACATTTAGCTTTCGGTCTGCTTACAGATTAGCAGTAGCTTAAATGTCTATTCAATTTCACTCCAAGGAACCCCTTCCAACCACTTCTACCCTCCCATCTCTTCAGGAAAATACATTTAAATGGCTCCCGTGAACTCTGAAGCCCTGAATCTGCACCGAGGGGTAAGTAAAGAGTATTTATCCAGGCGTACCACCTAGGCTGGGGAGCGAGCAGGGTCTAAATCCCATAGGAATGAATAAGGTGAGTTTTATTTTAGTAAGCTCTAAACTCACATTTTAATAAATCTGTCCCTTTATGTTGGTATACACACTTTTGGGAGATTCAAACACAAGGAATTCACAAATAGTGTAACTATAACTTTCTGCACTCGTGATCCATGAGTCAAATTTTAAGAAGTATTAAACAACTACATTATATTTATATATGAAATGACTTGCAAGGAAAACAAGCCAAACAATAACCGAGGGAGGCCTATAAAACCTGCCCTGCAGCACACAAACAGGAAACAGTTGCAGGAATATTTGGATACTTCACCTTTATTGTTATGAAAACAAGGGATCTAGATGGTGTTGATCCTCAAAACAACAAGCCATTTAACCAAAAAGATTCCTGTTTGTACTGAGCACAGAACTGCAACAGTGCCATAAAGCAATGTACAGCAATGGTGCAATATCAGCCTTTTAGCTACAACTGGAAATACATTTCTCTGCCCAGTGAGGCACAGCAGAATGCCCACAAATCAATAAATAGAAGTTATTTGTATTATGTGTTGCATTTACTGCAGAACAGCACAACTGAAACCACTTGCCATTGGTCAATCCAAGCAATTAGGGAAGGTGATTCGTCAAATGTCCCTTATTCATATAGCAGAGATGTGTATCATTGAGTAGGAGATAACTAGGAAGAACCCCCCCTTGTCTGTAAACCTGAGACAACGCTAGTGGAGGGACTTCAGTAGTTCAATGGAAATGAATAACCAATTCCCATTGTTTATCAAGTGCTGCTATAAAGAAAAGAACAGTCACATTGATATTGATGCATAACTCACACCCACTGTAACATCTAACAACAAACCTAATATTTCTACAAGGGGAAGTTCACTTTATGGTGAATTTGCAAATCAAATACCTAAAGGAAGAAGGAGACTTAGTTTATGCAGAAAGAAAACACACACCATGAATACACCATTAAGTATTGTATTGCAACAGACAGATCATACAGTAAAAGATCACTTTAACATTGAATTCGTTTTCATTATTTTTGTAGTTTTTTTTTTTATTGACCTTCCTATTTTGTTGTCATGGTTGTCAAGGTCACTGACGACCAATAAAACAGGTGAGGCATTCATTTTACTGTCATTCTTCTATTATCCCCACCGTCCATTCTGATTTCCAGCTGCTGCTTGATTGCTAGGGTAATTCCTCCCTAGCAACTAGACAGCCGTAGAAATTCTCTACAGTAACCAGCAATATAACCAGGCAAATGAAGAGTTTGTGTGATGACTGGACGGAGAAAAAGGCAAGTTTCTCTAATCTACTGATTCACATTTACACACAAGGGTGTGAGTCAGTCTATATACAGTGTCTATATTATATACAGTGTCTATATTATACATGGTGCTGGGTGCAATCGTCAGCCATTATTACTCATATGCACTGGGAATAAACAAAATGCATTTCCATCCATTGTTTCCACAAAAGCAGCACTGGGTAAGAAGCTCCCATGTGACACTATCCATCTATTAGAAACTACAGTTCCTAGCACCCCCAGTAGTGAGCTGTAGTCCCACAACAACTAGAAAACTGCAGGCCCTCACCATGGCACCAATACTTCTACTTTATACTACAGCAAACAGGTTTTAACCTACACTAGTTGGACCTGCTTCTCAGAACTAGATAATTAACTGCTTAACTGGCAAAGTCACACATTTATATCCTGATGGAATAAAGGCCACATTACACTAGGGTTCAAATTCTCTCTCTACACTAGGGTTTAAATACTCTCTCTCTCTAATTCAAATGCTACCATCTCTCTCTCTACACTAGGGTTCAAATACTCTCTCACTCTAGTTCAAATACCATCTCTCTCTCTACATATACGCTTTCTCTCTCTACACTAGGGGCAGATTTACTAAGGGTCGAATTTGAGGGTTAAAAAACCCTCGAATTCAACCATGGGAATACTGTGGGAAGTAAAATCGCTCAAATATTATATTCGAAGGATTTTACTGTAATTCAATTGGTCGAATGATCAAATAGAAAAAAATTTCATTGATCGGTAAAATCGTTCAAATCAAACGATTTTAACCATTTTTTATTCAATCAAAAATAATGAAGCCCAATTCGTTTTGACCTGGCGAACTAGGCAGCCGAATAAAAATTTAAAGGGGAAGTACTTTGACTGTCTAATATTTGAATCGTTCGATGCGATTAAAAAAGATTCGAATTCGAATGTTTATTCAAAGTGGACCAGTCACCCCAAAAAAATATTCAGAATCATATTTTATCACATTAGTCAAGCAAAATGAACATTAATTACACTATATAAGTTATTTTAATCTTGTTTCCTGCAGGGAATTCATAATTATAGCAAGCAGGCAGGAGCCATTTTGTGGACACTGTTATTAAGGCAAGCCTTGCATCATCTCAGAATTTTGTTCGTGCACCAGAATGGGGGACCCAATGTCTATCTCCATGTCCTGGCTACACAATTAAATGGTTAAGAGAACTGGGGGAATGTGTGGGGAGCAGTGGCATCTAGGAAGTGCTGAATGGAAAGTGAAAGTAATTATCTGCCCCACCTCTATGCCTAAGGCATAGAGGAGTGTCAGACAATATTTGATTGACAGCTGAGATTTTTTAAATGAGCTTAAAACAGCTATGAATGCTTTAATAAAAAAATTAAATTGGATTTCATGTTTAATTTGAAAAGGTCGTTTATTATACAGATTTTTGTGTCTGGGTGACAGGTCCAATTTAAAATTCAATCGAACTTCTAATCCTTCATGTGAATTTAGTAAATCTGCCCCTAGGGTTCAAATACTCTCTCTCTCTCTCTCTACACTAGGGTTCACATACTCTCTCTCTAGTTCAAATACTAGCTCTCTCTCTACACTAGGGCTAAAATACTCTCTCTAGTTCAAATACTATCTCTACACTAGGGTTAAAATATTCTCTCTCTAGTTCAAATACTATCTCTCTCTCTGCACTAGGGTTAAAATACTCTCTCCAAAAGGGTTCAAATACTCTCTCTCTCTAGTTCAAATACTATCTCTCTCTCTCTACAGAAGGGTTCAAATACTCTCTCTCTACACTAGGGTTCAAATACTCTCTCTCCAGTGGCAATAAATATAGTAGATGTTGGGGAAATGCATGGAACAGGAATAAATATCAGTCCAGAGAAATAGCCCACAGTAACCAAGCAGAATTCATTTAATCCGATTGGTTTCTATTGGTTAGTACAGAGTAAAGCTGCCCATGCATGAATAAACTTGTCCAAACGAGTGGATATTTGGCCCCCTGTGTGCTGAATAAAGGAGATCCTAATACAGACCTAAACACCAATGCAGAGAGGACGTCATCAATGCTCCAATGTGTCCACAGTGTATTGGGTCTGGTTACGCTGCTTTTTCAACCAGTTTATGGGCTCATTACCATTAAGCCAATTTTTCCCATTCCCCACACTGTGACTAATACTCACTGTACACTCCGTTTCTTCGTCTCATGAACAATAAAGGATAAGAAATAAAAGTGAAATGTGGTTCTCCCCGTCTGAGATGATTTATTTCCTGTCCGTGGCACAGATGAAAGGAAACCAAAAGGCATGATAGAAAAAAACAACCCTTTTAAAAATGAGTGGGGAGCCAGAACAAGAGTCACAGGCAAAATGCAACAATAGCACATTTGTTTGTGTCGTGTTTGTTTCAACAGCAAAAGCTGAAGGACAAAGTAGAAATGTGTGCAAGGACTGTGTCACCTGACTAACTGCTGATGGTGTTGATCACATACAGATACTGTGCCCAGCTTACATATGAGCGGCTGATAGTAGGGCAACGCTGTGTTGGTTTATAAAACTCTGCACTGAGCGTCTGAAATTCAGCTGCGAAAGGTGGTCATGTCCTTGGGCTCACTGCTTGGGACGCACCAGTCGTCTGCTTCGTGGTTGGTCTTATAATGTTTCCAGGCAGATTTATTGTACACCGGAAGCCTCTCCACTGACTCTGTTGATAAAGCCTGACGGGGAGAAGGGTTAAAATAGAATTATTGCTTTTAAAGGGGAAAATTTAAATTAATATAAACTTCATCATACTGAAATAAGAAACTTTTTAAATACAATCAATTAAATATTCTCCATTGTTTCTGAAAGAATCAAGTTTATCTTCACTATTCCTCTCTCAGCATCTGTTTGTCTTCATTCTGTCTTTATTCAGGAGTTGGGTGTCAGATAAATGATCCGATATATCTTATAGGGGGGCTTCTTTTGCCTAGAAGATGTATTAGAGCTCACTCTATTAATATCTCCAGAAATCCTGCCTCTCTACATGCACGGTTTGTGCAAAAGGCAGTTAATTTGCTACATTTTCTTTGTACTGGAATCAGTTATTCGAGTGAGCTCTGATAGGTCTGCAAGAAAAGGAAGCCCCCCTATAAAATTTATTGGATCATTTATCTGACACCCAACTGCTGCATGAACACAGAATGAAGAGAAACAGATGCTGAGAGAAGAACAGAGAGTATAAACTTGATTATTTCAGAAACAATGCAGAATATTTAAGTGATTGTATTTAGAACGTTTATTTCAGTATGATGAAGCTTATTATATCTTATTATATCTTTGTGATAGTTCCCCTTTAACTACTGCTCGGGACAATTTCATATCTGCCAGTGAGTGAAAACCAGTTGCTACAGAGTATTTCAAACTGTAATGCCATGTTGTGGGTATGATTTACCTGTCCCCTGGCAAGCAGGCAATATGTAGAGGGCTGATAAAAGATGCCATAGCCAGTCACTATTTATTGGCCTTGTGCTTGGGCCTCTGTGTACCTGAAGTGTCTGGGACGATTGTGCATCTCTGTTTGGATCTGGCTATAGGGCATATGATTACACAACAGATAATCAATGGTTTTAGATCTCATGCAGGAAGATATACATTGGGCAAATGCTATTCATGCCTCTCTACAGGACTACAGAACAGAAACAAACAATTCCTTACAAAATGCCATATTTGTTGCCAGTAAACAGTTCGTAGGTGTGGGACAGAGAGAGACAAGCTTTAAACCAGGGGTCCCCAAAAGTTAGACCAGGATTTACCAGTAGTCCTTTCGTTGGTGATCAGTAGATCTAAGACACTGTCAACAAACAGCTTGTCTATATCCCCCTGCTATTTCATGCTTTTCATTCAGATATTTATAACATTAAGGTTACATAACAAATAATCCTTGGTTAAATGTAACCTACATTTTCTCATACATAAATATTATTTTCCATGGAACAGAATACTAACAATACTTTTATGGATGTAGATCATAATGGGACATCATCACTAAAAGTAGACCTCGCATTAGTAAAGTATGGGCGCTCCTGGTTTAAATATAAAAAACATTCACATCATGGCATTACTTGTCCTTTAAAGCTTGTGTTGAAAACAAAGGAGAATGTGACAGCTTCAGATGTGCATCATGTGTCTGCTACAGACTCTAGAGGAGAATTGTCTGGTCCTGCTCCAAGTGGAACAAAGTGCAGGCTGAACACAAGTCATGTAACTATAAATAAATAAATGAACAGATAAATTGGCAAGAATTCATTCTACTCCCATTAGTTACTTGACATTATACCTTAAAGTATATAACAGCATCTGTCCCGTATCCCTCCAGCGAATATAACTTCAAATCTCCTTGGAAATACTTTGCATACAGACGAGATATTGGCAAGCCGTACCCAAACCCGGCCTGTAACAGAAATAATAATGTGAAATGCAGCATTAGACAGGAATTCACTTAACTATGGGACCTGTTATACAGAATGCTCGGGACCTGGGGTTTTACAGATTACAGATCTTTCTGTCATTTGGATCTTCATACCTTAAGTCTACTAGAAACTCATGTAAACATTAAATAAACTCAATAGGCTAGTTTTGCCCGTAATAAGGATTAATTATATTTTAATACAAGCAACGGTTTTATAATTGCAGAGAAAAAGGAAATACGTTTTAACAATTTGGATTATTTGATTATAATGGAGTCTATGGGAGACAACCTTTCTGTAAATTAGAGAGCTTTCTGGATAACAGGTTTCCAGAAAACGGATCCCATACCTGAATAACTTATATTACTTGTATTACTTATACCTGTATTACTTATATTTAATTAACAACTAACTCTATGGTTATATTTTGAGCTAAACAAGGAAACGGAAGCTACTCCATGTCTGGTTCTAGCAAGGTAGAAAATGAGATTACCAATAACCAGAAGTGATTATGAGAGGAAATGGGACTATTGTGTAGATGTGGATTTTTTCTGCTGAAAGCAGGCCTGGACTGGCAATCTGTGAGTTCTGGCAAATGCCAGAGGGGCTGCTGTAAAATGCCAAAGACACTATTTATTGGGCTGGGGAAGTGCAGCTTGGGCCTCTGCATACTTATAATGCCAGGACCTACTGTGAATCCCAGTCTGGACCTGTCTGAAAGTGTTACCTATACCCAGGTAGCTTGAGCCAGCATATGATTTTTCAATGCTTTGTAATGCTATTGGCACTGCAAACAGCATGGATGGGTCATATACCTTTCTTTTGCCTTAGCAGTATAGATTTCAACTTTCATTATTTATGGGAACACCCAAGAGCCTTGCAATTATTCTGTGCCCTTTAGTGACTTGAACATGTGCTTGGGGCGCTAATAAATAAAATAAACAATTTGTTCATGTAAAAAGAGATTTCTACAAGTAGTTTAAAAACTGTAACAAACCAATGGGGTAGCACGGGATGTTTCCATTCGAGGCAATGGTGCAGTGGAATACATGTAGTTGAACAAGCGCTCTATTTTCCTTAAAGGAACACCACCACCTCGATCACTGAGCTGTAATGCAACACAGACAACATGAATAACAGAAATCAGGAAAACTGAAGCAAATAAAATCAATTTTATCTGCCAAGATGACTTTCACACTCCTCTAATGTTGGATGTAGGATGGCTATAATTATCAGCACAGCAAAGTATTATAGTGCTGTGAGAATGCCAGTTGTATAGGCTATTAAAGGAGAAGGAAAGCTACCAAAACAGTTTATTGGCAATAGATTAGCCACAATAGTACAAGCTATAACACTATATTTATTCTGCAGAATGCTTTACCATACCCGAGTAAACAGCTCTAGAAGCTCTCTGTTTGTTTAGTATAGCAGCTGCAGTATTAGCTTGGTGTGACATCACTTTCTGCCTGAGTCTCTCCCTGCTCACTCATAGCTCTAGGCTCAGATTACAGCAGGGAGGGGAGGAGAGAGAGGGAAGGGAGCAAACTGAGCATGCTCAAGCCCAAGCCCTGGAGGTTTAAGCTGAACTCAGGAAATCTGATACAGAAGCCCATGTGTACACAATAGAAGGAAAGAAATGTTTCTTTTGACAGAGAACTCAGAGCAGCATTACTTTGAGGGTTAACTGGTGTATTTATAGTGATCTTTTCGATAAAGCCTTCTGATTTTTGCCTTTCCTTCTCCTTTAAAAGAGCTCAATAGTGTTTAGCTCAAACTTAAGCTGGACATACACAGGGAGATCCACTTGTTTGGCGATGTCACCAAAAGAGCAATCTCTCCCCGAGATGCCCACATTAAGGTGGGTGATATTGGGCTGATCCAATAGTGGGCCTAGGGCCCAACGATCGGATCAGAATGGAGGAGATTTGGGAGGTCGGATTGCGGTTCTGCATTGATGCACAGATAAGTCTGTGATCCAACTGGATTTTTAAACCTGCCCGATCAACATCTGTCTGACCTTTGGCCAAATATCAATTGGGGGAAGCCCGTCGCATGTATAAAAGTACCATTGTGTCATCTCCGTAAATGTACAGTTCCAGGCTCCCTTAGGCTCACACTGTGTGTTTACTGCCAACATATAGAACAGCAACAACTAAAGACTCTGGCACAGAAATGGTTAAAGGAAACAGTCTAATATATTTGTAGACGACCGATGGCACACACACAGTTTTTTTTTCCAGGAAAAAAGCATTTAGTGATCAGCTAGTAGATTGAATGAATGTGCAAAGTGTTGGCTTGTGACAGTTACAGGAGGATCCATACAGCTCTCCATTCCTGCAGTTAAATGGCAGAAATCTCAGATTATGAATGGATTCTTCTCTTTTAATGTTATGCTTAACAAGGCCACTGTGTCACTAATCCTACTCTGGAACCTTCCTTGTCATTAGTCAGTATATGATGTGCAAGAAGTGAAATTACCTTAACTGTTAAATCCTCACTGCCCAAAACCACATGCACTTTGATAGAAGGATAGACTCCTTTGTCTGCCTGGAATTCCATGGTGGCTCTCATTGAATTCTGCAAGAAAAAAAAACCAAACAAAGTAATGCTCTGCTATCCTTGAAATGCACAATTGTGCGCCATGATATTCACTATAAACTGGCACTAGTCACAGCAACCAGACAATCCAGGGGCGTGCCAAGCTATCAAGCTGCAGTTCAAAGCCAACACCCTCTCAGTCAGTATTAAGTGGAATTCAGCTAAAAATGAGTCTGGTGCCTCACATTGGACATTGGAGAAACTTTTAGGTTCTTAAAGGAGTTGTTCACCTTTAAATCTACTTTTAGTTTAATGTAACGAGTGATATTCTGAGACAATTTGCAATTGGTTTTCATTTTTTATTATTTGTGGTTTTTATTCAGTTGCTCTCCAGTTTGCAAATTCGGCAATATGGACGCTAGGGTCCAAACTACCCTAGCAACCATGCACTGATTTGTATAAGAGACAGGAGTATGAATAAGAGAGGCTTGAATAGAAAGAGGAGTAATAATTAATGTGTAGCCTTACAGAGTATTAGTTTTGTTTATATTGGATCAGTGTTCCCCATTTGAGAGCTGCAAAAGGTCAGAAGAAAAAGTCAAGTAACTAAAAATGTAAAACATATAAATAATGAAGACCAACTGCAAAATTGTTAAGATCAGACATTCTATAACATACTAAAATTTACCTCAAAGGTGAACCACCCCTTTAAAGGAGAACTAAGCCATAAAAATGAATATGGCTAGAAATACCATATTTTATATATACAGGAACGGGACCTATTATTCGGGACCTGGGGCTTTCTGAATAATGGATCTTTCTGTAATTTGGATCTTCATACCTTAAGTCTACTAGAAAATAATTTACACATTAAATAACCCCAATAGGCTGATTTTGCTTCCAATAGAATGATTTATATCTTAGTTTGGATCAAGTACAGGTACGGGATCCTTTATCCAGAAACCCTTTAAGCAAAAAGCTCCAAATTAGAGAAAGGCCGTCTCCCATAGACTCTATTATAATCAAATTAAACAGATTTTAAAAAATAATTTCCTTGTCTCTCTAATAATAAAACATTATCCTTGTGTTAAGAGTGTTGGCAACACCAACATACTCAATGAAATTTGAGCAGCAGAGGAGAAGCTAAGATTAGTGGTGGTTGCAAATATCAAGCAATTTTGACTTTACTTTTGATTTGCAAAAGCTTTGCCAATCAATGTGTTGTGATTGGCGTTTCCATGATCCCAGTTCCACAATTTTTCAGATTTATGATTTACAGAACATAAGATAAACAGAAATTTGTACTCTCCAGCTCTCTTCTTTTTCAAAAATCCATGGTAATTTCGGGATTTCAATCGATTTTTCCTTTAAAAACGTGCAAATAGCGCTGTTCCTGATCTCTTTAAACGGCCGTACAATGCATACAATGGAGGGATTCCGAAATGAAGTTGCCGAGCAGAGAAAAGTCTGTTGATGCTGCTCTCTTCAGAAAATTAAGTTTGTGAACAGAGAAGAGTCATCAGACATTTCTGTGGCCAGCTGTGCTACTTCCAAATGTAGGTTTCTTTTCCTTTGGTAATGCTTAATTGTGACACATACTTCAGTATGGGTAAAAATCATTTAAAAAGAATAAAGGTAAAAATCATTTAAAAAGAGTAAAGTGAACCCCTGCCAGCTCTGGGCATGTCCTCCTGTTCAAGGTTTGGCACAAGAAGAGATCCTACATACCTTGAACAGTTCAAACACCATGTGGTAGAGATGAGATGGCACATACACCACTTGAATGGGCTGTCCTGGAGATTTAGCTGGAAATAAGGAAAGCAAAATGAACATTGATGCACTATTATTTATGTACCGCTGACATATTCCAATTCATTTCCAGTCCCTGCCCCTGAGGTGCTTATCATTTAATATTCTTATCACATGTACATATGCTGTGGTCAGTTCTGATGAGAAGCCAGTTAGCCTGCTTGTGTGTTTCTGGAGTGTTGGAAGAAATCCACACAAGTGCAGGATGATCATACAGAAAATCCTAGCAGATAGTACACTGGCTGGAAACCTAGGACCCCAGCAATGCAAGACAGGGAAACAATACACTGCTACACTGCCCTTTTTCTTTAAAAGGCCAATTACAGCTTTTATATGTACTGACATGCTCCACGTGTCATTTGTAAAAACTATCCTGCCCCTCAGCCAATTTTTCTGTTCAAGCAATCTGGCCATCTGCACTTGGAATCCCAATCTGTAGAACAAATATCCCACTGCCCACCAGCCCATGTGGCCCACTTAATAACTTAAAAAATTGAATCTGATGAAAAGTGGAAAAACGCTTACCGTTGAACTCTGTTAACTCTAGTTCTGGGGAGCTCATATAATACAAATCACACAGATGTTTTGCATTTTCATATCCATCTAAAGAATAATGGAAATAATAATTAGTCACAAAGTTCCATGTGCTTATT
>CM044447.1:73758556-73772883 GCA_024363595.1 Xenopus borealis | reverse complement strand
TATATATATATATATATATATATATATAATAATTATAATCAAATAATCCCGATTTTTTAAAATTATTTCCTTTTTCTCTGTAATAATAAAACAGTACCATGTACATGATCCAAACTAAAAAATAATGAATACTTATTGGAAGCAAAACCAGCCTGTTGGGTTTATTTAATGATTACTTTATTTTCTAGTAGACTTAAGGTATGAAGATCCAAATTACGGAAAGATCAATTATCCAGAAAACCCCAGGTCCCGAGCATTCTGAATAATAGGTCCCATACCTGTATAATGAATCTCTAATACTTCCAAGTTTTTTTCCCCTAACTTGACCAGATAAATTTGAGGTTTGATGAATTAGTGTCCACTCCAGATAAATACACTGACTAGAATGTTAGTAAGCAAAACCTAAAAAGCTGTGTCTTCAGAAAACAGGAGCATGAAACACGGCCATCCCTGAGACTGACTACCTCAAACCTCAAACTACCTCAAACTCAATTGCTTGACCTAGGATTTTGTCATTTGGAAAATTATGTGTGAAATATACACATTATAGCAAAAAATGGAAACTTGTGCTTACCACTAAATTTGAAACCATAAGGCGGTAGTGCCATGAGGCTGCTAACTCAATATTTATACAAAGAAAAAAATTTCCTGTTTTGTTTAAAGGAGAGGACATTTTTTAGTAGCTTAATGTACAAAATGTCTGAGGGGTTTTCATTATTTCAATTAAAAAAGCTTGGCCAAACTCCCATCCCCGATTTTGCCTTATTTATTAATAAAATAACTCGATTTAATCGGATGGGTAAAAAAAAAAAAACCTCAATAAAATCGTGCAAAAACCCGAATCACTCAGTTTTTTGTTTTTTTTGCCTGAAAAACCCAAATTTATTGGATTATCTAGCTAAACCCTGTGCAAACCACATCTTCCAACTGGGATAGGGGCATTGACGTACTACCTATTAAGTACATTTTCACTCATATAATTCACATATAACTTAAAAAACATGTTTTATAAAAAGAGATTTTTCAATGCAGATTTCTTTTCAGACATGAAATAGATCTTATTGCTGATTGTAATTACACTTTTCATTTAATAACCACAATAATAGCCGTTGTGCTCATTCACAAGTAAACATCTAATTTAGCAGAGACAAGGGGTTCAGAGGCAGGAGAGAAGATCAGAGTAAGAATGTGACATTTATTCAAATTAAATTCTGTTCCTTTTTAAAAGAAAGATATTAATGTACATTCTAGTATTTACATAAACAGAGAATAGGCTGCGGGTTTGATCAGGTACAGGATTAACAGACACATTATCAGAGTATATAACATCAAATTTCAGTAGTTATGTCTCATTGTCCATTGATGAAGGAAATATTGTGTTACACAGATGAGTTGCTAACAGTTGTCCATCTTGATTATTTGGATAGTTAACTCCAAAAGCAGCAACAGATCAGATAAATCTTTGGCGTTAACAAAAAAAAAAGGCAGAGAGGAATTGAAATATCAATAAATATCATGAAGGCACCATTATATACAGCACAACACAATATATAAAAGTTGGGTTTAAGGGACAGGACATTTTTTTTTTTTAAATGATCTACATGGATTGACATGCCAGTTATTGTTATCCAGTACATTTAAAACATTGTATTCTTTGAAGTATAATTCCTAATCTATGTTACAGTGCATTTACTTACAGCAGTAGTGTTTGCAGACATTTTTAATCTATTGCCTAAACAATATATAAATATTATATATGCATAGGCACCTGAGGGCCCATAGCTCGGTTAGCAGCCCTCAGGTGCCTAAATATATATAATTTATTTATTTTAAAAAAGTTTATTAGAAAAAAAAGTCTCCTCAGCCTGATGCTGGACACTTGAAGAAGCTAAATCCAGCAATAGAGCTGAGAGGAAGGGATGGTACCATCTCTTCCAGCCAGAGCATGTGATTATCCTGTGAATGTGCCAGTTGGTGAAGAAAAGAGACAGGCGGCTGGTGCCTAGGGCTATTAATACAACCCTGGTCCCCACCAGACCTGTTGTGTAATGACCTAAGTCTTAAGTAAGTGTTATCAGAAAGCCCTACAAAACACCAGCACATTGAATTTCTAATAAACAATGCAGAATTTTCAAGTAGGCAGGCTAAGTGAACCCTGCATTTATTGCATTTTCATTTCCCGTTACAGCTCCTTTTAAATAGAATGGCACTATATTTAGTTTGTTGATCTACTGCACATTTAACTTATGCAAAGTATGAAAATGCATTTAGGATTTTGATAGATGGGTATCTTGCTTTCAACATAATTGTTTTTGTGTGTATGTATGTATGTATGTATGTATGTATATATATATATATATATATATATATATACGTTTATATATATATAAACTCAGGTATGACATTTATTATCAGGAATGCTTTGGATCTGGCATGGGTTTATGCAGTGTTAGTTAACATCAAGTATGAGGTACTATTTTATTGAACATCCTATAGCTGTGTGTTTGTGTATGTTTACATATAAGATCAAGCCTACATTTTTGGAATTTGGCACAAAGATCTTGCATAGGATAATGCATAACAATGAAGGCACCACAAAGCTGGGACCTAAAGATGTATACAGAGAGACAGATCTAGGCTCGGCAGTGAAGGGATTACAAGAAACTATAGACCTTGGATAAATCTCTAGGGGACTTTGTACAATATATTACAATATATTTCTGCTAGCATGACAATGGCTCATAAATATGCATTTAGGCAGATTACACTGTATATATGGAAGACTTGTTCTGGCTCCTGGTAATTCAATACAGGATGCTGTGGATATCTGCGTCTTTAGTAGTAAACTTTCTTGATTGCAGCGATAGCCCCCAGCTAACATATCTGAAGGCCACTCTCTTTCTCAGAGTAGCAATAATAGGGCTTCACCACGTTCCCTGCTGATGTGACAGCCAGAGCAGTAGCTAACGGATGTCTCCAGTAGAACAAGGTTCGGTGCAATCGTTTGAATACAAGTCTGATTTGAAGTGTAAGTCCCCATTGAAAAATACAGTGCAAACTGAAATAGCCATAACTAATAATATCCAAGTCAGTTAAAAACAGAAGCCCCATACAAACAAATGCCTTTCAGGCTATCTTACATGGAAATTCAATTCTTTAAAAAAAAAAAAGTAAGCAGGAAATAGAAAACTCTAGGAATAGCTCTCATTTTCATTCCATTTTGTGACCCACTGCTTTTTTTCACTGTTCTTAGGCAATTTTCCATCTTTGTATTCTCGTTCTTCTTTGGGAATTCGTACAGCGTGGTATCGCGGGACACTGTCATCGTACCTGGAGCGTTTGAAGAATCCACACTGAAAGAAAGCGAAGAAAAGGCAAATGTTATTAAATGCATTGCAATGTGTTGTCTTTGAGGGACCCTTAGACTTTTGGTTAAAGTGTTAACTGCAGCCGACGGGAAGGTCAGCTTGGAAGGAAAGATGCAAATCCATGCGCCAGGAGCAATAAACAGAGTGCAGAGAAGCTTTTGCAAGCAAAACATCCACACCAAGCAAACATGTGAAACAGTTCATACATAAAGGTGCAATTTAAAGGAGAGTAAACATAAAGTATGTTACTTCTGTGAAAATGTATATAAATTGTATAATTCATGAATAATTATATTTATTTATGTATTCATGTTTCCATGGTTTTTCCAGAGCTTATTTAAAATCCCTGTGCTTAACCAGCGGAGTAGGAAAGGTTTTTGCTTGACTGGCAACATAAAGTAGACATAAAGTTAATAAAATGATGCTTATCACAAAGATTCTTTCTAATAGAATTGAATTTGCATACTTCATGCTTTTTAATCAATCTTTAAAAAGCATATAAATGAAATGCCTGCTTATGTGGAGCATGTGCATTGTGCAACCAGTACTAGCTAACTACTACTTTCGTGGAAACTCTCTGTCTGTTATGACTCATCTTCTTATGGCCATCCATTGTTGTTTATGATCCAATAGAATGCTAGTAATTCCTGTGTAATGCTTGTAGCTCTTCTGCATGTCCCTTGTATCATAATCATGATGTGTCATAATGTGATACCATTACAGCATGCACAAGTTATTAGAATAATTTGTGATTTGCATGAGGGATTGTAGAGTAGAGGCAGAAAGATATTGGCAAAGCCCCCTACAGCTTAGCAAAGCAATATAAAGTGGTTTTGAAGGAATTGTGTAAAAGTTCTTGTGGGCAAAAGCTTTTCTACAGTTTAGCAAAGCAATATAAAACATTTTAGGAGGAATTAGGGAGAATTCTTGTGGGGAAAAAAGCTGGTGATTTTAGTTTTTAGTGATTTTAGTTTTTAGTGATTTTATCTGGTGATTTTCACAGTAATGCCATTTGTGTCTACTACAGTCGTACTATAGAAATTCTAGAGTGAAGAATGAAGAAGGCAAAGTTCATTTGCTTCTCTTAAGCTGCACCATTTAGAGGCAGCTGGAAAATGTGACTGCTATGTGCTATTGCACCAAATGCACTATTTGGGATTCTGCCGAATCCTTCATTAAAGATTCGGCGGAATACCGAACCAAATTTGAATCCTAATTTGAATATGCAAATTAATGTCAGGAAGGTAAAAAGTGGGGGGAAAAATGTTGACTTCCATGTTTTGTGACAAAAAGTTAAGTGATTTCTCTTCCCGCCACTAATTCGCATATGTAAATTAGGATTTGGTTTGGCCAGGCATAAGCATTCCGACGAATCCTGCTGAAAAAGTCAGAATCCTGGATTCGGTGCATCCATAGCTAATATATTGTTCTCTTTAACTTATTATAATATAGCTATATAACTTATTGGGCCAAACAGCTCTGCATCCAAGGAGACAAATAGGTATCATACATGCAGAAAAAATGGTTTTATTCTATATATTTTGGTTCTTTGTTTGTCTGAGGAAAGAGAGCCAAATTACACACACAGGCATTCAGCCTCATGCTATTATATGGTCGTATTACTTTTTGGTGACTTATAATATCCTTATATTTTACAGTAGGGGCACGTTATTCATTATATAAACTATTTGTGCCTGACACACATACACAATACTTGCTTGGCTGATATTACACAAAGCTTAGAGGGAGTGTAGGATCACACTTATTTCCAGACAGAGATTCATCTGATCAGTCCAACTGAGGTGGGTGGGTGTTGCTACTTTTTTCACTCTGTTTGTACTCTAGAGTACTTTTTATTTTTTTTTTCAGAATCCTTCATTATCTCCTTCATATACTATCCAATTACTCTTAAGTACATGTAATTATTTTCAGGCATTTTGCCAAAATGTCTGAAAATCGCTAAGTGTGCCATTTGCATTTAGGCTCTGGCATATAAGGAATTTTGACACAACAATTGGAACCAATACATAATGATGCAAAACTGTCATAGCCATTATAATAAATCAGCATACTGGTTAAGTCTTAAAGCTAAAAAGCCAAGAGAACAATCAAAATAACAAAGAGTAGATGAAGAAAAGACAGATGCAATCCCACATTACCTCATAGCTAGAGAGAGAGAACACATAATTATGCCAAGCATGCACATTCCACTGTTGGCACAGTTAAAATAAGAGTTGTTTTGAGGTTTGTGTTCAGTAGGTGTTGCGTAAATGCAATGAATTATTTTTTTATTAGTCGTTCTACAGTCCCATGGGTACCACCAACTACACAGTTTATTGCCTTATTAAAAAATCCTAGTATTGGTCCTCAGTAAAACAAGCCTAGTACTGGTCTGGTTCCTAAGAGAAATCTTTATTTTAATTCTAAAATGGCAGAAGTTGTGGGTCCTCTGATAGGGTTTTTCCCCTTAAGTGTGCATCTGAAATCCACCCCGTGTACGGTAAAAAGTAGGAAGAACAGTATTGAGCAGTCTGGCATCTGCCATTCCCATAATAATAACTGTATAGAATCTGGCCCTTTGAGTTTACCTGATTGATTAAAGTAACTGAAACAATAATGTAGCTTGACAAAAGAAGTGTGTGTTTCCCCATTACGATAACAGACAGGAAGGACAGAAGCCCAGTTAGAAAGATAATCCTGAAGATTTAATAAGAGATTTATGCAGCAGAAGAATTTGCAGGCAAACCACTTCCCACAGCCAGCAAATAAAATGATCATTTACCAAATCACAGATTGTTGATCAATACTATGCATCAGAAGTTAGCCTCTCTTTGTCTGAAGGCTGAGCATGAATCTCAGCCTTGTGATATGTGGCATCAAATTGATCTTTCTTATCTCTCCTGAAGAAGCCACACTACAAAGAATCAAGGGGAATTGATAAATTGCATGCATTTTGATGATTGGAAAAATGTGAAGAGAGAAATGTAATCAATAGTTATCATTGGTGACATATATATTTATAGCATTGCAAAGCATCTTTAAAAAACAATATACATTGTGAGCAATGAAACAATATATTTTTATAGTCTTCTGCCAGGACAAGGGCTCTTAGGTTTTATTCTACGACATTACCATTTTTATACAATCTGTGACCCGATATATTAGCTGCTTGGCTGAAGCAAAACAGTAGACAGCACTGATATAAGAAATATGTCACTATAATTAAATGAAATATGAGCCTACAAAATTAATGATGGTATTAATGGGTCAGTTTGTGTATCATTCCATTTTAATAAAGCTACTGAATACTATAGTTGTTACAATCATCTTAATTAGGGGGAAAACTGTGCATTTCACTGGTGGCTTCAGAGTAACAACTCCCAGCAGCCTCTGCCCATCGATTCCCATCTGCTTTTGCAAGCTCATTATTTTAGCAGCATTTCTAAACAGTCACCCTCAAAGCTCCTATTGCATATCACACATGACTATTTCAAGCATCATTAAAAGAATTACAATTAGAATTGCAAATGTGTACAAACTTTACAGTCATATACATTTTGATAATAGGCTTGAAGCTGCTCCCTCTATCAGTAACGACCACTCAGGCCTTCCCATTATTTCATACAAGTTGGCAAATTGTAGCATATACTGGCTATCTCTGATCGAAAACTCAGTTTTTTTCTGATCATCAGCTTTTTCTTGTTCACAGACTTAAGTAATTTATATTTTTGGTCTCAGACAATGAGGACATAAACATATGTACTGAACAAGTATAAAAATGATAAGTACATACCTTCCACAGAAAAAACACTAAGAGTGCAAGCATCAATATACCAGCAAGGATAGCCACAAAAATAATCCACCAAGGAACACCTGAGTATTGAGCAACTGTCTTCTCTGGGAAAACGGTGACACGAACCTGTAAAAAAAGATGGTGGGAATCCTTTTATATCTTCTATGCATATTTGCATTCATGTGTCAAAGCTTCCATGTTGCTTGGCTTAGCTGATGCATTATTTGTAGGTAGAAACAGAATCCCAAAATACTAGAACGTTCTCTGGTCTTTATTTATTCAAACAAAGAAATAAAGGAATTCAAATTGCATTTCTACGCTTTGCTAGAACACTCACTCATTATTTCAGACACTTCCCTATTGCAAGGGCCAGCAAGGTATTGCAGTATGTTAATCGCAGTATAGTCTCAAGGTAAATGAATGTAATTCTTAGCCTTTCTGAGGCCCAGTCTAAAGTATGCAGTTCAGTTTTGATTTCCAGTACAAAGGATTCATTAAAGAACTATAGAGAAATTAGCAATTAAGATAACATAGGATATGGAAAATCTCACTTAGGAAGAAAGGCTGGCCATGATGGGGTACTTTATACTGAGCAGAGTCATTTTAAAGAGGATATGATTACAATGTGTGAATGTGAAGTGGAACATAGATTAAAGTTTCTTCATTCATCGGTAGACATTTTGAGAGAAGAAGAAGTATCCCTTGATATTAGAGGTAAGGTTAGGCCCAGTTCCAGTAACTCACACCAATCAATCAGATGCTTTGCTTTCAAACATTTGCAACCTACTGATTGGTTGCTACAGGTTAGAAGACTTAAACTTAGGACTTGTTATGACTTTGCTGTAAAAAGTTGTACAGAATGGCCTTCCTGTATTTCAGAGATTTCTGGAATAATGCGAATAATGGATCCTATATCTGTACTACATACAAGCCCTTACCTGGTAACCTTCATTGGACAATTTGATGTTTTGTGCTGCTGTGTCTACACTTATGAAAGCCTTCACAAGAATATCAAGGTAATTCATCTTTGAGTATTCCTATTGGAAATAAAAAGCAAGAATGCCATGAACAAACAAAACATCCATTATTCATCCCTATCCATATGCACTAGTATTAAATGCATACCTCTAGGAATGTACTGTTCCATAGTCTTGCCCTTGCCTTTATGATTGCATTGCTGTCCATACCATGAAGAGGGCATTTAATAGTCACACATTTTGCTTGGTTGTTGCAATCCTAGAACCAACATTGATGTCATTAGTTGAAAAACAAATAATAAGCTCATATAAATAATGCTATTTTTTAGGGTTTTTTAGTGCTTTAGATCAGTATCAAATCTAATGGTAACGTGGATATTACACTGTGAAAAAAAATCATATCTACCTTGGTTATAGAAAAGGCTCAGAGTGACTAGGGGAGATAGTATTCACTGAGGATATAAATTAGCTGAACATAGGTGGCCTTGTATACATCCAGATTATAGAATCTATGGCATTAACATGTACTTGCATACTAAGGATGTAGATTCTACATTTCCAGGCTCTCTTTAAACTATTTGTAAACTTAAAGGATCGGAGATATCATTATTTACTGTGGTCCTCTTTCATAGCCAGAAGATGTGTGGAGACAATATGCACAATGTTTCTGTTAATGGACAATCGTTCTTACCAATGTCATGTACTTCCTCTCAGAAAACAGAGAAAACGATTTATCACTTGTTCCACTTTGGCTTTCTCCAATTTCACGTCTTTGTCTCGTTTTACCTGATTCCTATCAGAAAAAAAATCCAGCAGTTACAACCTTTTAATTGGAACTATGGTAAACCAGAGATGGTTATGGGTAGCAAAATATGTTGTTAACCTAAGCCAAAACCACTGCAACAACTGCATTGTGATTGGAATAAAGGGCCTAGATGGAGGTGAGTAATATATTTTTTGTCGCTGCTGAGCTACTGCACATGCGGTAATTAATAGAATGGGCATAAGCAGCAATGATCAACAATGATCACAAAAATGCAAAGAGGTGAAATTATAAAGTACATTTTTTATGGCAACTAGTATGTTTGTACAACTTCCGTGTACATTCAAAAAATATAGATATGCCTTTACAGACTGTAAGATTGATGTTTTGACTATAAGCCTGCATTTAGGTCATAAATAACAATATCTAATAATAAGTCTACAGCAACTGGAAGATTACTCCGCAAATCCAATTACTTTAGACTAATCGCTACTAGATGCTGTAATCCGGCATTTAGTAAATCAATAAACTGAAAACTGGTAGGAAACCTAATATTCATAAAGCTGAGTACCTCTGCAGTTTCATTTACTAGAGATGTTAACCATGCAGCAAACATGTAGCTGTATGTATGTAGCATCATCCTTGACAGCATTCAGTATTTGTGAAGTATTGTGAATCTGACAAAGCAGCTGTAGATGCAAATAAAAACCAAAGTACTAATAGTTTTTATTCAGCATAGCAACTGAAATGAACACCTTACCAGCAATTTCAGTTTATTTATTTCCCCAGAAGGATGACACTCCATTTTGTCCAGCCCATCTGAATCAATTTTCACCAAGTAAAGCAACCATTTGCCGTTGTGGATTTCTTTTGGCCACTGAATATTCAGGAGAGTAGTACCAAGTGCTTTAAGAGGCCTTCCAAAATTAGTTACCTGGAATAAACACAAAAACAAGCAGCTTTAGGTACATTATATCCAAATATATATCCAAATATTTGTAACTTTTGATTCTTTCTTGATGAATTGTTTGAAATAATTATTTGAATGAATTCTTGAAGTGACAACTCTCTTACACTATAGGGCATAGTACATAATTGTCTCTTCTGATTTTTCCTCCACATAAAACAAGTTAATAAAATAAACCCTCATTCTTTCTCATGCATATTTTTTAACAAGTTTGAGAAAGCTTTCTTATGGTAATATACCACCAATGAATTCAAATTAGTTCTATTGGGAACTAAACAACTATTTTGGAACTATAATGACTTTCTCTAGTGGCCATATCAATAGAGATTCCTCTATAGATAGCTGTCAGTTGTATTATAGTTAAAGAAGTAATCCACCTTTAATTTATATTTTAGTATTTTATAGACAGTGGAAGTCTGACAATTGCTAATTTGAATTATTTAATTTTTTGTTCAGCAGCTCCCCAGTTTGGAGTTTCAGTAGCTATCTGCTTGTTGGAATCTAATTTCTCCTAACAAACAGATTTGGTTTGAATAAGAGACTTGAATATGAATAGGAGAGGATCTGATTAGAAAGTTATGTAATAACAATAACAGTAAAACTGTAGCCTCACAGAGCAACAGCTTTTTTGGCTGGAAGGGTCAATCACCCTCATTTGAAAGTTGGAAAGAGGCAGAAAAGGATAGCAAATAATTAAAATATCTATAAAGACTTAAAACATAAAGACCAACTTTGTTTGGATGCAAGAATCATTAATGAATAGCATTCACAATATTTCTGTCCACTTTAGTGTGGCCGTGCTAAAAGTAATTGTATTTCTCTAAAGGCATGACATTTTGGAATGATTTTTACACAGTACTTACTCGGAAATCAAACTCTATTAAGTTTCCAATGTCCTCTTCTGACTTCATGGCACTTTCACCAATAATATTGCCCCCAAAGTACACTTGGGAAGGTTTGGCGACTCTGAATTTAAATAAATATAATTTACAGCAGATATATTTCACGTTTGTTACATACACGTCTTGACATTATATGTACTATTAAAGGTGCCATTCTAAATACAATATGAATTGTTCTTTAGCTGGCTGACTGTAATGTTATGAGCCAGTTCTGTAACAAAGGAACAGGACCAGCAATTAGGAAAATGGATGCCCTCTTTCTGATTGTGAACATGTGCCCCCATGCCATGACGATTATGGGTGTGCAGAAAGAGTCCAGCTTATACATATAATAAAGGGTAGGAAATATTATGTCAATACCTTTTCATAAAAACCTTGGGAACAAAACTAATCCACAAAGGTATAAAAATGTTGTTTTCAAACACACCTAAAAGATGGTGTGCTATAAACTGATGCAAAGCACGGCTTTAAGGATACCGCTTTGAAATTTACAGTAAATGTAACCTACTGTGTGCATAGAATATTCTATGCACATCATGCTTGCTTCTATATGTTTACTTTACATCTGCAACAGCACACATATACAATACTACAGTGCAATTTACGTCCAGTGGCCTTCATGCAGGAGCTTATTTTTTAATTCTTGCCTTGGAGGCAATTGTGGTGCATAAAAGCCAAGTTTATGGCCTCCTGTAGGCTGCTGGTCCACATAGGGGCTACTATGTAGCCATTCCCAGCCCTTATTTGGCACCCCCTGGAACTATTTCATGCTTGCGTTGCTCCCCGACTCTATGAAGGGAAGGACAGTAATTCAAAGACTTACCCAGAGACAGAAAGCAACAACTCCACCACCACTCGGGCCTTTGCAACCACAGGGGCCAGGTTGGCTTGGGAACTTGTTCTGTTATAGACAATAACTTATTTTTAATAGAATTTTTTTAAAAGTAACCTCAGAAATTTGGAATATAAAATGTACAAACATACGTTTTCAAATTAAGGTCAATATTCAGCTCATTGGTATCAACTGATATCTCATTTGTGCTCAGGATCAGATAGAAAGTCACCTGTAAAGATGGAATATATGAAAAAAACACAATTACAATATGATATGCCCAGTGTTTAGTTCAATCTCACAGGTTCAGCTATTCCTATGTTCAAAGTTTGCACTGTGGCAAATCAGAAGATTTACAGAACCTTCGGCAAGGGAAGGACCACAGCACCCACAGTACACTGCATGGGACAAATAAGAACAGGATGCCCTGCTGCCCGGAAATATCGAAAATAATTTCTTCAGTCAAAAAGGAACATTTGGTGGTTGATGACACCTCTTTAACAAGGCTGTTTTGTAAGACTTACATTGGAATTCCTTTTAAAGGGGTTTCCAAGTTCGCAGAACACCACTGAGCCATTGGGGTTTGATGCACAAGGTAAAGTTTTATCCTGTGTTCAAAAAAACAAGATAATATCAACATTACTCAAGTAATAAACATAGACAGCACTCAATAACTTTCATTACTGGTTACATACCAGCTGAGGGTTCAGCTCTTGATATTTAGAATAGGATAAAGAGCTGGGAAGTTCTGCAGTAAGCTGCGCTTCGTGGGCATCATCGCCATCTATTTTTGGATTTGCAGGATCAGACGGCTTGTTAGTGACAGTGATCTCTAAAGCAATTTCTTTCTGGTTTTTCAGAGCTAACACTGGAATGCCATTCTCTCTGTGTCATTGAAGGAAAAATAGTAAATTAATTCTATTAAAACTGTTTCTACTAGAAGGAAGCACAAACTGAAAGTTTTTTCTTACTTATTTAATTCTGTGAATGAATCTTGGCTTCCTTCCCGGGTTAAAAACTTGTATTTCAGTTGCATGTTGCTGTTGCAAATGTTATCCTCCCCGCATCCTTCCTTCAGAAACTGGACCTAGGGAAAATTAAGGTGCATTGGTAAAAAAGTTCACATTTGCATACAATATTAGCATGTTAGAGATGGGCCTATTCAAAATATTTTTTTGTAAGTTTGTTATTTATTTTGTATTGTTTTTTGTAAATAGTTACCCTGTCTTTTCTTAATTTTCAGCCTGCACCTAAAAATGCTAACTGGTTGCCAGGGGCACTGCCCAGTGTGCCCTCTGATTCCTTCTCGATTATGTGCACAGATAAAAAAAATTATTTTGTGCACCCATTTTAAACTGTTGTGTGCAGTTCACGTCAGGTCATTGTTTTCACACAAAATTATTTACACACACACCACAATTTGTTGCGTGTGTTGGTCTCAAACTTTGTATTTGTGCGCAGGAGCACATACATTTGAGGGAATCATTGGCACTGCTAAAAAACCTAGTGTTTGGTTCAATTCTATTGCAAATCTTATTTGCATTGATTATATTTTAGGGCCTCTACTACTTATTTTCCATTTTAAAACTGCTTCCTGGTAACTAAGTGCAAAGCAGGATGCAAGAAACATGTTGGGTTGTGCCCATTGTGCCATGTTCTGCACATAGTAAATGAGCCCTTCAGAGACAAAGGGTAACAAACCCTGATCTAATACATATTACATTTCACTTTGAAATATTTTCTTGCACAGATCAATACTGATCTAATACATATCACATTTCACTATGAAATATTTACTTCCACAGATCAATACTGAGAAAGGTCATTTGGGCTGGAACTAGATGTAAGCAGAAGAGTCACCCTCCTAAGGGACTAGGTTCGTTCCACAACTACATACCTACCCATAGTTCTGGCCCCGTTCATATTGCATATCGCATCACACTTTCAAATCGACCTTCCCCAAACTCTGCCCCCCTACCTTTCTTCACTGTGAGGGGGAGGGGTGATTGAGGACGATGGGTTGCCATGGGCACATCTCATATTTGGCCCAGCACTGTCTGCAGAGCAAGAATACTTACATTGGCTGTAGCAGTCTTAGGCTCATTAGAATTCAGGATTGGCATAAGTTCTGGGAGGGCACTACTTTGTCTCTTCTTCCGACGAACACTTTTTATGTCTGCACTAACAGACACATCAATGGGGTGTAGCTTGTCTCTAATACTTTCCTGAAATGAAAATGTATGGGAATTATATTTACTTGGACATTTGGAATTAAATTTGCTTGGTCACTTGTAAGTATAATTCCAGTTGTGTCATCTGAGGCAATTGTACTGGCATAACTTGCTGGCTTCTGTAAACAGACAGCTAAGCACACACACACACAGACACACAACAACAACAGACAGCTATTCCTAAACAATTTCCTAGTCTAAAAAGCAGGTAGATCTTTGTTTTCATAATTCTGTCTCAACAAGGATAATATTTTCATAATTGTAACTGCTAATTGTTGTTTGGTGGCTTTGGGTTACAGGACAAGGTAACTACTTCTGCATAGTCTCTTAAAAGCAACCAGGGTTACCATAATCTACTATGAGATTGACCTGGTCACACCTCCAACCAAACTAGACCCACTCAACCACTGCCCTAATTAAACCATGCCTAATTCTGGGAAGCCCACCCATATTTTAGCCAATCCTTACAGCGCTCTTGCTGGTGCCCCCCCCCC
>CM044447.1:73737388-73756049 GCA_024363595.1 Xenopus borealis | reverse complement strand
TACATAGATATACTATGGCTGAAACAGCAATGTTTCCATATACAATACAAGTGAAGGAGGTACAACTATATTTTTACCTCAAATGGTTGCTTGAACTAAAAACGTTTGACAACTATTGTTTTAAAGCCATCAGTTATTATAATGCATGTAGCAAGTGATATCTCCAAACAAAACTGTAGGGAAAACAGGATTACACATAAGGGCATAGCCAAAACCATTTTTAAAATTGCCAATGAGTAATTGCGATAATAATGTTAATAACACTGTACTCTGGTTGAACATTGTCTAATTGATCAACACATTGGCTATAGTTCCAGTACTTGGGGAGTTAAATGGTGTGTGCCCAAAATAAAGATCTAAACTGTTTACCAGAAGCTGAAGTGCAGTCTTGACACATCTCCTTTGATTCTGCCCTCTAAGTTCAATGGTGTTTGACAATTTGCTTTCCTGTGGAAGTTCTTTAAAGTTCATCCTTAATGGCTTCTGCACTTGTCGCCTTTCAGTTTCAAGTTCAAATGTGTAGCTCAGAGCTAAGAAGAAAAAGAAAACTTGGTGGGTAAAGGATTCTGTGTGCAATATAAAGAAGTAAGCCCCTCTGCATGAGGTAACTTTATGTTCCTAATGCATTATTTAACACTATAACAATATCAGACCAAATTATATATATATACATAACTAAAGCTATGAGCCAGGATACCAACACATGGCCTTACAGGTACAAGGTACATCTGAAGATAATGGCACATAGAGCATTTGCTGGTGAAGAATCACACAAATGCCCCTGTGCAACCTCTACTTTAATCGAATAGAATCTATCTGTCAGTAACATTGACAAGAAGATTTGTCCAGAAATGCTTGAGTGTGTGTTTTCTGACTAAATCCATATGTCACCATGCATTAAACACATTCAGGTGTGCCACACAAGGCATATTCTCCATCAGTATTTCTCAGCCTGCAGAGAATACGCACTGTGTGACAATGCCATTAGAATAATGTCACACAATATGTCTTGCTCTACTGGAAAAGAAACCATCAATGCAGCACACTACCTACCCTTGAGTGCCGTAACTACCTGTTCCCTGCACAAAGGTCTCCATTTTCTCTGCCGTCAAAGAGAACACTATGGGGTATATCTATCAAAGAATGAGGTTAGAGATCGCCACAGTCCTCTAGAGTGAACTTCCACCACTCTCCGTTCATTTATATGGTATTTTGAAAGGCATTCTTATCAAAGGAAGACTTTCACTTTCACCCACTGATAAATACTCTTAAAAATCCCACAGAAATGAATGGAGAGTGGTGGAATTTCCCTATAGAGGACTATGGTAACTGTGGCAACCTCTTATCTTTCTAGTTAGACCATTTTTTTTAAATTCCCCTTTCATCCCTGCATTCAAAGCACTGCTTGCGAGTAACTACTGGCCACAAGACACCAAATTTTGCACTTACTTAGAACTGGATTGTAGTTTTTAGGATTTGCAGTGTATTCAAAACAAGCTTCTGCTTCCAAACTGAAAATAAAGAATAACATTTATAAGCATTAGACATTGCAAAGATAAGGGTGATTGGCTGTTTTGGATTACAATACATTGGTAGATTTCTCCATGTTACTTCCAAAGCACTTGGAAAACATCTAATAATGTAGTTGTGATCTATGGAACTGAATATTTCTTTTAAATTTAGTGTTCAGTATCCCTTGTTATAGCCAGTTATCACTCAGCCCAAAATCTTTTTTTTAGCTCATTCCAGGTTATCTAATGTTTAAAATATTAATAATTTTTTAAAGCTTTTTATATGGAATTTGGCAATACAGTAAATTGTGGTAAAAGTATGTTAATACATTTTTACCTGCTGTTGGCAGTCTTCATTGTAAAAGACAAGTATAGAGTAATGCTGCCCACCAATATGAAAATGTAACCATATGAACTGCTGAATGCATTTGGAGCAACTAATTTCTAGATCACACAGAGGCAGCAGGCAGAACAATTATGCTCAATTTATATTATGATAGAGTATTGCTTGCAGACAGAGCAATACTTAGGCTGGGGACAGACAGGGAGATTCTGTCGCCCGAAGTTACTTCGTGAGAAAACTTCGGGCGATTCCGGAAATCGCCACGCCGCGTGTGCACAGCGCTGGCGCTTTTTCATTTAAACTAGCGACGGACAGGGAGAAGGAAGTTCGGGGAGATTGTCGCCTGCTATTAAACGCCAGGCGACAGAATCTCCCCAAATCTCCCTGTCTGTCCCCAGCCTTAGGGGGTGGTAGCTGCTTGTGCTATGTGCTTGAGAAGAACAGTGGGGGGGGAGGGGCATGTTGAATGCAGAATCACCTAAGCAAGAGACTCTATTTCATCTGGGCACAGCCTTGCTACAGTCATAAGAATATGGTTTTTGAAGACCTTCTCTTGGTGTTTAAATGCTCCAACCTGACCTTGAGCATACATTCATGAAATTCATAAAATTACATACCAGATTCCACTTGGGGCATCACAGTTTTTCTTGTTCAAGTCTATTTTATCAGGTGTTACTTTAATAGTCTTTTTCACAGTGATAACAGAACGGGATCTAAACAAAACAAAGAAAGAACTCTCATATTTACAATTACATCAAATAAAATGTTGAATTAAATATTGAATTATCACATATCATTACACACCTGAACACTTTCACAGTATCTGATAAGGATCCAACTGCAATATCCGGGTAAGAATTTTCATCTAGATCCAAATTTCCTGCAATGGAGTAACCAAAGAACTGCGTATTTGTGCTTCTGCCCTCAATAACCTTAAGAGAAATACATAATTACACATTGCATAATGCCAATAACAAACAACAGCAAGAACATTGTTAAAATATAATGTACATGAACATATGAGATATCTAAAAACTACACTCTTGCGTATTATATCAGAAGCAAATACAATTCTACAGAGCCAAATCTGTTGTATGAAAGTGGTACTGCATCACTGCCTCCATACATTTTTCACAGAATAAACCCTAAACCCAACTATAAGAATGAACTGTAAAATACTGTTCCGGTTTGGTTCCATGAGTAGCACAAGTCCTCACCTGAGCAGGTTCTGTGATTATTCCATCTTTGGACCCATGGTACACATAAACTTTGCCAAATCCATCATCATAAGGCGCTCCTACTGCAATATCTAAAAAGAAAATCAATCTTGAGACAGCTGCAATTTTTCTTTAATAACAGCTAAAAATAACTGCAGTTAATTTGCTTATAAAAGATCCCATGAACAACATAGTTAGATCCCTAAACCTTGGAAAGGGCAGAGATGAATGTTGGAGAGTGTTCCCAGGATAACTATTTAAACATATTACATGGAAGATGCAGAGGGGATGTAAGTCTGTTTTTTCTGCATCGCATTTTGTACTAGAATTCTATTTATTTATTTTTCAATATATGCCATCATAAATGTCACACTGCTGTCCAGTATTTTTTACAGTGATTCAAAATGTAGTGTATACCCCAATTAATAGAGGGTTGTATGTGTTCAGCATTGCTGTATTCACAGGGATTTGAGCGGGGGGAGGCACATAGGTGCAAAAACAAAAGAACATCCACAACCCTCTAAACTACTTTTAGAATGAGCACTAAGAGGTGCTTATTACCAGGGAAGCCATCTTGATTTATGTCCCCAATGTTCTTCACTGATATACCAAACATAGAGTCCTTGGTTCCTACAATGCGGACAGGTACAACATCATTCCATTTTCCCATCTGATTTATATAGACATAAATGGCGCCTCCTATGTCTTTATTATTTTTATCAAAATATTGGGGAGCACCAACAACTATATCATTCCACCTGAAAAAAAAAAGAAAAGATTTAGCAGGGATGCCCTTACAGAATTAGTGCACTGTTAATAACTCTCTGTATATAATTATATTCATATAGTAATTAAGGGCTAACAGCATGCCCATGACAACACAAACCCTTTTAATGCTATGGATTTAAAAATCTATGGCAGTGATTTTCAACCTTGTGCCTCCAGCTGTTAAGAAACTACAAGTCCCACAATGCATTTGAGTGACTGTGGCTGTCAGACTCCTTCATTGCATTGTGGGACTTGTAGTTCCTTAACAGCTGGAGGCACAAGGTTGAAAATCACTGATCTATGGCACTTATTTCTTTTACTGTTGATTTCAATGCACTTACTAAGTTCAATCACTAGAGGGCACAGGAAATCCACTTAATAAGAGGTTCCTCAGTTGCTGGAGTTTGGAGGATTGCTCTAAGAAGATTTAAGGGGCCAAAGACCTCTTAAGGTGGCCATACACGGGCCAATAAAAGCTGCCGACAGACCAAGTCGGCAGCTTATTGGCCCGTGTATGGGGCCCTCCAACGGGCTTCACCAATCGATATCCGACCGAAAGTCCGCCAGATGTCGATCTATTCGTTGATGCGGTCCCGCGACCCATATGGTCTCCATTATGATCGGATCGCGGATCAGCCTGATATCGCCCACCTCACTGTGAGCATATCGGGGAGAGATCCGCTCATTTGGTGATCTCTCAGTGTATGGCCACCTTTAGGCTGATATAACTTGGAGTGGAGAGTGACGTCAAGGGAACATACCTCAGTAGAGGTGCCAAGGTGAGATTCAGAAATTCATCTCTACTTCTGACTAAACATACCAGCTATTTTAAAGAAATAGTTCAGAGTAAAAATAAAAACTTGATAACTAGATAGACTGTGCAAAATAAAAAATGTTTCTAATATAGTTAGTTAGGCAAAATGTAATGTGACTGGATGTCTAACATAATAGCCAGACTTCAATTTCCTGCTTTTCAGCTCTCTAACTCTGAGTTAGTCAGTGACTTGAATGAAGGGAAGTCACATGGGAAATAACTGTTCAATGGGTTTGTAATTGATCCTCAGCATTCAGCTCAGATTGAAAAGCAACAGTTATGGCCCATGTGGCACCCCTCAAGTCACTGATTGGTTGCTACTTCTTCACCAGAGTAACCAGTCAGTGGAAACCAAGAGAGTGAAAAGCAGAAAGTAGTGTTCTGTTATGTTAAACATCCAGTCACACATTACATTTTTGGCTAACTAAATATATCTACATCTATTTAACCAGTTTTTATTTTATTCGAAACAGTTCCTTTAAGGATAAATACTGCAGTGCTCATATTAGAGGGTGAGCATTGGGACAGACCAACTATCAATGGAGCCTTTCAGTACAGGGACCTCATTATTATTATTATTATTAACATGTATTTCTATAGCGCCAACTTATTTCGTAGCGCTGACCACATGACTAGTGATAGTGAAATCCCTAAAAAGTGAAGACTCTTTAATGTGTACTAACAATGATGTAATGTGTTTCTAGCAATCGGTGCATTTTTCAAAGCAGAGTTGTGTCATCAGAATGTGCACAGTGAAACCTCATTTTATTCAGAGAGGGGTTTGAGCTCAGCAGCAGCCTTGTGTCAGTATCGGAACGCGAGTAGTGAAACCTCATTCTGTTGAATGGTGTGTTCAAGCTCAGCAGCAGCCCTGTGCTCTAAAACCCCACAGTATCAATAATCCCCCAAAATGTACAAATTAAAGGAACAGTAACATCAAAAACATTTTTTTAAAAATTCGTTAGACAACAACGAAAAAAACACACCAAGACAAACTGAAATTTAAAACTGCAAGGCCTTTATTATGAAATAACTTACCAAAACTCCACTTCCTGTTCTCCTCAGAAAAGGCGACATGGCGACCATCCATAGTGTGGCGCTTGATTTCTCTTCCCTGGCTCTCTCTCCTATTGAACTGACAGCTGGAAAATGGACACCTCCTTGTCTGCATCGTCCAACTCGCTGACCGCGCTGGAAGCCCCGCTGGAGATGTCGGCATGGACGCTGCTGCGAGCCTGAAGTTGAGCAGGAACAGCCACAAGCCGGTGCGTGTCCTTCACAGCCTGGGGTAACACCGGGAACTGATGCAGCTGCCGGAAAGCGGACTTGCAGTCCGGGCCTCTGGACTCGCAGTAGCAGGGTTGCTGGTGCCTGCAAGTCCTCTTTCCAGCAGCTGCATCAGTCCCCGGCGCTACCCCAGGCTGCGAAGGACGCGCACCGGCTTGTGGCTGTTCCTGCTCAACTTCAGGCTCGCAGCAGCGTCCATGCCGACATCTCCATCTCCAATAGGAGAGAGAGCCAGGGAGGAGAAATCAAGCTCCACACTATGGATGGTCGCCATGTCGCCTTTTCTGAGGAGAACAGGAAGTGGAGTTTTGGTAAGTTATTTCTTAATAAAGGCCTTGCCGTTTTAAATTTCAGTTTGTCTTGGTGCGTTTTTTCATTGTTGTCTAACGAATTTTAAAAAAAATGTTTTTGATGTTACTGTTCCTTTAATAGAGGGAAAGATGCATTTTACACTGGAACAAAACTTTCTAAAGAAAAATCTAACTGGATTTCTATTTAATAAAACTAAATTGGCTTCTATGTGTTTCAGGATCTCTGCTATCTGGATCTATATTCCAAACTGTGCTTCTCAGACATGCACACACATACAATACGGCAGAGACATAACAGCCGCACTCACAGGAAGCATGTGAGCCTTGACCTGGAGATTAAAATGAAAGCAGATCTGCTGAAAAGTGTCAGAGAAAAGAATTTGTGTCATTCACTTTGTGTTTCCTGACAAATTCTTCTTATCTGTGTTTTTGTTTCTTTTAGACCATTAACAAAGTGAGGTGATAGTGACAACTGAAAGGCAGTGGAACAGCGCACTTGGCTGACATCATATGCTGGTGACACATTTACCAATAAGTGATAATATCTGTAAGGCACACTGTGACCCCCTCCCCCCAAATGGAGTAAAATCTATTTTTGCAACCTGAGTCACAGAGGCAACATTCCCTATGTCCAGATAGCACAGTGTGGAGTCGTATCTCTGCACCTCTGCATATCTCTAAAGCTGGCCATAGACACAACGATCTGATCGTATGAATCGAGGATTCATATGATTTTCAGACCGTGTTTGGAGAGTCCCGACATTTTTCGTCCATCAGAGAATGGTTGTTGGTCGATCTGACAGGTTTGGGAAATGGGGAAGTCCGACCGGATCTTTGCGTCTACGGCCATCTTAAAGTTCATATCAAGTCTTAAGCTGGCCATAGATGCAAAGATCCAATTGTTCGAATCCTCAAATGATGCAACTTCCCCATCTCCTGACCTGCCACTAACCTTTCAGATCAAATAAAGTAGTAAAAGAACAGACCAGCCAATGTTCTGCCCAGGTCCGTGTTTTATGGAGAGGCCACCTAGGCCCGGGCCTAGGACAGCAGGATTTTAGGGGGCGGCATGTTGCCCAACCACACCCACATTGGTTCAGAAATGTAAATTTCCTGTGTGCCACATCCCATTGCTCCATCCCGATGATGAAAATAAGAGCAAATAAAAGGGAGGGGATGGGGCGACAAACGACAGCGGGCCTAGGGGTGCCCGCTAGGTAAATCCAGCCCTGGTTTTGCCCCTGACAGGGATTGTACGAAAGTTGTGTCCGACAAAACCTAGTGTCTCCCACTGAAAATTGTACGCTCAGCAATACATGCAGAGATATTATCGGCATAAATTTTCTAACCTGTTCAATCGACCAAATGACCGATCTCCACTGGAAGAAAAATGTCGGGACTCCCCATACACGGTCCAAAAATTGTTGCGTCTATGACCAACTTTAGGCACAGCTATTGAATGTGCTCCTATTGAGATTTCATGACATATATACAAGCAGCCTTACCTATCTCTATTAAGATCAACCACCGCTACATCATAACCAAAGGACGAAGCCAATCCCTCTCCTTGAAATGTGTGTACAGCAGACAACATCCTCTCATCAGGTGGAAACTTCCGCAGCAGGACTACAGCTCCACTGTGATTGGCTCGTGGGGCTCCAGCAACAAAAATCATTTCATTCTGAGAACATATCCCAAGTCCAGTATCCAAAGAAAATCCTACAATTTACAAGTGAAAATCCAGAGAAAATTGGAATTAGATATACCTATGCAATTTGTCTCTCACTTTAATGATGGGATCATTACTACTCTTTACTCCTATACTATTATTACAAACTTTCTAAAACGAATAACACCCGTGCTCTAAACTTGCTAAACTAGTATTTGTAGTCTCACTCAAAAATTAGCCCAGTAGTTTCAAGCATCCCTTGATATCATATTCTTGTCAGTGTCATTGTTGGTGGGAAAGATAAAGTGGTTGGACTCTGGTCCAGAACTAGATTTAAAATAGTCCCTGGCTTTTCAATTAAACAGAGGCCCAAACAGCTTCCACCAGGACCAATAAATATTGACTGTCTATGGCATCTTACAGCAGCCCCTCTATCATTTGCTAGAATATACTGATGGTGCAGAAAGTACCCTTATTTCAGGTTTCACTCCAACATTTCTTTGTTGATGTCAAAGACTGATAGAAAAGGAGCCTGAACAGCAGGATTGATAGACTTTACAGCACTGATATGGATAACGTAAGTCATATTTTACGAAGCTAAAAAGGCTCTTGCTATTTTTGACTTGTATGCCTGACTGGGGCTAAAAAGTAGAGTAATGATGCCAATAATAATTCCTTTACATGAATACAACTAACATGCACAAAATGAATGTGGTGCCTTTATTACCATACAGAAGCTGTTCTGTTGTAGATATGTTGCTCAATAACATTATGAAATGCATACAAATAAATACATGCATTTTGATGATACCAAGCTGCTATACCAGAGATAAGTCATCTATAGTCCCCCGGATCTGATGAAGAACATCTAGATCCGCAGGTGTCCCATGTCTGTGCTGTACATTTGGAGCAACACCAAAATGGTGGCTGCAAAAATTTAATAAACTGGTGCAAATGTCTTCATGACACCAAAATTTAGCCTATGTGTTTCAAGGTAATACTAAATATTGGATGGATTAAGTACTGTAGGAAAGAATTACTGTAATATACAGCACATGGAATTTTAAAATTGTTGTCCTACTAAGTGACCATGAAACACATGAGAGTAAATGTGAAATCCAGGGATATCTCCCTACTCATATTGTTGAGATGCATCTGAGAGAGAGATGCTGGGTATGATAATCCAACTATAACTGAAAGGTAGCTACTGCATGGATCCCCATTCTATGCAAGCTACTGCATGTATGCCATATGTGTGGAAATGCATCATGGGATCAACACAGAGGAGGAACTTGACGGGAATGGTATGTTGCTGCCAGTGATGATGCCACAGGTGAGGTATGAAGGAAAATTACTTCTCCAGCCAGTCACCACAAACCTAGGTAGCTATTAGTCATCACATCAATAGTTTTCTCCGACCTGGCTCTGGGGGGTTCAGATTTGTACAAAAACTGGTCTGGATCAGTACTGGACATAGTTGTCATGAACAGAAGGCCTATACATACGTATGAAGTCCCACAGGAATGAGAAAGCAGATAAACAGAGAGACAACAAAGTTATGGAAATACAGACACAAAACAGTCCTTGACAGCAATATCAGTGCAAGCAAATGATAAAAAAATACAACTGAAACACAGTATGTGTTGCTCTTGCTTTTGAATTCCAACTCAAAGAGATGTGTAGCTCAATAACAGATGGAAGGCTGCCATTTAAACATAGTTTTCTTACTGGAACTTATAATATGAAGAAACGAGTCTTGTTAGAATTTGTAGTTTTTCTTGCAATACCTTTTGATGATGATTCTGTTTAAATTCATTGGGGAATGTAGCCACATTACAAGGAACAGACACCTACATTTATAATTAGGGTTTAGAATGTAGAAAGGCAAAGCTCACAAAAAAGTGACTTACCTGCATATTTGTAATGACATCACTGGGAGAACTGAATGTGGCTTCTCCCACTAAAATGGCAAAATGCAAATATGCAAACAGGGAATGCTCTCTGAAAGCAATCACCTTTGTCATCATATTTCACAAAAAAAAGCCACTTTTACAGACAAAAAGAGAAATGGTTTTTAGGCTCAGACTATTATTACCTAGGTAACTGTTATCTGGTACAGGAACTAAGCCTGAATCTCTTTTGTTTTCACCACCAGTTTCATAAGGTCCATCCTCAAAAATATTTAACAAGTCTTCCAAAGTGTTATTTTTTTGTTCTGCCCGAATCACTCCTAAAGGATGAAATGGAAAATTATAAAACAAAAATGACACTAAAAATTAGTTAATGGGGTAGTTTGCCTTTGAATTATCTTTTAGTAATATCTAGGCAATGATATTATGTGACAGTTGCAGTTGGTCTTGTTTTTTATTTAGAATTTTTCAGCGGTTCTCCAGTTTGGAAGTTTAGAAGGTGGTTGTTAGGATCCAATTAACCTTTGGAACCAGGCACTGGTTTAAATTAGTGACTGGAAGATTAATAGTAGAGTACCTGAGTAGACATATGTAATAAAAAGTAGCAATAGCACATTATATACAGTATACAACATTATTCATAATTATAGCCTCACAGAGCTGGGGTCAATGACCCTCATTTAAAAACTGGAGAGAGGCAGAAAAATGCTTAAATAACTATAAAAAATTAAGACCAGTAGAAAAGTTGCAAAGAGCAGTATGGTATATAAAATACTAAAATGTAACTTAAAGGTTAACTACCCTTTAAAAAAGCACACAACTGAATGCGGGTAAAAAAATAAAAGTGCAGTTAAACACGGAAAAAGGAAAAACCCATGCAGGAAAACACATGAGCAAAATGCAGTGAATGACCTCAAATCACTTATAATTAGGGCAGTAAAATCTGGGTCCATTGTAGGCCTTGTGACATAGTGTAATGGACATTGGACTAAAAATGCTTTGTACAAATATGGATAAAATAAGAATAAAATAATATGAGATGGCATTCAGCCCAAGTGAATCTAGATTCCAAGAAACCTGAATTGTATTGTACTGATAATTGTTCAGTCTGATGCAGAAAAACTTGAGAGTATTTCTTATGATACATTAAACTTCCCTATCACTATAGGGTCAACAGCAAAAAAACTTATAGAGGGATGACATTCTGGATTACAAATAGTATTTTAAGTAAAAAGAGGGCCCAAAATAAACCCAAGCCAATAAATGCTGACTGTCTATAGCATCTTGCAGCAGCCCCTGAATCTGAATCAACAGATTGCCGATCTGAGCCTGGAGAAATGTACAAAATGGTTTCTAAACTGTAGGAGACAATGTGGGCAATTCTTTATATAGCAGAGGGACTTTCTGTACCAGAATCCATCACATCTGAAGGGAACAATGTGAGGCAGGGGGTTGAATGACTCCAGTTGAAGGGGGGCAAGGAAATGTACTGTGCAACTAAATAAGCTTATACTAAAAAAGGGGGCATGGCTGAAGGAAAGCTGCTGACATTCCAAGCTGACTAATATACCATGCATGGCTATGGAACTGTTAAGAAGACACCCATCTGTAAGAATAGATAGACACAACAAATGCTAAATTGAGAAAATAGTTTACAAAGCTAAAATTATCACACACAATCAACATGTAATATATTCCCTCAAAAAAACATTTATAGGTATAGCTTTCCATGTGGCATTATCTTATATCATAATATATATCATAATTGATAGCCAAAATGTCTGCCTTATTAAAAAATTAAATAATTCTATATATCAAAAAGGAGTCCCCTGACCTTTTAAAGGCAGGAAGTCACTAGCAGGTGTTTTTATAAAGGTTATGGAATTCTAAGTTGAACCATGAATATCCTCTCAGTTATATCTTTATAAACTGCACTTAGTAATGTCATCAGTCATACTTGTTACTCAGTGATGTGATTTATGTCACATGTCCGTAAACTTGTATATTATAATACCTAATGTACTCAATTTGTAAAATATTAAGATATTAGTCCCCTCAGAGTTCCATGACCAGTACAAAAGTATTCAGACTTTATATGATCATGGAACTCCTTAGTGACTTATAATATTATATTTTATAATGGGGGGTACATTATTTACTATATTAATACTATTCTCTACCATTAAATATCTAGAAATGTTATATCCATTAAACATTCTTAGGTCCCACCTTTCCAGTTGTATGTTCCTGGTGCACCAAATACGATATAATGAAAATCTTTTGTGAATGTAGCAGCTACACCTTGTTGGCAAGAACCAAACTGTTCATGCCCCCTCCTTCGCCCTTCACAGAAATTCCAGTCTCCACCATCCATGTCATCTTTTATGGTGAGGTCTTGACTGAACACATAACATCTTCCAGTTATATCACGGTTTTCATAGTCTGTATTAACACCTGTTCTCCTTTCATAACGATGAGCACAAGTCTGTTGCGGAAAATATATTTTTATTAAAGGGAATTTTCAGCTAAACCAGTGGTTATCATACCTTATAAAAGCCTTGCAACTTTGTGTAATATTGTTTTATATAATCGGTAAATTAAATTGGGTCTCAAATGGGGCACACAGCCATCTTGCAGTTTGTAATTTCTTTAGTTCTTTTCATGCTGGCTTTTTAATTAACATTCAAAATACAGCAAGATACCTTGCACATGAAAACTTACCACAATTTTTCCACCAGGCCCCTGGCTTTGAACACTCACACCCATCCATTGATTTTCTTTGCTTTCCACATTCACATCAGCTGAAATGGAGAAAAAAAATAAAATAAATGTAAAATAAACTAACCTAAAGTCTGTTTAGGTGATTCTCTGCCATAGAACAAGGGCATACTATTGGGGATAATCATAATTGTGCTGTCCAATGAGGGAGCATGTGACATCAGGGGGCAGGATGATGAAATGGTGGGGGGGGCAGGACAGTGATGTCAGGAGGTAGGGTTGTGACTTGGGTTTCAGGCCAGGATTTATACATCGGTCTCCCCTAGGCTGGCCCCTCTTGCCGTTCCCCGTGCCTTTTATGTGCGAATGTGTGCATAAGACTTTTCCTTGTGGAGCACTAAAGATCACCACACAAGAAAATGAGGGATCAATCAAATCTCCTGTGCGTCTCCAGTGGTTCACATCCAATGAAGATGTGGCTGGGTGGCATGTCTCCCCTAAAATCCTGCTGACCTAGGATCAGGCCTTTGTGGCCTGTTGGGGTCCACAATTAGCAGAATTGTGCAACAATCAGGGAAGAGTCTTGTCCGGGTTTCAAAATTCACAAGAAGCAGCTCTATGATAATGTCTAGTAACCCATAACAGCTAGCAGTCAGTTGTTTGAAAAAAACTGGATGTGGCCAAGACTTTTTATGGCCAGAAAATAACCCACCAGTGACAATCTTGGCATATTATACTAATGGTCTGGTGCACGGTATGAGGGAATGGCACCCTCCTAAGTATAATGGAAAAAAAATACCGGCACACGTCAATAAACACACAGGGGTGGTTAACAACGGATTAACAGACCTATCTTGCTGGAAGAGACTGGCCTTTGCAACATTAACACCAGGAGTTAAGCAAATGCTGCTTTCAATAGCAATTATATATGCAAATAACTAACAAGTTTTAATAAATTCATATTGGAATAGTTGCTTATAATTTATGTTTTCACATGGTTGTCTCAATAGCATTACTGTACTAGACACCAGTAACATTTTCAGGCACAAATGATACCAATACCCACCCTACTGAGAAAACTAAGATTTCATCTTGAGAATATAATAGAATAGAGAATATATAAAATTACTTTATCACAGTCTTACAACACACAGAAGCCATGCCAAGAAAATATGTAAACAGTATTAAATAAATTGTTTGTGGTACCTGAGTCATCGAACGAAACCCGATCACATTTTGTTGAAGGCGATGTGATGTCACAAACATATAGCCCGCCTGTTACATTCGCTCTCTGTGCTGGCAAAGCTTTAGCTTGAGGTGATCCAACCAACAGCCTGCAGAGAGAAAAAGAAATGAAGATATCTGTATTGTTCAATGCAATAAACCCTGACACATGTGGAAATATGAAAGTATGAAAGGTTAAAATAAACTACATGTGTACAGATACTAGTCTATTCCTTCAGACAGAACTATTTAACCTGGCATGAAAACCATGCCATATATAGCTAGTATTAGAACTTGAATGGAGGAAGAGTTAAAATAGGGTTACCAGATTACTTGATAATTCATGGGCACAAATAATAAAGCACGTTACAGGGCTGCTTGATTTAAATTTAATTGCAATTATTGCAGCCCTTTTAACTGGATTTTCTTGATGTGTCCCTGACTTTTCTAGTGATCTGGTAACCCTAGAAACAAAAGAGCACATGCAGAAAATATTACACTGCCTTATACAAGGACAAAACCATCATCATTGTCAAAATTAAATAAATCAGTTATTTCCAATCTATTCTTGTTCGTGAAACTCTTTTTAGGCACAAACACTATTTTATTCTGATTAAAAAACTATCTATAGCTTCTGTGGTAACATTATCCCTTTATTAAAATGTATAATTTTGTTTAAACCAGGGGATATAAAAGACTGGGTAATAATTCAGCTTTTTAATTAAAAGCCATTAAGAGAACTTGAAAGGAAACTATTCCTTTGGTTAATATTATGCATTTGGATTTTCAGGGATAAATCGAGGGCATTCTCTGGCATATCTGTTGAAACAGCTCCTCCGAAGGAACATTATTGGTGACCCATACAATGAATTTTCTCTGTCTTGGCAAAGACATATGTGATAAGCCAAGAAATAAAAGTGTATTATGACTTGTGGGAGAGTATAAATAGCCAAAAGTAAATGCATTACATTAAGTGGTGTAGTGCAATGAATTTTAAATGAATTCTGCAGTAATCCAAGTGCTAATCTGCTTGATTGGATTCTTAAACTAAATTGTGGCATACTAGGGTCACGGGTACACAGATGTCTGCATGCCAGACGTAGCTCACTGGAACGGGAGGTAGAGACTACAGTTATACTGAATATTACAGCCAAAGAGTGGAATCCATGTACTTGCAGGTTTCAACTTTCAGTTGGGATCCAGGATCTAGTTTGTTATTCTGCCAAATCCCAGCACCAAACAAAATCCAAACCTTCTAATCATACGACTTGAAAGTGCTGGATAATTAAAGGCAACAAAATTATGTTTCAGATAGTATGGTATTCAGTTGAATTGTTTGCCAACAGTGTTATTGGGTTGAATCCAAAAATAATAATAGCATATAGGTATAGGATTGCCCTCAATAGGCTAGCTTAAACTTGAAGTCAGGCAGAGATTTGTGGAGAGGCCACATAGGCCCGGGCCTAGGGCAGCAGGATTTTAGGGGGCGGCATGCTGCCCAGAAACACTTACATTGGTTCAGAAATTTTAATTTCCTGTGTGCCAATTCCCATTGCTCAGTCCTGATGATGAAAATTTGAGCAAATAAAAGGGAGGGGACAAGGGCGACAAATGACAGCAGGCCTAGGGGCACCCAATATGTAAATCCGGTAAAAACCATTTATGGACAGCAGTAACAATACTGGACCATGATAGACAAAGCAAAATATATTAGTATTTTCCTAATTTTTCTAGGTTAATTAAATTAACTGTTTCTGGGTAATGAGTCAACCCCCTCCAACATTTTTTTCTGTTTCACAAACTGTTGAGAATCCCAATATCATAAAACACTGCTGATTTAAACAGATGCAGTCAATACAGTCAAAGGTTTATTTTATAAAAGGTGGAGAATGTGCAAAATGCAAAAAAACAAGAACAATCTAATGTTTTTCACACTTTGCCCCCTGGGCCACAGAGACCTGTGTTCAGCCCATGAATACAGCAATGCTTGCATTCCATTGGCATGTGGCAGGAGGCGCATAGATGGTTTGGCAGGCTGTAAAGACAGGGTTGGGCTCCTTGAGCATAGTCATACCCTGAACACGTGTTTTTTTTTTTTTTTTAAATAAGCAATAAGGGTTGCACTTCTCACCCCGGAGTCTCAGGTAAATGGGTCAGTGACAAGCAAAAAGCTGCATTTACTAAAAAGGGAGATAGAGTCCATTAGAGATCAAGTGAAAGTCCAGTGAGAAACTTTAGAAGGCTTTTAAGGAAAATAACATGGCATCAAAACACAGGGAACCAAACACCTTAGAATACCATTCCATAGTGGGACACTAGTATAGCTATGGGCATATACTGTATGGTTTGTGTGAAAGAGAGAGAGAGAGTGTGTGTGTGTGTACGCCAATTTAACGGTGTTACTATGTAATTATAATCACCATGGATTAAGTAATTTGACTTGCATACTACATGCAAGGTATTGTTGGGCGTTTTGACAAAGGCGAAAAAACACCCCATTACCCAAAGGTTTGGGGAGTCCACATATGAAAAATAGTTCAGAACTACTATCTTGTTTAAGTCTTTGTTTCATCTTGTTTTCTCTCTCACATACTATTTAGCTTTTGAGACAGAGACTTTATGTAAAATAGCCTTCAGAGTCAGAACATGAATCTCAAACGTAGGTGATTTTTGGCTATGTCCCATTACTCCCAGACTATGCTCAGTTACACTTATGCCAATTCTGACAGTGTTGTGTCTTTGCTTACCTGAAATGTCCAAATTATTACAAAATACTTAAGTAACCTATTATGCATAAGCAGGGGATATTACTGTACCGGGCCCTAGCCTAAAGGGGTTAGGCTATTGTGAAAAGTGCAGCACAGCCGGGCCCCCCTTGAACCGTATCTTGAGCAATGACTTCTATTCACTGTGCGTTGTTTCACCAGTGGTTCCTGATTCCATTGAACATCCTGGCCGCCAAAGGTCACTGTTTTCCGGTAAAGTCTTCTTGGTTACCAGCGTCCGTACATCTGTTCAGCTGGGGAGGGGGTGCAATCGCTTCCTGGCTAAGCATGGTGGTTCAGTTCTGTTTCAGGTGCTGTATGGGTGATGGCAATGGGCACAATCAGGCCTGGATTTGTGGAGAGGCTGCCTAGGCCCGGGCATAGGGTGGCAGGATTTTAGGGGACAGCATGCTGTCCAACCACAACCACATTGGTTCAGAAATTTAAATTTCCTGTGTGCCATTTCCCATTTCCGATGATGAAAATTTTAGCAAATAAACGGGATGGGACAGGGGCTCCCTTGTTTATATAGTGCCCACAAGAAACTCTGTTTTGCATTCATTCATTATAACCCACGGGCTGAAACTATGTTACAGGCTAAAAATGGGCCCTGAGCCTGAGCTTACAATCTGCCTCAGCCTAAGAAAAAGGGCCTGTCTAAAAAGATTCCTTGGCGTCAACATTTTTTTTGCGTATAGGGGGCCCTGACCACCAATGGTATTTCAAAAACTTTTATGGGGTACCCTGGTGCCCCAGTTTTTTTTTAATTTATATGGGGGACTTTTTATAAGCTGTGTGTGTGGGGGGTTTACCGTTTTTAGGGCTTTTAGGGCTTTAGCAACACAAGCATGAAAAAGTCCATGGGGATGTCAAATAAGAGCTCTGATTGGCTTTTTGGTAACCCCTATATAGACTGGCAGCCTACAGGAGAGAATGTTTGGCAGGACATCTGTTTTTTTATACAACAAAAACTTGCCTCTAAGCCAGTAATTCAAAAATAAGCACCTGCTTTGAGGCCACTGGGAGCAACATCCAAGGGGTTGGAGAGCAACATGTTGCTCGCGAGCTACTGGTTGGGGATCACTGCTGTAGAGGAATATACATAAACTAATCTCTTCCATGGTCCACCAGCAATCTGAGAGGGTGCAAGTACCAAGCAATACATGTATTAAGGAATTGTATCTTGTAAATTAACTTTTTAGGTAAAGGGGGTAGCGAATGACTTTAACCTAAAACTGGATGCAGACAGGGAAATTCCGGGAGATTCTTTCGCCTGGCGATTAATCGAGGCGACAATCTCCCCGAACTGCCTTCTCCCTGTCCTGTTTAAATTAAAAAGCGCCAGCACCAATGCACACACGGCGAGGCGATTTCTGGAATCGCACTAAGTTGCTTCGTGAGGAAACTTCCGGAAATCGCCGCGCTGCGTGTGTATTGGCACTGACGCTTTTTGATTTAAACAGGCGGCGGACAGGGAGAAGGCAGTTCGGGGAGATTGTCGCCAGCAATTAATCGACAGGCGACAGAATCTCCCCGAATCTCCCTGTCTGCCCCAGCCCTAAGTGAGCAAATTTCTGCACCATTTTCAGATGGAAAAATATTACAGGTGACCCACATCCCCCCTCCCCCCACCCAACTTAGACATATCAGGGTTTCAAAATCTGAATACGTAGGTGTCAAGAAGAGTGTGCCAGTGTAGTAACCAAAACACAGCAGACCCCACAGCCCCAATTCTGCCTAAAATTTCAGGCTGGGTTAGGAAGGCGTTCCCCTTAGCAGGCAACCGGTGCCCCTGAAGATTTTTGGTGGTGGAGGAACGTGGTGTTTTCAACTTATGCCACTACCTACTGCTGATATTTAAGTTGCTCCCAAGAGTCCAGTACTCACCAGCAGCAATATAAATACAAAATCTGGGCCCCTGCTGACATCCTTGGTGATAGAAAACCCTATTGTGCCATGTAATGTCATCAAAGATACTGCTTATGTCATGGAGGATTACTCTAAAATAATTTTGTGATAAATGTATATATATTATAAGAAAACTACTTTGCAACAAATAGGTAAACATATTTGAAACTTTAACTTTTTTGATGATATTATCCCTTTCAATACCTTTACATCAAA
>CM044447.1:73715088-73735484 GCA_024363595.1 Xenopus borealis | reverse complement strand
GCACAGAGCAAACGATGCATGTCTTTTATAAATGGGCCAATCAGATAAGGTTTCGTTTGTTTGAGATTTCAGACACAGAAGCCCTGCAAAGTGATCCAGCTACAGTTGGCATCTAGGCATGCAAAGTGTCAGATTTCAGCAAAACAAGGTATTGGCTCTGTATCTGCTGTTAACGGGGAGTTAAAAACTAGTGAAACGTAAGCTGAGCGTTGCCAAATATACAAAACACACAGACCAAAAAAGTCGCACAAAATTAGCTCACGAGGAAACTTCGGACAACTTCAGAAAACAAAGCGCTCCGGGTGTCATCCCGCCAGCAATTTAAATTCTAGCCGGAGGGGAGGAAGTTCGGGAAACCGCTTGAGGAAGAGCAGAAGGCGATGTGTGCGATAATCTCCGCCAAATAGCACCATGTGTCTCTTAATATGTGCATTGACAGGCCAAAATCAGTGCAGTTGCAGAAACAGGGCCCTGGCCTAAGATACAGTAGCTCCCCTTATTTGATAATGTTCCATTAATTACTAGTTTTTTACAGATTTTATCCTTGTCCATCTAGAAAAAGGGGTCCCAGGAGTGGGGGATTAATTTTTTTTTATTTTTAGGATGATGTGTACTACATGTAGTGGAACTGAATAGGGCCTAGGGCCAATGCATTTTTAAGATTCTTTATATGTAGTTAAGTGGTTGCAAGATATTAATAATCTTCTGTCAGAGAGCTGGGGGGGGGGGCATTTTCTAAGTACCCCTTTGACATTACACTGAAAGAAGGTACACACCAGCAATTGAGCAAGCTCAGACTAAATTCCTTACCTAGAGGTTTACATTTTTGTTGGATTACAGGCTTGTAGGAAATCAATGTAAACTTGCTTATATTCTGTGAGTCGACAAAGCTAAAGACATGTTGTTAGAAGCAGTGTGCGGCCCCACCCAATGACTCACACACCTGCCTTACATATATAGATTCTGTTGCTGCTAATGTAAAAACCACTGTAGTGCAGTTAACAATGAAGCTACAGGAAATCCTTGCACTCCCTTCTCCAGGACACATATGCACACGCACAAACACATCTAGAAAACCGTCCAAGGCAAGTGCTGACACACCCATTGGCCATTTATGGGCTTTAATCTTGATTTCAGAGAAACGGATATTGCAGGAATCCAGAACTTTTCCACTGCCAAACGCCAAGTTTGCTCTTTTGTACAAATGACCTTTATTTCTTACCACTCCTGAAGGACCCAAAAACGAAACATAGATTTCAGAATGTGTGAAGCAAGGCACCTGCTTACTTACACATAGGACTCACAGTAGCCCAGGAGAAAGAAACATCTAAGGTTGTTTTTAAGTTTTAGTCAATCAAGAGTCTATATGAAACATTATGTTAAAGAATGCTGTTTTTTTTTTGCACTTTGTACACTGCATTCGGATCTTGCAGAGTGGCCTCCGGCCTTTGTGCTATGTTTTGGAGTGCAGAGAACTGCTAGCCCCTTGAATAGAGCTCTGCCTGCATTATGCAGCACTCTAGGGGCAGGTGGGGGAGGAACACTGGCATGCCCTCTTAAGTTAGGGAGTGGCAGGAGGAACAGGGCTCTGTCTTTGCCATAGGCAGGTGGGTAAGGACAGGATTTTTGATGCTGCACTTTGCTCCTCACATCGAAATGAAGGTGAATGTTTGTACCTTAACAACCCCTTATTTGAGTTTGATAATGTAGGTATATATATTCTATAGGAATATATTCTATATGCAGGTATATATATTCTATAAATGAAGTCTGTAGCAGTAATTCTTGTCATTGCTATATCTTTTATTATTCAACACGCATGATGTTTGTGTCCTGGATTAATGATGTGCTTACTTGATAATTCAATAAGAATACTAAGATTGATACCGTACACTGAAAACTGAAGACTGATACCGTACACTGAAGCCTTGGAAACTCAAAAGCCCAGGCCTGAAGCTCACGAGCAGGCTCTCCATATTCTATCATACTGCCTGTCTGCTCATGAATGGCAGGGTGTGGGTTCAAGAGATCATCCAGTGATGCTGTTGGATTGCAGACGATCAAAAATGTAAAGAAAAATCCAGCAAAAATTATTGAATGGGGCAACCCATATAATTGATAGAGCTGGTTCACCTCAGGGTAACTTTCACCAGACTAGAAAGCAGCTGTTCCTCTGCACACAAGCATCCAAGCAATAATCAGGTTACAACAGCAGTTTTTCACAGGCAGTAAAGGCAAAACATCTCTCTCCAGCAGTCTGCAAACAGATGGCTTGTTATAAAGCTGTTCTGTCAACTGTAACCTGCCATTTATCTTCATAAACGCTTGTTATGCTAAATACCCCCATACCTTTTAGGAACTTCTGATTTCATTGTACTGAAAGGTAATGTAGTCAGCTTCGGGATTTAAAAACCCTAACTCAAACTTCAAAGCTGTGCCAAATCTGCTGCAACACAAAGGGTTAATTATAATTGTACATGACATCATGTTTATTCTAATAAAGACCTATTAATTATACACAGCATTGCTCAGGTTATTCAGGCACACTGGGGATGTGCAATGAAAACAGAAAGGAAAAGTAACTCCCCAGCTGACATAAGATAGAACCTCTAAAGGTGGCCATACACTTGGTGATATTCTTTGGTGATCGGCCCGTGGACATCCCTCAGTGAGTTTACTTACTAAGCTAAAACCCCATGCCAGCAGTCCTTTCTCCAGAAACTGGCACCCACACTGACCCAGTGGAAACTATGCACCTGAGATGAGGAAGAGTGTGAAGGCAACACAATAGTTGATCTTATGATCCTATTGAAAAACATGCTGATAGCCGCAAATGCATTGATCTGATGAGCTAAGTGGATCTAAAAATTGCATCATATGGAAGTCTGTCAGGAGAGGACTTCATCAACTAGCCAGTCTTCACCAAATGGTATTCAAACCAACTCAATGGATACCTGACCAATCCTTGGTCGAATATCAGGCAGCCAGGCTGTTGGTTTGTCTGCAAGTCAATCATTGTTTCTGTATTTTCTAGTGCAGTTCTGTCCAACTACTTCCATGACATTTATTAACTATAATTATATATATTAACTCTAAGTGTTAATATGACCCGCCTTAGAGAAAACTGGAAATATATACTCAATGATGAAAAATAAAACATTTTTAAGGAAAAGTCTTAAAGGAATTGTTCAGTATAAAAGTAAAAACTGGGTAAATAGATAGGCTGTGCAAAATAAAACATGTTTTCAATATAGTTAGTTAGGCAAAAATGTAATGTATAAAGGCTGGAGTGACTGTAAGTCTAACCTAGCTTTTCAGCTCTCTTTTGTTTACACTGACTGGTTACCCTGGTTACCAGGCAGTAACCAATCAATGACTTGAGGGAGGGCCACATGGGACAAAACTGTTGCTTTTGAATCTGAGCTGAATGCTGAGGATCAATGGCAAACTCACTGAACAGTTATGTCCCATGTGGCCCCCCCTCAAGTCGCTGACTTACTCAGATTTAGAGAGCTGAAAAGCAGGATGTTGTGTTGTATTCTGTTATGTGAGACATCAACTCACTCCAGCTTTTATACATTACATTTTTGGCTAACTAACTATATTAGAAACATTTTTTATTTTGCACAGCCTATCTATTTACCCGGTTTTTATTTTTACCCTGAACTGTTCCTTTAAAAAATCAATCTAACCAGTCCATTAGCCTAGGCTTAGAACAATTAACGGCTTTTCATAAACATGAGGTTACAACCACTCCTAATTTAATACTAGAATGTACAAACCATAGAATTCTCATTTATTACATTTTATTACATTGCTAAAGACAGCTCTGAACTAGTGCATACATGGAACTGGCAAGTTTAATATAAGCACAAGCTGATAAACGTTTACACCTGGTCTGAGAAAAGGCAGTGTGACCTGTATTATATGGTTTATGCCTTGCATTCCCCAGCAGACAGCCTGGCACTAATTGCTGCCCATTCACTGATCTAGTGCAGCAGATATCTGAAGGCTAAAGTGAATAGGGCACTGTAGCAATAAAGCAGGTCAAGGAACTACAAAACTTTATCTTTATGAGCCACCAAGACCTTTTTAGCATAGTTATTCCAGCTCTAATTACCCCAGACAGATGGCTATACCATTCACAGAGCTTTGACAAACCCAGAGGGAGAAAGAAGGTCTTCCAATTTCATTGACAAGATTATCTGTAACTGCCTACCAATTGCCTAAGAATAGACTTTTCCTGACAAAGAAATCACAGAAAGCCAATACGCAACACAGCATGAGCTCCAGATCACATTGTAGGCATCTGGAGCAGGTTGGTGAATACTAAAGTTCAGGAACTTGCTGATATTTATGGCAGAAGCTCATTTGGTGGTCCAACAAATAGGGTCATGTAAATAATTACTATAAATATACTCCTGTTTATTTACAGTGACTGAGATATTACTTTTCTCCTGAGCCAGCAGTAGCTATCCCATAGACCAGTGCTGTATAACTGGTGGCCCACTGGCCCCCCATTGCGTGGCCTCCAAAATGAAAGTCTGCCTGCTGTGACTGCTTACAATGTGTAAGCTTTAAAAGGTATCAGTACTAATATTAACTGGCCCCTGCACTGTTACACCTCAGATTCAGACTGTATGCTCCTGCATTGTAACTGTAACACCTCTACTCTGCCTGACCTGTTCTCCCTGTGTGTGCCATACTCAGTCCCCTCTACACTACCTGTGGGACATGAGCCTGGTAGGTTTTCTTCTGGGGTTTGTTAGAATTTGGATATTGTTGTTAGGGCCCCCTAAGGTGTTTAATCATGTGGCCAGGGGGGGGTGGGGTTGGGGTTTGCTGTGCTATTCACAGGGAAGGAAGGGTCATAAGGATTTGAGGGTATGTTTTAATATATAATAATATATATAATATATAATAATACTTACATTTTTCACAAACGAGTGATATCCTTGCAGTGAACACAAACCATTTGGTTTTTTTGGTGTACTACCACCATTAATGTGGATATGGTCTTAAAAGTTCTTGTGATAACATAGGTGTGGTTGAAAGCAGGTGTGACTTAAAATAAGGAGTGGTCAACACTGACTTCCATTATCGGCCCTCCATCACATAGGCAACACACGGGCCAATAAGCTGCCGACTCGGTCTGTCGGCAGCTTTTATCGGCCCGTGTATGGGGTAGGGATGCGCCGAATCCACTATTTTTGATTCAAACTAATCCTTCCTGAAAGAGTTGGCTAAATACTGAACCAAATCTGAACCCTAATTTGCATATGCAAATTAGGGGTGGGAAGGGGAAAAACTCTGAACCCTAATTTGCATATGCAAATTAGGGGTGGGAAGGGGAAAAAAAATTTACTTCCTTGTTTTGTGCCAAAAAGTCATGTTTCCCACCTTCGCCCTAATTTGCATATGTAAATTAGGATTAGGATTCGGTTCGGGCAGGCTGAAGGATTCAGCCGAATCCAAATCATGCTGAAAAAGGCTGAATCCTGGCCGAATCCCGAACCGAATCCTGGATTCAGTGCATCCCTAGTATGGGGGCCTTTACTCAAGTTAGATATGCTCAAAACTACACCAGCCAATGCCTGGAATGGAAATGTTGTAGCTAGGAATAGTAAATTTTCTTCTATTGCAGGTTTTGGCAAGACTGGTTATTTCCAAGGAGTTATCTATTAATATAACTCCCTTTTTGTAAGGTATTTTTGTGTCCCATAAACAGACACTATAAAATATCAATCTGTAAGGGGTCTTAAAGGGGTTGTTCACTTTCAGACGACTAGTTGTTTTCAGATAGTTCACCAGAATTAACGAGTTTTTCCAATTACTTTCAATTTTCTTTGTGTCACAGTTTATCTTACATTGAAGTGTAAAGTGTAATTTTTCACCTTCTAAAGCAGCTAGGGAGGGGGTTTGCTGACCCTTTAAACTGTTCTAGTCCAGACGAGAAGATTTGGGGAGATTAGGCGCCTTTGAGGCGACTAATCTACCTGAATAGCTGGCAGGTATCTGGCACCCGCTAGCGCTAAAGTCGCCTGTGCCTATTCACATGCGTCGATACGTTTTTCAAAGTCGCTCGAAATTGCCTCACGAGGCAATTTGAGCGACTTTGAAAAACACGACTTATCTCCCTGGATCTTCCTTTGTGGCATAAGCCTAAAACTGATACATTTAGTTGATACATTTCTTATCTTTGTCCCTGCTGAGCAGAATCTCTGGATTTAATTACAGGTAGCTGTTAGAATTGATACAATACTTGCTAATACTCCAGAGATGCTGCTGAGAAATATACCAAGTAAATGTTGCAAAATTGTAACTGTTTAGACACTGCACCTGAATTACTGAGCTGCCAGACTCTAAGGGTGGCCATACAAGGAGAGATCAGCTCGTTTGGTTATGTTGGCGATATGCCCACCTCACAATAGAGGAGATACAGGAGGTTGGATTGTGGGTCTGCAACAATGAACAGATGCGGCCGCAATCCAATCCAACGGGATTTTTAGTCCTGTCTGATCAACATTTGGCCGACTTTCAGCCAGATATCGATCGGTAAAGCCTGTCGGAGGGACCCATACACAGGCTAACATGTATGGCGACCTTAACACCAGAGACGGCAACATCAAACGTTAAACTGATTTTGGAAAAACAGCAAAAAATAAATAATGGAAATTGAAAAAAATCTTTATTGCTGGGGAACAATCTGAAAACAAGTGAAATGAAAGTGTTTTGAACGTGCACAACCCCTTTAAAAGTATATATATATACTATATTATTACACATTTCAAATTATTAAAAAAACTGAGATCTAGCCCATGAGTCATAAAAATCCAGTCATATGTGCGATATGGTTAGTCAAATACCACTGGATATTAAAATTTGATTGGATTTTATTTCAAGTATGTCTATTGCAATTTTCACAAGGCAACTGTATAACAAGAAAAATCCCAATAGCACTGTGTAAATTTCCTAAAGCAAGATCTGCAGCTGTACAATGGAGTTATTGGATATTCCACAAAGAGCTATGATATATGGGCCCCTGCAGAGTCAATGGAGAGAGATTTAACATCATGCACTCTGTCTTCTCCTGGGAGTCAGACCAGCTTAGCAGCAGGACAGGGACATATTATATGCTATTGGTCTCCTGGAACTACATTATGTACCAGGTCACTCTATATTATCATTTATTTATAAAGAGTAAAACATTTTCTGTAGTAAAATGCCATATACTGTAAATACCAACTGATGAAAAAGAGACAAATAGTACCAGATGCAAAGGCTTACATTCTACTGGGGTTATTAAGTGGTTTGAGCAAAATGTGGCTTAGTCCCTTAGTTCACAGCAACCAAATGTTTGCACTGATTATTCATACTCTATAAGTATAAGTTTTGCCCATGTTGGACAGTTAACTCCTTAGAAATCTAAACCAGTAAAGACGTAACTGTTGTGGTAAAGGACATTGCTCTTCTGTCCTTACTAAGTGAATGGCAGGCTTCCCACCAGTCAGTACCTCTGGCTACAATAAACTGCTCTTAAACCACAGGCTTTTTCTTTAGAACTATACAAACTATCATTCTGATTCCATGGTTAAAGATGTAAACCAAAAAATATATAAATATTATTTGTATCAATGCCCCTTGGATGTAATGTATTAAATGAAGAAATGACAGACTCATGACCTTTAGCAGACTTTACTGCAGAAATACTTTTCTACATTTCTAAGGGTCTTAGTCTTAGGCTAAAAAACAGCCCTGTGTTTCTCCATTGTGTGCCCACACATAAAGTATGCAGTCAACAAAGGAACCCAGCATACTTACCCAGAATATGTGGGAGAAAGACAAAAGATTTGTATCAAACAGTATTCCTCTTTATTTTAACTCTTACTGTATGTTGCAGATGAAAGAAATTTAAGCAACTTTGCTGCTGCTCTTTTTTTTTATTATCTGCTTAATTTGCCTTTCTCTGGAACAGACATTTAAAATGCCACCTAGTTGCTAGGACAACCGCAGGGCAGACAGATTTTTATTGCTCTTATTATTTTACTGCTTATTTTTCTGCTCAGGCTTTTTCCTATTCATACTCGACTCAGACAAATGACCAGTTGCTAAGATGAGCCCATAGCAGTCTATATTCCACACCACAGAACAATAGTCACAATAGGACTGCTATCTGGTTGTTAGGCTCACCAATCTTAGCAACTGGACATTTGATCCAGAATAGAACATGCTTAGAACAGTACAAAATAATGGAACAAAAGGAAAAAGTAAAATAATAAATGTTTTGAATGACATGATAACTAAACCCTTGTCAGAGGCTACATTGCTCAGGTGACTGGTCAAACAAGCATAAAAATTTATATGTATTTATATATATATATATATATATATATATATATATATGTGTATGTATAGTATATATATGATGATGTAAACATATACGAAGTTTTAGAGATTTGTTCCACACCCTATAGGTTTTTCCTAGCATTGGTAGTGACATTCACACTTACAGGAATAAGTTGGACAGTGAAGGTATAGGAAATCCTTTATTTGCCCTTTTAAGCATCTTTCGGGGAATATTAAACAGTTCATTGACTGTGAAAGCTTCCCATGTAACTGGGCAGAAACACAGATGCTATAAAACTCGAGTTTGGGATAATTTATAGCCCAAGGTCATAATTTAATTTTATAATGAGTAGAAAGCCTTACCCAGTGTTATACACATAGATCAATGAGCTGAAAATGAGAGGGGTTTTTATACAAAGGATTAATACACAAAATCACAGCCCTGGTGGATACTGGAATAATAATATTACAGTTTAATCCTTTAAACAGATAATTGCACTTATTAAATAGTTGCAACAAAGAATACATACAAACACACATAAGCCTGCCACTTTTTCCTCTGTATTATACTAGCCATACTCCCCACCCCATTGGGTCTTAGGCTGTAATAGGGTGTAGTACATCAACGATTCACAAACACGTTACAGACACTGCAAAAATTAATAGTAACCAATCATCAAATGTTTGGTTGCTATAGGTAATAACACTGTCACAATATGTCTACTTTAAAGGGGCAGTTGAGGATAAAGTTAGAGGGATACTGTCATGGGGGAAAAAATGCATCAGTTAATAGTGCTTCTCCAACAGAATTCTGCACTGTAATCCTTTTCTCAAAAGAGCAAACAGATTTTTTAATATTTCATTTTGAAATCTGACATGGGGTTAGAGATATTGTCAATTTCCCAGATGCCCCCAGTCATGTGCTCTGATAAACTTCAATCACTCTTTACTTCTGTACTGCAAGTTATAGTGATATTACCCCCTCCCTTCCTTCCCCTCCCAGCAGACTAACAACAGAACAATGGGAAGTTAATATAGACAAGAGCTCCCTGACAAAAGATAACAGCTGTCTGGTAGATCTAGAACAGCACTGAATAGTAAAAACCCATGCCCCAATGCAATTCCTTCAGTTACATTGAGAAGGAAAAACAAAAGCCTGCCAGAAAGAAGTTCCCTCCTAACGTGCTGGCACAAGTCACATAACCAGGGGCAATTGACAAAATATGTATACCCCATGTCAGATTTCAAAATTGAATATAAAAAAATCTGTATGCTCTTTTGAGAAATGGATTTCAATGCAGAAGTCTGCTGGAGTAGCACTATTAACTGAGGAGTTTTGAAAAAAAACAAGTTTTCCCATTACATTATCCCATAATATAGATTCAGCAGCACAATGCCTCAACAGTAATAAAATAAAAAAATAAGTCTTGTTGGGTCTTAAATTTGCCCTTAAATATCTCTGCTTCACTGATCCTCGAAGTTTGCACAAAGTTGCACCTTCAGGGTGCTCCTCCACCACTGCACATAAGCATACATAGCTTTATTTACAATTATTTATATGGTATATGGTATATATATATATATATATATATATATATATATATATATATATATATATATATATATATATATATAGTATACATATTGTTTAAGGAGAACAAAATCGCCTCTAATTGAAAACGCTACTACAATAGGCCCTCTACCCATCTCTGGTAACAGGTAATGGCACACAAGACAACACACTGCCAACAATTGCCGCCAATGTATATCCACACAATTAAACAATTGACATACCTGTGGCGATGGTGGACAACGATAGATTATTTTTGGAGCCCCCTGTGTCACTACCGAAAAGGTGACCATTGGTCAAACAGATGAATACTGTACAAAGGGCCATACACATGTATTGTCCTTTTTGTCAAGCCCCACCACCAAAAAAAACTGGAACAGCAGGAAGCATTAATAGTAAATAGGCAATATTAACGCAATAAAATTCTGTGAATTCGGCAATATTATCCCACCAATACCAACTAAACAATTAGTGAATTTGAACAATTGATTAATATATATTTCTCAGAAAAAATCAATGGGTATTGATGAAAAACAAATTACTTGTAGCAAGAAGTGTATCATACCCTTTAGACGCCATTCAGGCGCATTGGAGTATCCAGCGAAAAACAATACAGTTTAATTTACAGCTCATCAATCTTGGGCGGGGAATGCTGGCTGTCAGCTCCTGCTAGGGAATTCATTAGAAATTCCATTTCAAGTGTTTGGATCCCAGAATTCATTGTGAAAATGGAAGGAGGCAGAAAACATTAAACTGCTCTTGAATAAAAAGATGTAATTTATTGCAAGTGTTTTGGAATGTGGAATGTAACCCATGCAGTGTCAGAGGGCCTTAGATCACATGGGAACACAATGCCCTGCTGGCACTTATAGGCATATAAAATGGAAAGCATTCTCTTACTGCTACAGAGTCAGCCCTATTAACCTGACATATACTGGCCCGCAGTACTAGGCAATAATTTGACCTTTACCGATGGGTACGGAAAATCTACCTTAGCAAGTTAGATAAGAAATTGCTTTAACATAATTGTGCCCCCTTTTTAAAGGACAACTAATACACTGGTAAATGTTTATCCTCCTCCAGTAAAAGCTGCAAAGCTGGTGTACACTTCTGATTGAACCCAAGCTATGCCCAAAGTAAATGCCAGCCATAATCATTCAGGGACTCTAATCAGCATCTATGGACTCTAGACAAATGTATTTATCCAGCAGGAGGCAAAATACTGCTGAAAATTATATATCTTATGATTTCATTGAGTTGTTGTTTCATGTCTTGCAAATAAATATCATTCACAGAAATCATTTGTGTGCATGTAGAAAACAGTAATCAACAACAGATGAATCAAATCAGATCAATATTAAATCAGCCAGGGTAGAAAAGAGCAAATGAATTGCCATCTGTATATAGAAAATCAGTGTAGCCCATAAAGCACATAAAGGCAAACAAGAGCAACTGTTGATTTTGACCTTGCCTAGGACGTACCAGGGAGCTCCTGGTTTGAGCAGCTATGTTGGGGCACAAACATTCACATAATGATTGAATAGTGAATACCGCACTTTGGTTGGTTGCCAGCAGGTGCCCTTTAAGTTGAATTTGTATGTAGGTTGGAACAGGTACATTTACCTATTAAATGCAACTTAGACAGATGGTTGTCTCGACATAGTATTTAGTTTTACCTTTATCCTTTATGTGCATATTAATTTTTACATTTCTGTGCTCTGCTGCAGACATCGCATGTCAGGGGGAGTATGGGTGGTTGGTTTATTAAAACTAAATGTTAATAAAGGCCAAAAAAACCTCAGAACTTTACTGTAATAGGCTCAGCTTGTAAATGTGAGTAGTGTGTTTGGCTGGATTAATGTAGCCCAGGGACCTGTATTTTCAACAGACTGGGCCAGGTATGTACCGTCAAGGGATTTCTTTGGCTACAAGAACCAATAACAGTAGCCTAAATACATGATAAAAAGACCTAAAGAACCATTGATCAAGGTACACAAGCCCTATAGCCCTGGGCAGGTGCAGATTTCTGCTGATAGTACCACCTGCCTGTAGGTATATACAATCACTTGGGTGTGCCTAACGTTTGGCACCCCCAAGTGCCTCCAGCCTTTCCTTCTACTTTAAAGAAGATGTGTCAGTATGGCTGTCCTTCTGAAAAGGCAGCCATTAAGTGCTCAGTGTTAATGAGACAAGAGGAAGCAGTTTACAATCCAGATACTTTACAACCATGAATAAATCCATAGCCAGGTTAATAAACAGATTTTAGTATGTATTATTGCATGTACGTATTCAGTTTGATTTGGTCAGCTGTACTCATGTGCCATCAGAAAGAATGTACTTTATAATCCAAAGCTATGGTGATCCTAATTCCTTTCAAGTACAGTACTAGATGTGTCCAAATCAGGCACCCTTTCTGTACTAGTATAAAGATGACCACAACCACAATGTAACGGACAAATATTCATGAATGACCACAGGTCACATATATGCAACAACCTAAAATAGCTAGCTTGGCAATAAGAAACCAAGCCTGAACAACTTTCATAGACAGAGATGTTGGCCCATGTCTTGATAAGGTCATTTTATGTTACTTCACATTGATGAATTGCTGACACTATATACACTATGTACTGTATGTACTTACATAAACGGAGATGAAATAAACAATATGATTGTTTATTCATATCAAACTAGCAAAAATGATTAAGTTGGACTTAGTGACCAATGGGCTGATCAACATCACTTCAATTCCAAATATATGTTGTACACACATGTTTTATCATAAACCAGTGTGTTACAAAATTATACTATACAGTCAACTTGTAGTTTAACAATTTTATTTTCCCTGTCATGGTGGGGAGGGAGAAACCACTTTGAACCTCCTATTCATTAAAAAGGCAGCTTACTGAATAAAGAATAACAAAAGGCATCCTGCTCCAATCCCAGCCCCAAAGCTTCAGAGCTGTGACCTCTTTCGTTGCCTTGGAATTCTTTTCTGTGCAGCAGCAATGTGTACAGGCAAGCAGGGACTACTGTCTGCAAGTGCAGTGTGTCGGAAAGGAATGACAAAGAATTTGAGATATTGGAGGCGGCTGGGAGTGGTCAGACTATCGGATCTCATTTAGTCTGTGCAAATACTACTTAAGAGCTAATCTGCTTTAGTGATCTCCACCCGCTCATTCCAGGGCTTCTACTATATGCCATTAACTTTTCCTTTTACATGCCTCTCTATTACTTGTTCAGTTACAGTCTGAACTATAACGTTAATTTCAGCATGATACATGATATCGATGAATATCGAAGAGCATAGAATAATGTAGGACATCCAAGATAATTAAAAAGGAAAGAAAGCTATTTCTTATGTTTCAGTAGGGCGAAATCCCATAGGACTGTGTTTTCTGGGACAAAACTCATCAGGGTGGCAGTGACAGTCTATGTACTGAACTACACTGTAAAACAGGGGCATTTGCACTATATAAAGTATTACAGAGTCTACTGTATGACATTATAGATTGCTACAGAGAATTCGACCAGCAAACGTTATACACTACAGGAAGAGTCTGCATTGTCCATTAAAAGTACTACACATTGAACTACATAAAGTGGGGTTATTGCATGAAGATTCTGCACACTATGTAATAAACAGTCTTACATTCTGAGGCGTATTCATTAAATTGAAGGCAAGCGCCACCAGTGATGTTGCCCACAGCAACCAATCAGCAGTTGGATTTGAACACCTACACCAAGTATAAATGTTAAAAAATATGAATATCAGTGGCGTAACTACCAGGGGAGCAGGGGTGCAATTTCACCAGGGCCTGCTCCCTCTTTGGGTCCGATGGAAAGGCTAGGAGAACTCCAATGTGCAATTCATAGGGTGAGAGCCCAATAAGGGGGCCCGGGTGCCAATCCTGCACCAGGGTCCACCAGCAAGTAGTTACGCCACTGATGAATATGAATAAAAGTAGAGTAGGATATGCCACAAAAGAGCTACACTGCTGAAGTGCTTGCATTGTTTATGCATTCCTTCCCATTCTACACCATATTTGAATTCCACACAAGTAAATCTACTGGAAAATATTTAAGATATAAGCACTATAACATATATGTTCTACTGGAAAAAAACAATACAATACAGGGTCCAGGAAACAGCACTCTAATGAAGATTTGGTGCTGTGATTTATCAACTGTCAGATTTTATGCTCAAATTATGCTCAGGGATCATCTTTGGCATATTATCCTGTGTACTACAATCCCCATGTCTCCTGTTTAATTCTCCCAGCTGGAAATTATAATTGCAGGATTCAGAATCCTTAATGACTTGAAAATGATTTTTATAAAATTGTAGGTCCCCCAGGGTCAGGAATGTTCCTGCCACACTATGCCAGGAGACAATCATCTCACTGAGATCCACATCCATGGGAAAAGTGGTCACACGGTCTTCATGTCATCTTTTTCTAGCAATGTACTTTACAGAAATGTACTTTAAAAACATCCACTCAAATTTCTTGACTGGTTAAAGTGGCATTATGAAAGTTTCCATTCCCTAGGGTGTGCTCAGACAACCACTCACGGATAAAATGATGCACAGTATATACTTGGAAAGTCCATCGTGTGGCCCTCAAGCAGGGCCAACTCACTCATTTGCATCGTATTAGCTGTTATATTTTCTCAATCTATATAGTGATTTTCAGAGTCACTCCTTGTCTAAATATTATACTTAAACATAAAACTCTAAAATACTTTAAACATAAAACTCTGGGTTTGCTTTAGATATATCAGGTGCCGGTCGGTTAAACCCTCTCACCGATGTGCAAAGCACAACACAAAGTCACCAAGAGGACATTTCTAACAAACATTGACTGCAGCAGTTCAACAAAACACTTTCTGTGGTTTTCCAGTTAGAACCCTCCACCCCTCTCTGTCCTTGCAGGGAAGCTTTACTGCCGTGCTGACAGTCAGCATACAAAAAAGCCAGCCCAGTGTGAAAAGCTAACACAAGTAAGCAGGGAACAATGCAAACATTAGGAGATGGGCGAATGAACAGGCTAGCAATTGACTCCCTGTGCTGTGATAGTTTGAGTTTCATTATTTTGGCCACCAAGAAAGGTCATATGTCTGTCTTAGTGGTGGCAGGGCCCTGGGATGAAAAACAAACTTTTGTGGGACCTCAGTTTTTCTAAATAATAGGTCTTTACTATGTTGAACTGCATCATCAAACTAAGTTACAGTGTTGCTGGTCCTAGGATCTCTTAAACTTTCAATATACTATTTCTGCCTAGGGGTCCTGCTGTGCAGTGTTTTGGGTAGTTAGTCAAAACTGTTTTTAAAAAGGCAGCTTATATATTAGCATAGAAGATCTTTTCAATAGAACTTATCATCATTACTTGGTAAGCTCAATATGTATTGAATTGTATAAGAGATGCAGCAGTTAGACGCACAACTGCTGACATAATTTGCCTAGCAACGTGAATTATATGAAACTGTATCCGCCCTGTTTAATATAATAATATATAAGGGATTATATACGGGATATGTAGAGAGTGCAAGTCACTACACAGTGAGATAGTTTGGCAGGAAACAAAGTACACACAAAGCAAGAACAGAAATGGCAACAATAAGTTTAAACGTCCTGCTTCATTATCCAGCAGTTTAATGATCAACTCTGGAGATCAAACAATCGCACTGTTGCAAAGTTCACAGCATACAGCACCTGGTGAGTTAAAGGAGAATCTCTCCCAACCAAGGAAATATATATTCAAAAGGGTCCCAATATATATTGCTCAGAGAACAGAAATCTGATATATTTATTCCTTGCCGAGAGATTCAGTCATTAGAAGCATAAATGGCGAAGCAGCCACCAACCTACTGTGCATACAGATACAACCTGTCTCTGCCAGACAGAATAATGAGGAAGTCTCTTTCACTGTGCAACGCGTGACTGCAATGAAAGGCAAACAGGCTGGCAATGTTATTGGACTGAGCCACTTGACCACTGCAGAATTTCTTCATGGTACCCTCAGGAAAACGAATGGAGTCAGCACAAGAGTTTCTGCAGCAGTTGTTACATATCATTCCCATGCACTTCTGGGTTAAACATTACCCTGCAAACACCGATTGTGACAATAGAAAGCTGTGTCTGTGAGACAATGTTTGCCCCAACAGGGCATTTCAGCAAAATTCAGTCAAAACTGTCCCAGGCAGTTAGGAGCAATTACAGGTGTCAGATGTAATTTAATTCTAGAAAAGTGCCAATGATTTATAAACAATGTGCAGAGTTGCGTTTAAAATAAATAAACATAGATGTTACAGTTTAACAATATTTTACAAAAAGTGGATGTAAATCCCAATCGCTACAATGGTCTAATGCCTAGAAATGTTTTTCACTGGCACAAATCACCCAACTATACCTACTAAACTACAGCCACAGTCTCTTCCCAGAGGCTATTATCCCAATGTTACTATAGGCACCATCTCTTCCTACTATTAGTGCTATGCTACAGTCATAGTCCCTTCCCAGAGACTATTATCCCCACTGCTACTATAGACACCATCTCTCCCTACTATACCTGCTATCCCACAGCCACACTCCCTTCACAGATATTATTATCACACTACTACCATAGGCACCATCTCTTCCTATTATTAGTGCTATCCTACAGTCACAGTCCCTTCCCAGAGACTATTATCCCCACTGCTACTATAGACCCCATCTCTCCCTACTATATGTGCTATCCCACAGCCACAGTCCCTTCACAGAGACTATTATCTCCATTGCTTCTAACCATCTCTCCCGAGCACCTACCATACCTGCAGCTTCACAGCCAAAGTCCCTTCCCAAACCAGAGACAAAGCACATTGCTACTAGGGGCAGTGTTGTTGCACGACAATCCCCATTGCTACTAAGAGCTGCAGTGCTAGCTGCATAGGCAACAAGTAGATTTGCTGTGTGTCTGTGTTTAACCACGCTTTTCCTACAACTGCTCTCAGTGAGACACCACCTTGCCCTCACGGGACCCCCAACCAAAGTCAACTCTGTTCCTAGCGAGAATTCAAAATGCAATTGTTGCCCTTCAGGCCGGGCAAGCAGTATGGGGACTTACAGCCTCCTGTCCACTGGGTCCAGCTGCCAGTGCATGGCCATGGAAAAGCCGAACAAGCTCCCAGGGTCCCCGCTTTTGGAGATGACATTCTCAGTATCCAAGTTAAAAGCAGCAATGAAGGTGCAGCAGTAGCCGAGCAGCAGGTTAATCCGAGCCACCGCGAGTTGCATGTTGCAGAGTTCTATTATTCTCCAGTGGCAGTGCCAAATAACAAATCCTCGGGTTTCTCCCAGGTTCCTTTCCTGCCCCCCTTCTTGTGCCCTTTCCCTGCGCCCGTCCCACTCTTGCAGGCTCACACTGAATGGGACTGTTGTTCTCCAGAGAGTAGAAGATTTTTATATGAATTGCTGAGGGAGCAAACCCCGCCCTGCTGTCTAAGCTCACAGCCCGGGGATCCGTTCTTTTCTTCTTTCTCTCAGTGCTTCCCCGCCCAGGCCACCACTTGCTCGGCTCTCCTGTGCTGGCGGGCTTGTGAGCAGGTGTGCTGTCAGTGTGCGCATACATACAGCGACGGGCGGCGCTTACACTGGGCGAGCCTGTGCCTTGGCTCAGCTCCAAGCTGTCCTGCCTTGCTGTACCTCAGGTAGCGCAAAGTCTGTCTGAGCTGATCGTGTACCTCAGTCTGTGCTGCCCAGGGACGAATTAGTTAGGGTCTTGTTCAGTTTGGTGCCTCCCCCCAACTTTACTTTTCACAACTTCTAGTGTTGCTACGCCTTTAGTACCAGCCGCATACTGATTCCACCAGTAGCAATTCATATACATGCATGCTGCATGGTTGCACATAAATCAGTAAAGTCTGCAGCATACATTCAATCCAATATAATTGCTAGTTAGCCCTACAGGATGTGGATTCCATATAAGCAGGATTTACATAGCGGGCGCCCCTAGGCCCACTGCCGTTTGTCGCCCCCATACCCTTTATTTGCAAATTTTCATCATCAGGACTGCAGCGATGGGCATTGGCACATGGGAAATTAAAAAAACTATAATATCTCCAGTGTATCCCCAGTGTTTCTGAATCAATGTGGGCGTGGCTGGGCAGCATGCCGCCCCCTAAAATCCTGCCGCACTAGGCCCAGGCCTAGGTGGCCTTTCCACTAATCGGGGCCTGCATGTAAGGACGGTAATGGACTTTGTCACCCGTGATAAATAATCTGTACTACTGCTGGAGACAAATCTCCCAAAAATGCTTTCCCACCACAAATAGTTTAAATCGCTGGTTGGAAAACATGCATGCCACTTAGTTTTTCAGAAGCTGCACAGTGTTACCTTGTGAAGAAACTTTGGGCGGCTGTTTTAGAAATACAAAGAGACATATGTTTTCCTCCCAACAATTTATATTATTGCCAGTGGGAAAGCATTTTCAGGAGATTTGTCACTCATAGCACATAGCTGTCAACATAAACTGCTGAAGTGCTGAGGGATAATGGGGTGCGTGCAGGGCACCACAGAAATTTGTGGGTGTGGTTTATTTAGCATACAGGCAGTACTGGGGGGATGTACTTAATTGACAGGAAATCTGGGGAGGATGGTGAGAAATTTAGATGACATGAAAAATGGTGATAGTTCTTGGGCGCTAAATCTTGCTGTGTGCCATGGCCCTAAAGCGGTGAGGTGGCAACCCTAACAACAACCTCTTTCTGAACATCACTCTTTCTGCAGGGGTACCAGCTCTGTATCTTGTTTTCTTCCCTACTGCAGGTCTACCGATTCGGCAGCTTATCTGCCCGTGTGTGGGGGCTTCCGACTGATCGATATCAAGCCAAAAATCAGCCTGATATTGATCAGGCAGTTTTGATTATTCCTGCGATAGAGGACTGCATCAGCTAGTTGATGCGGTCCTACAACCTGTCGGCACCCACTCACTTTGTTGTAACCCAATCGTTCGGCCGCCTCCTGATTTGTTACCCTGGGCAAATGCCCCTAATGTTTTACTTAACCCTTGGTGCAGATTCAAGCATCGAAGTTCACGGGTGCCATCTTCAGCCGCTTCGGTAATCTTCAGAATGAGACCGGCACTTAAGTGAGTTTCAGTGTATGCGCAGTTGTCTGGAAACAGAAAATTGTTCCGACTTTGCATATGCCTTCACGCTGGTCTCATTCGGAAGTTTTCTAAAGAAAACAAGATGGTGCCCGTGAACTCCGATGCTTGAATCTATACCAAGGGGTAAGTAAACCGTTAGGGACAGTTGACGGGGTAATACTTAGGGTGGGGGGTCTATATAGATTAGTGGGGTAGGAGTTTTTTAAGTTTAGGGTTGAATTCTCAAGAGAATCTTATCTTGTATGGCCACTTTTAAGGGCTGTGAACGCCACGGCGCAATGTATGCAGATCCAATGTTCTGAAAGGAAACGCAGGCGACCGGTCGGAGGGGCAGAATGTAAGTTAATGAAACATGGCAGCTGCAAACCATATGCAGACGCAGTCAGATGAAGACGCAGTTTGCATCGTTCGCATCCAACATCCAGCATCTGGTGCATGTAGTTTGTAGCTGCGATGTTTCATTAACGTATATTATATTCTGACCCTCCAACTGGTCACGTGTGTTTCCTCTGGTGCTGCCTCCCACAAGTTCTGTTATGTGATGGGTGTGGCTTGCTTTCCATTAGTTAATTGAAACCCTTATACCATCAGTTGGTGATGCTGTATAATAATAATAATAATAATAATAATAAAATGATATGAATATGAGTTAATGTAGTACATTGTATAGTATACTCGAACTAGGCAAAGCAAAGAGCTTTAGCCTGGACCTAGTTGATGCCACCATCAAGGATTGCCCATGGAAATTAGTAGCATCTCCTCATAGTGCCCTGGTGTTTTATGCTTGTTTGAATGGAGTCTAGGGACTATATGCTAGAAATTTCACTTCCATGACAGGTTGTTATGAAGTAATAATCAATAATATTGATATATAATCACTTTAAAATTGAGTTGGATGAGTTCAGATAATTCCCATTAATATGAATAAAGGAATATTTCTGGGTAGTTTGAACCCTGCCTAAGGAACTACAATACACTTGGGAGAAGAAATTCTTGAAATTGATTGTGTGTCACTGCTTTAATGTTTCCCTGTAACCAACTCTATATTTGTTTGATGTCCTAGGACCTAGGTGATGGACTTTCAAGCACCACTTCACCAATTGTTGTATGTGCATTATAGTCTGCATGTGTGCTGATTGTGGAAAATTGGGGTACCCCGTCTTCCTCAGGTGTGTTGTATGATTTATCAGCAAGTGTTTATCAGTGGCCTGGAGGGACTTTGTTTTTTTAAGTATCCGGTGCCCCAAAATGAATAGGTATTTTTTCATAGGTATATGGGTCAATAGAATGGAGGTTTGTTGGTGGAATTAAGAAACTGATTGGGGGGGGGGGG
>CM044447.1:73700237-73713263 GCA_024363595.1 Xenopus borealis | reverse complement strand
CTACCGTTTGCCGACCTGAGCGTAACTTCGTACTTTAGTGAATTTGTGCCTGGCAAAGTGTGCCCAACGCTAGTGAAGCTAACGCTAGCGACTTTTCGGTTCTGAATTTGCCCCATAGATACAATGAAGGTCTTCTCACATTTTGTTTACCACGAATGGGTAATTTGTTTATACAATATCAATATCTGCCCGTGTATTGGCCGCCTTTAAGGAGAGCATCACTTGCTATATGATGGATTGTGATTCCAGCTGTTCATTTTGATAGGATTACCAGTATAGAAAATGTTCTTCAACATTTTATCAACATGCATCATTGATTCATGTGGACAAATATTGGAAGACAACATTTAAGGGGGAAAAATAGTTCCAGCTTCCATTGGGTCACTACTTTACCACAAAAAAGTGATTATTTGTGTGTATTATAAATAATATCCACTGTACATTTCAGGAACCCGCAGCAGGCTCATTCTACTGCTGGAATTATAATGGTTGGGGAAGTGGAATCATATTGGTTGGGGAGTCCACACCTTATTACCTAGAAAGAATACATGCTGTTCTGAGTGTATGTTGGGTATGCAGAACATGCAATGCTTTCTAAACAGTTACAAAACTGGATTTGTGTTTTTGCTTTCAGCAGGTGGAAGGGAAGCAGTTTTCCTCTGGGCTCCCCATTGTCAGGGGTTTGTAATGTACAATGCCAAAATCAGCATGAAGTGGTATGAGACAGAGTTAATCTCTTCCACTATCATAAAATATGAAACATGACACATACTGAAGGATATAAAGATTTATGCCAAATGACACATATATATTTCAGCCATCTCTAAGCTTTGTTCCTCCAGTTGTATTTTGCAATTTGTTGTATTTGCAATTGCAACTCCTAATAAACCACTGACACTGAAACCACTGACTGATCTAAAGCAGGTAGTGTAGGGAAGCATGAGACAGGGGCATATCATTGGACTTCTGCACCTAAGATGATACAGTGGCTCTCTCCCAACAAACATTAAAACTGGCAAATGTTAACAAATGTATATACTTGTTTTAAAATTTTCCTAATTTCCACACGTGCACAAATATACACACAGGAACACATACATTGTTGCTGCTGTGACAATAGGTTAGGTTATGTTAATGGAAACTTTGCTTACAGGGAAAAGGAAACAGAAAAGTTCTTCAAAGCTCACATTTGCAAAGAAATTATCAAATGTATTTCCCTTTAGAAGAAATTCTTTATTTGGCATCAGTGTTTCCTTGGTTTAAAAAAAGAGGACATGCTGTTTCATGCTGGGGGAATAGTTTGTACATTATGAACTGAAAATACACCTTTATACTATGTTAGTTGTATAGTGTATGTACAACCCTTGAAATAGTTTGTTTAGTAGAAACCACAGCACAACATATGTACAGAACATATTGATATCATGTGCACAAAACCCATTTATATTTATACATAATGTATGAACAAGTGCTGACCCATTGGCTGAGGAGAATTTGTAGGTTTGCTTTAACCAAGGCCGGTGATATGAGTTTACACATATCAGGAAATAAATGTTCTGGGTGCACTAATACTTCATACAATACTTTTTAGTTGTGCTTTTTTTCAGAGAACCAACCCAGTTGAGTTATAAACAAGCTGCAATGTAGCCATGTCTTCTTCTGCCCAAGCTATGCCCATTCTGCCCACAGATACACCCTTGTTTCTAGGCCATGCCCCAACCATGAGCCCTGATCTGCCAGCAGAGGATTTTTTCCCATCAGTGACTCAAATGTAGGTGCAGATCTAACAACGGCTGACTGTTGTTACTTTGGGTGAGAGGGGGCAAATCAAGTTGGCTTCCAAGTGGTCTTACAGTCAGAAATACATGAACATTTTCACTAAAAGTCTTGGCTAGAAGTTAGCTGTCATCCAACCACAGAAGAATTGCTGTGGTTAGTGCCTCTCTGAAATTGTCACCAGAAAACATGAACCAGCACTCTGTTTTGGACATGCTTTGTATAAATATATAAAGGGCTTTACAGTCTCTGGTAGCATACTCAATAACGTATCTTCAGTGGACTCAAAAAATAGCATAGTTATTATTGCTTTCATCTAAATCAGCTAGGAGATAAAGAGGGTCTTTCTGAGGTCTATTCTCACACTGGCAACTGAAGCATTTATTGTTAAAAATCTTATGCATATAAAAGAAACTAAAATAGGAATTTGTCAAGACACACATAGGTACACCAAGCCAATTGGAGAGAGAAGACAATCCTCATTGGTGGAGTATGTTTGAACATTTAATTAATGCACAAAAGCATTAATACAGATACAAAATGTAATACACAAGTACAGTATATCAAGAGAAAATGTATAGGTATCTGATCTGGAAACCCGTTATACAGAAAGCTCAGAATTATGGGAAAGCCATCTCCCTGCAGTCTGCATAATAAATAAAACAGTATCTTGTACTTGATCTCAACTAAAATATAATTAATCCTTATTGGAGGCAAAATAATCCCATTGAATTTACTGAATGTTTAAATGGTTTTGCAGAATATTTAAAGCATGATGATCCAAATACAAATACATTTAAAATTCCTTAATGTAAGAATGATCCAGTATTTTATTTTGTCCCCATTTTTACTGTATTTCTAGATTGTGTTGTCTACCAACTTCCTCTTAATACCTTCTTGATCATCACTGGGCATTACTCACATCCTGTTTAATGCTAATCTCACAGTGGCACCCTGCTGGCACCAAATGCAGGCATCATACAATTATGTAAGAGTACAATTAAGTAGTTAAACAATCATTTGTATTTGACTCTTTATTACTGCACCTATGTTATCTTAAATACTTCAATCTTGATAGTATCACCTTCATGTCTTTCATGTTGTTTCTGATCTTTAATTTCCTGGCACACCCACAACTTGTTTATCAACACCAGAGAACAGATGTTCCCCTGGAGAAAACGGCAATATGTTCAAATGTTAATTTGAGCCTTGGATTTTTTTGCAGGCTGAGAGAAGCGGATCCGCTCCCTTCCCAAGATCTATTTATCTGCACTGAAAAGTACTGTTCTGCTTGCATTCAGGCACACAGAGCGAAGGTCAACCTGAAAATGAGTGTTCAGAGAGGGCAGACTTTGGCCCTTAAAGGAGAAGTCAACCTATAATGCGCTGAACCCCATGCCCCCCTCCCCCCGGACTACTTCCCCCCCAAGCAAATGCCCCTAAGTTGCAAGTTACCCCCTCAGCGCAGGTCCTGACTGTGGAGTTTGCAGACGCAATCTCCCGTGCAGTCTTCTTCCAGGATCCATTGGTGTTTGGCGGCGTATGCGCAGTAGGAGCATTTGCCAGTTCAGCTCTACTGCGCATGCTCAGAAAGTCACAAAGTTTAAATTGGAAAAATTTGTGACTTTTGATGCATGCCATTAGAGCTGAACCGGCAAATGCTGCTACTGCGCATGCGCCGCCAATCAAGAGGAATCCAGGAAGAAGACGGCTGGGGAGAAGATGGCGCCTGCAAACTCTATGGTCAGGACCTCCACTGAGGGGGTAAGTAGCAACTTAGGGGCATTTGCCCAGGGGGGGAGTAGGGGAGAGGGTGCTTACGGGGGCAGGGGGCATGGGGTTCAGTGCATTATAGGTTGACTTCTCCTTTAAACACATAAGGATTGCTGTTAGCCTTAAGCTAGCCATACACTATAGGATCTGCTGATTTGGCAAGATCTCCAAAACATGCGGATTGTTACCACGATATGCTTAATCTGATCGGTGGCCCTAGGGTCAAACAATCAGATAACAATGGCAGGAATAGGAAATGTCTGAGCAAGGACCGCATCAACTAGCCGATGTGGTACTTGATCCAACAGGAAAATCAAACCTGCTCAATTGACAACTGCCTGATTTATGGCCAGATTTTGTACAGGTGGGCCCATCAGAGGGCTCCATACACAGGCAAATAAGACAACAAACTGTTCTAAATAAATTGTATGGCCATCTTTAGAATGCCTCTCAGACTAAACACAAGCGTCACAAAAAGATTATTGGTCAGTTCTGTGTTTCTCCACTAAACTAATTACCGTTTGCTACGTGTGTCCCTTGGCTCACCATTAGAGTGACCATTATGTGATCTGATCAGTAACGGTTGGACAGACACAACAGCAGGCTAGCATTATAGCAAGGTTTACAGATTAATAACTGAAATAAAAAACTAATAGAATACAAAGTGCAAAAACCAGACGCACCATGTTTTACAACCATGATACACCTTTCCCTGCTATTTTGCTTCTGCTCCTGTCAAATACATATTTTTAAAATACATTGTTATTAAAAAGACCGCTGTGGGTGTTTCCTCCCCTTATAAACAGTTGTCTGGCCAACAATAGCCCTAGGAGCAACATATTGGTACCCAACATGCACTCCTTTTACTACCATTTCAGAGAAAGCCTCTGAGTGCAACACTCAAACTATGTGCTGCACCTTGTGCCGCATGCACTAATGAAGGTGAAACAACAAGTGCCAAGAGCCCATTTTGGCCTCATTACCGTTTGTTACTTGCACTTACACCTTAAAAATTAGATCTTCAGTATCATAAGTCACAAGAAAAAGCACAATCGGTTTCGACTGCAGCTGACAGTTGAGAATTTTTGGTTGTACTAATGATATCTCAAATGGCAACACATTCAGAGAGGTCACTTTCAGAACCACATAGCTGCTGCCAATGGCACATGTGGAAGGTGCCACATAGTTTCTATGCACATTCTGTATCTGAACCTTGGCAGAAAGTAAACAAAATCACTGTTCTTAATGACAAAAGGAATCTGTAATTAGTGACTACTACCTTTGTAGTCCAGTGCTACCTCCCCCATAACAGGTATTCTCAGGGACACAAAATCTCTCCCAGAGCTCCCAAAACATCTGCAGGGCTACAGTACAGTGTTTTTCCCAACAATTCCAAACTTGGAGCAGTGATTCAAACACGTTCACGACTTGCCTTGTCTGCTTTACAAGCAGATGTATAAGAACACAAGTTCTAGCTTCTATGGATTTTTGATCTGTGATGTTTGTTGTGCTTGTTACCTTATTTATTCATATTCCCTCATGTGTAAAACACCATGAAAATGTTCACTAATTACTGACATATTTGCATATTCTCTCAGTTTTGTCTGGAGACCAGCTTCTCAGGCGGCTTCTTGGGATACTCAGTTGCTTGGTTGCTATCATTAATAGACATAGTTGAAAAGTTGTTATTACTTTACTACCTACCTACCCCCATCATTTGTACCTGTATAGTCCCTGCTATTGTTAAAACACATTATTCACCAAATAGTGGACTGCTATACTTTGCAAGTACTAATTAATTCTTCAGTTTCCAGACTTGGTATATAATATAACACTATTTAAAAAAGCACACTTTGGAGAAAAAGAACATTTAATTATTCTGCCCAGTACCCAGGTAGTTTTAAAAAAAATTGAATCATGGCAATGATGGCAGTTGACATAAGGGTTTCTTTATTTGATCATTGGAAGTTGAAATGGCTTAAGGAAAATGCGTGAAAGTTACTGTTTAGACAGATATGCCATTGTACAGGGCGAGTCAGTATATGGAGAATGAGGTAACTATACTTAGACACAGACAAGCTCCTTTTAGGGTGGGTATTTGTGGAGTGTTAAAGTAGTCTTAGTTTTCCAGCCTATAACAGAGTTTACCTTTCCTAAATACCTGCTTGGTCGCTGCTAGTTACAGGAATGTGGAAAATGAATGACACATTCATGTGATATGACACTGGAAAAGAAGCATTTGCACTGAATGCTAGTGTTTAGCCTTGTGTTTTTCCTTTAAAATTCCTATGTGCTTCTGACAGGAATATCAAATGTTCAGCCATTCAGCTGCTAACAGAGAATTCTGGAGCTTGCTGGTTACAAAATCCTTTGTGCAGCTTGTTTTATCAACATATTTGGTAAAATTAACCTTTTTTAAATGTGGCATTCATGGTCTGGGGATAAATATATATATATAGGCAAATGCCCAGGAGCTAACTACTGATTCATGTAACATTATTATAGTATATAGATGCACACTGGCACTATAATGAAGTAATGAAGTGGAAAAAAATCTAAATTTATTTGTCAACCTTTAAGTCTCTTTGTGAGACCTTTCAGAAGACACACAAAAAACTGAAAAATTGCTTCACTGAACCAAGGTTTCATGCTGCACATAAATGTTCATTGATTAATTCCGCTCTTTTTTGTATATCCAAAAGCTAATAGCAACTGTTTTTAGGGTGTTCTACTTTGGGTACTATGGCACACATGGTGGACCTGACCCTAGGCCATTTGCTTTTGGTCTAGGGTATATATATATATATATATATATATATATTACCAGCAGCACAACAGACACTAGCAAAATCCTGGAAATAAATGATATATTAATGAAAAATTAACCAGTATTACATTAGACAAACACAACTTGTGGCAACACAGTCACACAGAACAGATTTTGACTCCGAAATGCATACAAATGGGTTCAGGGTGCAGACACAGAGGAACACTCACAGATTCTTGTTCTGCAGGCTATGAATCAGCCCAGTGTGCTATAGCCTTATATACAATTAATGAAGGAACACTTCCCCCACAGACTCCTGTAACTTTATGGTTACTTAGTGGAGACAGCCCACCTTCCCTTTTTCTTGTTATTGCTTTTGAGAAATATCATCAGGGCTCTGTTTTATATTTCTGAGTTATTGTAATATATACGCATATGTGTTTTGTGAGATTTCTAAAAAAAACTTAATAAAAACCTATTGTAACAATAAAGGGATTTATGGAATTTATCTGGTTCCAGATTTATAGCATTATACTCAACAGAAGCTCTTTAGAACCCTTATAATTTATGTCGCTGCTGCATTGCTGTAATTTAACATGCTTTTAAACATGTAGAATCCTTTCACTAACAAGCAGAAAGGGACATTTGTTCAAATGAATACTGTTCAGTAGCATTTGTCTTCCTAGCTCTTGACATATGTAGGGAATGCATGCCAAACATTGTGCAGGAGTACCAACATAGGAAGGGCAGATGCAAATTTTAATTTAAACAATTATTGTTTATTATCTTTTATATGAAAATATTAAAGTGTAGTAAACTATAATGGGGAATAAATTAAAAAGCAACAAATTTAAAGTGAAATTATAACCTTAAACATTGCACATTTATATAAAAATATATCACATACCAATATTTAAAACATATTTTCATGAAATATTAATCTAAAGCCTGTTTGTATGGTTTTCTCTTGTCCCTCCAACCCTCCAAAACTATAGAAGCAGGTAAGCTGACTCCTGATTAAATTAATCCCAGTGTGGAGAGTGAATTTGATCAGGACCATAGATTGTTAGATCCACTGGAGCAGGGACAGATGTGAATGATGAACTATATTTACAAAATTAAGTTGGGTTTAGAAAAGACCATAGTCCATCACCTTCAACCCCTCCAATGAATGGTCTGGCCTAAAAGTGACAATACATTTGTGGCACACCCATTTACTGTGCATTGTGGGTATTTGTCACTCTGAACTCCTTTAAAACGTAAATATTTTGCTAATAGTTTAGCTGTAACTACTGTAATATAATTTAACAATATTACACATTACATAATATAACATCCACCATATATATTTTAAATATAAGAAGCTGTTTCTAGCTTTGTGTACAATTTTCATGGATTTATTTTGGGGTTCCATTTTTTCACTGATGTTTTCAAAATTTGGAGCGTTCTCTTTTTATATATAATAATATAGAGGTTTAGAAAAAAGAGCATATACTAGGTTCTCTAAAATGCATTTGTTATAGTATTATGACTTGCCATTGGGAAGGTCAAAATGTGTCTAAATGTGTCTAAAGAATAGGTCAGTTGCATACTGTACAGTCAGATTCTGGTGTGATCACAAAAGGATACAGGACAACGCGACTATCCTATAGCCAATCCAGTAGACATTCTGCAAATTGCCACCTGTAAATTAATTATTTAGGTACATGCTTATATTAAGCCATACAAAAAGCTGGTTGGAAATGTTGTGCAGATTTAAATATTCATTCAATCCCAACACAAGAGGGCTTTAGAACAAGGAAATGATTGGCTTTGAACTGATGCCGGTAATGCATCAGGAGCACTCAAAGAATTCTGTACTGTGTAGTCTGCATGTAGCACATGGTATTGAACAGTGTTGTGGTCCTTTTATTCATAAAATGAATGGAATCCCAAGTCCTTATTTGACTAATACTTAAAGCCTCATCGCCATGCAAACTATGTTCTGAGCTCCCCTGAAGTGAAGCCTTAGCAAAAACAAAGAGCACATGGAAGTGAGAGCCTTTGCTTTCTATTCATGCTCACAATTCCTGTGAATGACGTAGGGCTTCAGAATGTGAATGCATAGGGAATATGTTAAACACTGTTAAGCAGTATAATTGCTCCTGCAAGAATACACCTCTCAAAGTTATTATCACATCAATTGTAGGAAGTGTAAAGGTCATATTGATCTAAGTATCGGATGTCAGGAATAGTGGAATGAAAAAGAAACCTTTTAATGGAAGTCATGATGGATTTAGCAACTATTCATGCCATAAAGAGTTTCTACAGATTCACAAAGCAACTTGATTGTGTGAGTAGTTTTGGCACTCCAGTTGTTATAGAATATAACTCAAACACTGGCTGTAAATAAACACCTGATCACCCCAATGCTTCTGTGCTGTCTGTCATTCATGTTAAAGGAAAACTATACCCCGAAAATGAATTTTTGAGCAACCGATAGTTTATATCAAATCAAGTGACATATTAAAGAATCTTACCAAACTGGAATATATATTTAAGTAAATATTGCCCTTTACATCTCTTGCCTTGAACCACCATTTAGTGATGGTCTGTGTGCTGCCTCAGAGATCACCTAACCAGAAATATTTCAACTCTAACTGTAACAGGAAGAAGTGTTGAAGCAAAAGACAGAACTCTGTCTGTTAATTGGCTTGTGTGACCTAACTTTATAGTTTGTTTGGTATGTTTGTGTGCACCGTTGGATCCTAGGATCCCAGGAGGCTGTCCTTATTTTTTAAAATGGATATTTTCTATTTATGATTACCCAATGGCACATGCTACTAAAAAAGTGTATTATTATGAAAATGGTTTATTTACATGAAGCAGGGTTTTACGTATGAGTTGTTTTATGCAATATCTTTTTATAGAGACCTACATTGTTCGGGGGGTATAGTTTTCCTTTAATAGAAACCACCTTTCATTATCAGAAATGGCGTGGTAACATGCAGTTTTCATGATAGAAAATGACAAGCTGCATGGGGCAGATTCAGGTAATTTTATAAACAGCTGAAAAATGCCATAAGAGAATACCTTACAAACAGGCATTTTGTTTGTGCAGTCATATCACAATTACCTACCCTGGCTGCAGCTACTTTCTTCTTATTCATTTTCATTTGGTAAGAGTGCTGCTTGTAGCACTGTCAAGTGGGAACCGTCAGGATCACTGATATTCCTGAGTTATTGTCACTTAACAGCCCTATCACCATCTCTAGGCAAAGAATTTCCCATTCCGGCTTCCATTCAAAGCTATAGATGGGGGAGGGTGGGATCACTACTGTGTTCAAACCTGAGAATACTGATGGTTTGTAAATACATCATGTGATGTATCATTGTTCTTTGGGAGAATATTTATCAGGCAGAGTTTTCATACAAGGATGATTATGTGCCTCCCTTCAACCTTCTTTAATGCACAATGGAGGTATGCATAAGTAGTGGGGGTGTAAATCACTTACTGGAGCATGTGTTAAAAGCCTGTGCTAATCTATAAAATAAGATGGTAAACAAATCTAGAAGAGCAAAGTAGGGGTGCATTTATGCTGGTTCAAAGCTGCCATTTATCAGTAGTACCTGTGTAATAGTGTAAAAATCCTCCTTATTTACTGGCAGTTCCTGTTTTTAGAAAAGGAACCATTTTACCCTCAGACAATAAAGAATTATTCTAACAATAAAGAGCATAGAACCCTTAGCTAAAATAAAGCTGCAGTGAGTGCTGCATGCATCATTTACTCAGCTGTTATTGCAACCAAGTAGACCCAGCGCAAACACAGTCCCTCTTTACAAAGTTTTCACGCACACAGTGCTTACTATTTACGTAGGCAAGCTTGTACTTTTTCAAACTGACACGCTCTAGGCAGGTACAAATAACTTGACTTGAAGGAAATCTTTCTCTTTCATAAATGTTTGGAGACACCACCCAGATTTTTGGTGATGTTTGTTCTTGCAGCCACTCAGGAATCATAGCCCTGGGTATTTCATATCCTCCCTGGATTGTAAGGTTTTGACAGTAATGTACATACTGTGCTGTATCATACACATCTGGCAAGGAAATCATTTTATTAGGCTACCAGAGCACTAAGCCATCCGTCATTACCACAGGGGATGTATTGCATTGTTCACACCTTGGCAGCCATGCACAAATCACAGATTACTGCTAAATTGTTATAATTGTTACAGCAGTCTAATTTACCTGGAAAATAACATAAAAATGTATTCTTTTTAGGGAAGATGCCAGTATATGGAAATAAATTCGAACTAAAAGGGGCCAGTGGTTTCAGTTGCTGGGCTATTGCCAGTTCCACTTCCATGTAAGATGAATACTTTCTCTATTCTAGGTGAATACCCTATGTCAGAATGGGTTGAAGGGTATCCCTAAACTAGCAGATGCTCAAGCTAATCTGGGTGAAATTAAGTAAAGGTCTGCTTATGCACAAGGTGGCTGTATGGCTTCAGTGCCCAGAATATCGTTTCTGGAAAACAATTCCCCTCTTTTGCATAAGCTTGTTCAGATGGATTTATTAAAAAAATTGCATTAACATAATCTGAACAGTATAAACAATGGTAAATAGAGAAGACACTAAAGCCTTATCAATTAAAAAACATCTATATGGTTGGTGAAGTGCAGGTACTATCAATATGCTGTAAATTGTAATTTGGGTGGTGCAATCAATCGTTTATTTCTCTATGCTAAAAGATAATTATGCTGAGCAATTTCAATTTGCAAAAGAAACATGTTATAATTGTAAATAAAACTGTAGATGTGCTCGTATTATGGAATGCTATAGGAATGACTTGTCCTTCCTGTTTTCTTAAAAAGGTTAAAGGTTAAATCTTTGCTAGTATGATAGAAAACAACATACCTTGGGGGTAATTGCAAGCTCAATGTCAAATGAAGGGCCATAACTTAAACTGTTGTACTTTACATAAGTAGCAGGGTCCAACAATGTCTGTTGTCAATGGATCCACCACATCTAAAAATTGGATTCTCATAAGATTGAACTTGAAAATTCTTAGTTTGTTGGGGCATTTCTTGACAGAGGTAGAAAATAACATAATTCTAGAGTTATGGTGCTATTTGTTTTAGCTAACTTTAATTGCAAATTGGAGCTTGCAGAAGGATGCTGTTGAGTCTTAAAGGTCTGAATAGTTTCATAAGCATTTCATATGAGTTCTGAGGCTGAAACATTTATGTTGATCCCATTAACGGGTATTGGCTAGGTGTGTTAGGGGGAGTGTTGGCTGTGGCAAAGTATAGATTTAAAATACATCCATGGGCCAGTTGAGAGATATTACAGTAATTTTCTGGAGTTTATGTAGGAGTCAAATCAATGCATGAAAGAAATATATATGAAAAAGCGAGGAGGAAAAATTATCAAACTGTACATTTTATGTATCAGCATGTAACATTTTCCATTAAATCATCTTTAGAAAATGAAATCTATTTTGGTCAATGAGTTTCATTCTACTTAATGTTTCGTGTGTTTGTTTGGACCAAAGATTGCTTCATTTTTGCGTTAGCACAGTACATTTGCCCCTTTGTCTTGGAAGGACAGTATGTCATCATGCAGCAAAGCTAGGGACAGCAGATTCATGAATCTCACCCTTTATACCCAGAGACAGAAAGTTGACTTTATACTAATAACATTGCATTATACTAATGATTTCAGTACTACACACTCAGTGCAGGCTACAGATAACTTTTAACATTTTAGGCTCTCAAAGACTTATATTTGACGTAATGTAATAGTCATTTTCTTGTAATAAAACTATTATTATTTATTATTTTTCTTATACTGCTCTTTTAAACAGAACTGCACACAGATAGATAGATAGATAGATAGATAGATGTGGGTTAAAGAAGGGCTCTGAACTTCCTGATTCCTCCAGAGCAGTCATTAATTATCATATAGCCCAATACTGTAGCGCCTTTGAACACACACAGTTTACATAAAAAAGACACCCCAATGATGCTCCAATTGTGTCAACACTCCACCCATAATACACAGCTGGATTTTATTGGACTTGATAAAATCAGATGAAGAATAGAAAGATTGTATTCCTAGGAAGATTATTTGGACCATCCAGAGGCCAGTATAGCTAAAATAAAATAGCCATAAACTGATAATATACATAATATAATCAATTATTCCAACTATTTAGCCTCTTTGTTCTCATAGAAATTGGGAATGTCCATGAAATAGGCCAAAAGTTTAGCAGCATGAGGGCCCACTGACACCTTGGCCCACCGGGAGTTTCTCTGGTATTCTGTTGGGCCAGTCCGACACTGCATTTGTTGCTGGGGTGGAAGGCCCCATGATGACTGTAAGGGTTTTCCCCTCTCAGATAACATCCTTAATATCCCTAATAAGCCATTCTCTTCAATTAAGTATTCTGAAAATATCTTGCCTATATTATTCCACATGTGGGGAATAAATATGATGACGTTAGGTGCCCCCCATGGTGTCCCAGCTGATAGGCTGCCCATCCAGCGCTGCACAAGAGAAATACCTTTCTCTGTCACCCACAAAGCATTTGTCAGGAGGAATACCTTCCACATTCTTGTCTTTGGCATTTCCCCTTAAGCTGGCCATAGACGGGCAGATAAACCTGCCTATATCGGTCGTTTAGACCAATTTGACTGCCTCTGTATGGGGGCTTCTGAAGGGTCTTCC
>CM044447.1:73666020-73689028 GCA_024363595.1 Xenopus borealis | reverse complement strand
CTGGCAATCTGTGGGTGCGGGCGAATGCCTGATGGGCCGCTTGCTTTAAAAAGTAAATGGGCTGCTCACCTAAAAATGTAAATTAGCTCTGTCTTTAATATGTAAATCAGCTAATCACTTTAGACATGTATATGAGCATGTTGATGCCTGCATTTGCTAGTGCACATGCCAGTACCTGCATATGGGTGGAACCAGGAATTCTGACCAACTTCAGTTAGTAATATTAGAGTTGCTTGCTATATACCCAATCCCTTATGCTTATTATAGATATGTTGGCAACAGGAGGATCCATGCTCAGAACAATCACTTCAGCCTGTATATGGAATACTGTGATATGAAGCATTAATTGCACAATACAGCCTAGTCTCTTCAAGTATGACACACTTTGGCCCTGTGACATACATGGTAATTAAAGACCTCATATCTGCCAGGGTACATGGTCTAGCTGGGGACACACAAATTAAAATTTTAGAATATACTTTAAGTAAAGGGCCACTAATTCATCTCATAGAATAGTTGTGATAGAAATTAGGGTGAGATATTTGTTGCAAGGGCCAGTTCCAGCACATAGGGTGTATAATATTGCTGGGGATTATATGGTAATGGACTATTAAAATATTTATTAATAAACACTAGTTTTAGTTAACCTCGGCGTTGGAAATATATATCATGGGTTACATGCGTATGAATACATAGACTGCTTTTGCCAGGGCTGCTTTTTCCTCCCAGTCCGGCCCTGGACTTGTTTAACCAGTTGTAATTTTACTGGAAATGTAATTTAATTGATAAGAATCTTGCAGGATTCCCCAAAAAATGTATCCTTTAAAATACTTTATATTTATCAGTAAAGAATATTATGTTCATTCCTACAGAATATTCTGTGGTTTCTGATGAATTAGGAAAATCTATTTGCCTTAAATTGGTTCTAGCTGTGTGACTGGCTGAACAAATATCTTTAGAGAACAGATTCATTCTCCTATTGAAATTGACATTTTATTCATTCGCTGGGCAGACCCTTGAGTCATTTCTCAGGCTTTGGACACATTCTGCTTTGTGAAAAAAGCTGTACAATCACATTGGATTATAACTAGTGTATATCAGGCCTGACAGTCAGATAATGCCAGTATCATTATTCCAGAAGTGAATTGTTCTGCTCTGTTTCCTGACCCCATTCACCTACTGTTACAAGGGAATAGTTTGTGCCTGATATCCATTACTTGCACAGGGATTGTATCAGACTTCACATATTCCAAGGGAACTGTGCAAATCGCTTAAACACACAACACAATGAGGTTGTGTCCTGCATGATAACATTGTTGGGCAGGCTATAAACTACAACACAATACAAAGTGATGCAGCACTCCCTCTGTGTACCATAAAACTGCCCTTATTATAATATGGAATGATCTTGGCAACATTCCTTTCTTATATTTTCTATACCTGGTACTGACCCCAGTGGTCATGGTCAGTACAGAAAACACATTAAATAAACACATTGCCTGAATCTACATCCATTTGTTTAAATAATATGGAATTCCAATTGTTTAAAATAGATTTTAAATAGATTTCAGGACATACACTAGAATAATTCACAAAGGAATATCAAATTCACATTATATTAATTGACTTAAATCATAGATTGATTAAAAATTGAGGCCAAGTGGATACGTAAGCCAGAAACAATAATGCCTATAGGTCTTAACAAAGAGTATTGAACAATATCATGCATTTAATGCATTGTTTACACAGAACACTCATTATCTGATTGCATGTATACATGTCACTGGAAGCAGCCATAAGTGCTAACGTTGAGGAAAATGTTCATCTTAGTGAATTTGCGAAGTTACGATCCTTCGCCTGGCGTAAGGGTGCGAAGTTGCACAAATCTATCTACTTCGCTAGGGAAAATTCGCCAGAGTCTGTGTTGGTGAATTTGCAAAGTTGCGAAATGACGTCACGCTGGCGAATTAGCGCTAGCGTTAGACGCTTCGCTCTTTAGTGAAGCTGCCCCTATGTCGGACCATTGTGGCTATTCCACAAATACGGTCCTGAAGATTTAGGGATATTTTTTATTTATGCTACAATTGCTGTATTCTTGACAACACTTCTAACTGTTCATTTATTAGGAGGCAGATACACAGATACAGAGAGCAGCTGGTTTACAATTATGAGCTGGAGCAGCTGCCATTGCTTTTTATTTGATTTTCAAACAATTTCCTTTTCTTTATAATAACAGTTCCTCGGTGCCTAATAAATTACTTAAGGGGGAGTGTAAACCCAAAAATAATTTATTATGATCCAGGGACCAGGGTGACCTCAAAAAAGATTAGAGGCTTTACCTGTAACTGCTTCATTTTCTGTTCTGACTGGTGTCCCACTAAAGCTGCATAAAAGATTTTCTATGGCAATATGGACCAAATATGACCACCCAATTAGAGACACTACAGCTAACCATTAGAATGGCTGAGCTCATCACCTTTCACATATAAGTATGTGACAGAACAGCTGTGCTTGTGGGTTAATGGTGTGAGCACCCAGAGAAAAGAGAATACAAAATCTTTGCATTAGTGCAGTTGTTCTTTTTATGTGTTTGGCCATTGGCATGAAACGCCTACTGAGATAACTTATCACACTCAGCCAGTCAGCCATAAACAGGCCCTGTCCAGTAAATCATCAATCTGTTTGAATTTGTCATTTAGTAGAACTATAGCTAAAAACACAACCATCTGGCAACTTACAATATAGGCTACTAATACAAAATTCACAATGCTTTTTACAAGTAACCAGCATTTTCACCCCTAAATTCTGGAAAAAGCCCAATTGACCCTGACCCTCATGGGCCCTCCCAGCCCAGATTTTCTCCCTGCAGCCTCCTGAACCTTTGCAATCCCCCCGCCCCCCAGGTATGCTCTGGTACACTGGCAGGTATGTGCTGGTAGAGGCTGGGGAGGGGGATTAAGGCCAGGGGGCCAGTGGTCCAATGCTGTCTATAATTGTGCCAGATGCTTCAAAAAGAACATGATTGGATGTGCACCCTGCAATTGCCATTACATTCAGGATGGCAGTAGATACAGGGTTCCTCATTGTCAGTTGGTGAACTTGCTGACAACTGAGGACAGACACAATGATAATTAGCAAAACTATATGGAGGTGCTAGAAGTGTTTTTTAATGCAAGTACCAAAACCATAACAAATCATGGGGCCACATACTCCTCCAGGAGTCCTGGCAACAGAGAATAGTAATTAGGCTTTGGTGGTACCCCAGCCAGTAAATGTACAATATACAGCAATGTATGCCTGCTTTGATAGAAAATAGAGGGATTGGTACTGCACTATTTACTGTACATGCTTTGTGTTATAATCAAATTTTAAAGAAGTTAACCTTCCTAGAGTTAAGTTTGTAAAAACATTGTTAATATGGATGTGGATATATAGGTATATGTCTTCACCCTAAAAAACAGGGACCCCTGTCATTCTAAAACTTGCACAACAGCTGCTTCCTTCACTAGCATGAGCCTCTTTCATACAGCCAGCAGCTGCGGCTGCTCTAGTGCTTGCAGTGAATGATTCAAGCAGCTGTACAATAAAATCACTACAAGGTGGGTAAGCAAAACAAACACCATAGAGATATGATCATTCTGATCTTCAAGCAAAATCAAGGCTTCTTTTCCATGTAAAATGTTTATAGCTGATTTCTGCTGATTGTTGTATTTTTTATACCACAATCATTTCTCATTGACTAATAAATAAATACAGTATAGTCTGCATTCCCACTACACTACTATCTTGGGGGTTCCTCTGAGGCTTTCCTTTTGTGCAAAGTAGCTACCATAATATGTCACAAGACCACTGCAGAATGAATATATTTTAACCCCAGGCATGCCAATCAGGTTGTTTCAGAAAATGAACAGATTGAAATGTTTGTCTCCCAGTATGATCATGCTGCTTCTGCACAGTCTAGCTGAAACTCCTACAAAAATAAATATGACAGTGTATTCCACAGTGGAATGTATGGCCATCTTTAATTTTGTTTTTCTATACTACATATAATGGATAAATATACCACTTTTCCACCTAAGTTCTGTTTTACATTATATTGGGGTAGAGAAATTCTATAAATATACTTTATCAAAATTCATTCTCTGAATATTTTTCTTTGAAAATATAGATAGACACTTGACCATTAATGTCTTAGCAGAGTTGTCCTCAAAGTCCCAAATATCAACAGTATCATATATGTTTGCCTTTTGTAGGAGGTATTCATGAATTCTATGAAAAATGTACACAGATAAACAATATAGCTTCATCCACCATAAAAACAAAATTGTTGTAGAAAAAAAGGTATATTAAATGTTTGTTTTATGCTCCTGTTGTTCTTCCTGTCAGTCTGTTGTTTTCCTATTGTCTTGCCAGCAGTTGTGCCAACTTCTAAAAAATGCACCCAGAACATTTTAGAAATGAAGGAGACAATAGAGACTACCACAGCAGCCAAGAATGATGAGAATAACATGAAGTCTTATATTGGAAAGATTGGCACCTAGCTTGCTTTCTTTTAGGAACTATCTGGTTTCAAACCAGGGACCTGTTGTATTCCTACTACTGCTTCTCCCTCTTGAGCCACAAGAGGCAGTGTGGCAGCAGTCTGCATCTGACAGAATATCTTCTGTGACACTGCCTCCAACTTCCAAGATCCATGCCCCCTGTTCCAGCTGCAGGCAATTCTGCTGACTCCAAGCCCAGCATCGGACTTGGGGGTACGGGCCACAGGAGCCTCTGCATCAGGGCCCCTCCACGTGCCCCCTGCAGAAGTCTTATTCCCCACCTCTCCACCCTCTGCTAGTGCCTACCTGCCAGCATGTACGAGAGCATACCTGGGAGGTCAGGGAGTGCAAAGATTCAAGGGGCAGCAGAGAGCAGGTCTGGGTAAGAAAGGCCCACAAGAGCCACGACCCACCGAATACTTCACGGTGTCCTGCCAGCCCAGTCTGACCCTGTCCAAGCCAAAATTCCTGAAAATCTTGTTTCCTGATTCTGTCATCTTGTTTCTGATCCAGTGCAGGCCCGGACTGGCAATCTGTGGGTTCTGGCAAATGCATGAGGGGCTGCAATAATGTGCCATAGAAATTCAATATTTAGTGGACTGGTGGGAGCTGTTTTGGCTTCTGTGTGGGCTGATTGAGCCTCTCTTTACCTGAAATGCCCAGGGCCTATTTTGATGCTCAGTCCAGTCCTGATCCGGTGACCCTGTTCCTGTCCCTGCCTTATCCCTGCCCTGTTCCCTCTTTGACTGACTGACTAGTTATCTACCTGTCCTGACCTTGGGCCTGTTTTTGAATTAAATTTGCCTGCCGCTTACCCTTGACCTTCGACCTGTTTCAAGAACTTCTTTTACTGCCTGCCCTTATTTGTGCTTATCTGCAGAGGTGTGTATGTTTTTTCTTTAACAAAACTGAATAGTTACTCAGCATATTGTCTCCTGTTTAATTAAATAAGATAACCATATAGCTGATAAGGACCTGCTTGGCCCAGGAGTTAAGATCAAGCCCCTGTGTTATGTGGAACAGGTTGTGGAACTATAAGAAAGTCTCCCCAATAAGAGGTATCCTGCATTTGTATCAGAGAGTGTGTAGCAGCCTAGACAGTATTGGCTATATTAACTCAACAAGCCAACAAATCAACACTGAGATGGGAGTTCTCAAAAATTAAAATGAAAGTAGAAGCCAAAGGTCCTATGTATTACTGACACATGCAGAATAGTGGCATGGCACACAGTTTGGCTGAAAGGCTGTCAAGTGCATCACCTGCAAATCATCTAACAATAACTTAGGTGTTGCAGGCTCACCAGCAATGTAAAGCCAAAAGTACAATATTGCATTATGGAAGCAAATTTAATTTTTCATATGCAGTATATTACATCGTTTCAGTGATTTAAAAGTAATTTGTAAATGTAATTGCTATTGCAAGCAGTATTTGTGCTATTCTTTGCACTGCTGCCTCTGACTACACGCAACATTGACTCAATGTTATAGTCATCAACTCCCCCCTCATTCATGGCTACAATTCCCACAATACCTTGCTTGTTCTGTTATTAATAGATTTATAAAGGAGAAGAATAACTGATGTGTTCAAGACTTTGTGTGAATGGGAGTCTTGTCTATAGCAGGGATGCCCAAAAGCTAGATTGGATCTACCAGTAGACCTTTAGCTGTAGACCTCAAGACACTGTCAACAAACATTTCATTCAGATATTTATTAAGTTAAGGTAACATAACATAAGAAATTGATTTATGTTGAATATAGCAATATACATTTTCTCATAAATCAATATTTAAGTAATATTTTCTAACAATTCTAACAATGCTTTTATGGATGTAGATCATATTGGGAAAGCATGACTAAAAGTAAACCTTGCATTAATAGTATGGGCACTCCTGGGCTAGAGTATGCAGAAGAAGCATGTGCTGAGGGTGCAACAGAGTGGAGACACTAAGCACCTATCTGCCTACCCTTAGCTTATACTGCACAACAAATTTCTCATCCAGCTTGTCACCTCCCATCTCCTTCATCAAACCACACCACCTTCTCTCCTCACCTCACTATGGGGGGGGGGGGTTGATGGGGACAAGGGCTTATCTAAGTTGCCCCATACAAAACAGGCTGATATGGGTATGAGTATCCCTACATTTTATTGGATTTGTGAGCATTCCAAGTTTATGCACTACACCAAGGGTGCCCAAAAGTTAGATTGGGATCTACCAGTAGACCTTTAGCTGGTGATCAGTAGATCTCAAACAGCTTGTCTAATGGTGGCCATACACAGAGAGATACACCTTAAATCATTCTCCTGTTTCTCATGTTCTGAATGAAAGTAAAATCAGAATATAATGGAGACCACGTGACAATGAGAGCAAATACACAGTGGACTTAAGATCCAGCAGTTAGTGTTCCAACACAATAGCTTTTAAACCTGTTTCCTCTTATAACCAAGAAATAAAATACACTGAAAAACAAATATGTCCCCCACTTTCTGGCTGATCTGTTGGGCAGGGCATCCTGAAATAGGGTGGGGTATGAGATTGTTGGAAATGCTGGATCAAGGCCAGCCTGCTGTATGCCAATTGCAAATGCTTAGAAAAAATATGTATTTATGTCTTCTGGGTCTTCTGTTGACTATCGGTCTATCTAGCTATACCAGTGACTGACAGTTGTGTGCTGACCCTTCCAGACATAAACATATACATCAGGTACCCAATTATAGTATAAGGCAGGCCCAGACTGGCAATCTGTGGGTTAGGGCAAATGCCAGATGGGCTGCTATAAGGTGCCATAGAAAGTCAGTATTTAGTGGGCTGGTGCGGGCTGTTTGGGCCTCTATGTGGGCTGACTGGATAATATATATACATTCACCTAAGAACTTCTATTAAACTCTTTGTGACCATGATCAGTGTGTTCAATGACAGAATGACAGATTAAACATTTCCATAGTGAGTTAAGCGCAAAGAATGTTTTAGGCAAGAGCCAAGAGTTCCACCTAACTTGTATTTTTTCCAAATATGATCTGATTCTTGGTCTTTTAATGTCAGGATATCCCTATGAAAACTCCAAAAGTAGCTCTTTGTATAGAGAGGGGATGTCTGTTATACTATTCTGGTACTGAGACAAGTTCCCATGGGAGCAGGATACATCATAGTCTCAGAGCTGCTATCTCTTCTATTGTAATCAGGGGTTGAATATTCACAGAGACTTTTCTAAGTTAATATCTAAATTGTGCTGAGACATCGTGGTGTGGTATTTAACACAAATGGTTCAAATCACTATGGTTCTAAGTTCACTTTTGCTCTCTGTGGGTTTCCTTCCATATCCTAAAACATAAAGCAATGTTATCGGGATCCTATTGAAAATGACTCTAGTGTATGTGTGTATGGTGGGACGAATGTTTCTGTTTCAATGAAGGAGGCCATAATAAGATGTCTATGTAGTCACTGGACAGGCTAGGGGGACGTAAAACCCCCTTGAAAGCTCACATCATATAGACATGTTTATTATGTGTAAGTATCACACCACTAACCTGTGTAAAATTTTGTTCCTGGTCACTGGTTTTTAGAGCCCATAATTAATATTGAGATTCTGGAAAATTCTTCAGTCGTTAGACAACCTGGCGGAGAGCAACAATACTTTGAATTACTGCAGGCGACTTTTTATTTTAACCAGTGCGAGACAGGGGTAAGCGATTAAGGAAGATTAGTCGCCTGGTGACTAATCTCCCTTAATCGCTTACCCCTGTCTCGCACTGGTTAAAATAAAAAGTCGCCTGCGGTAATTCACATGCGGCAGAGTGACCTAACCCTTAGGAACTAAACACAGAGTAGCTTAAATTTCCCTGTTTAGCTCAAGAAATAAAAAAAAACCCAAGCTCTATTCATGGCGCTCATAGTGAACAAGGTGATACATTGCCCCTTTAAGCCTAAAATGCAATTGTTTTAAATTTATTTGTGCGTCAAGAGTGGTGATCCCAAACCAGTGGCTCATGAGCACAGTTTCTCATAAATCCCATTGATGTTGCTCACAGTGGCCTCAATGCACGTGGTTATCTTTGAATTCCAACTAAGGCTGGGGACAGACAGGGAGATTCGGGGAGATTCAGTCCCTGGCGTTTAATAGCAGGCGACAATCTCCCCGAACGTCATTCTCCCTGTCCGTCGCTAGTTGAAATGTAAAAGCGCCGGCTCTGTGCACACGCGGTGCGGCGATTTCCGGAAGTAAGTTCGGGCGATTCCCGAAATCGCCGCACCGCGTGTGCACAGAGCCGGCGCTTTTACATTTCAACTAGCGACGGACAGGGAGAAGGACGTTCGGGGAGATTGTTGCCTGCTATTAAACGCCAGGCGACTGAATCTCCCCGAATCTCCCTGTCTGTCCCTAGCCTAAAAGGCAAGTTTTGGTTGCATAAAAAAAATGTTTACTGCTAAACCAAGCCTCATATAGACAGTCAGTCCACATACAGGCTACCTAATAGCTCTTATTTGGTATCCTTGAAGGCTTTTTCCATGCCTGCGTGGCCCCCAAATTCTTTTTACATTTGAAATGTGGCTCACAAGTAAAAAAGGATTTGAACACCTGGTCTAGAGTCTCCCCCCATTACAGCCAACCTACAGTGCTTGTCCTGTCTTATTCTCACTATTCATTTTTTGCCCATATAGTATACTGATGTTTATTACTTGAATATTATTCAGTTCATGTCTTATTGATACAGCCTACTTTGTATTGATCCACATTAATATGTATGGCATTTCTACTAGTAATTCTGCTGACAAGGGACAAAATATAGCTGCATACCACATGAGTAAGTACATATGGAATGCATTTAGTGTTGACCTTAATGTATATATATTGAAATACACAACAATGCCAAACAAAAGTAATATGACAATGTTAAAACTAAATGCATTGATTTAAAATAAAACAGGAATAAATGAAACATGTAATACAGGTATTGGACCTGTTATGGCGAATGCTTGGGGCCTAGGGTTTTCCAGATAACAGATCTTCCCGTAATTTTGATCTTCATTCCTTAAGTCTACTAGAAAATAATGTAAACATTAAATAAACCAAATATTTATTTAAACCTTTTTGCATGGATATGAATCCCTGGAGTGCTGTTATCTTCTATTACTCTGTCTATAATCCTCAACTAGCACCCGGGTTTGTTTCAGTTGGGCTTATGGAGTGCAGCAGAAGCTAAATAAATATATATATGTGGCCTAGCCCTAAGACTTAAGAGTGTGGACTTCTTTCCTGCTATGCAATAACCTATTTATATACATTTCTACACATTCACAATATGTCAAACAACCAGACTCTAATTAGAGAGAGAGAGCAAAAACACTGCCACTGCAGGACTTTAAATATTATATAAATAATGTATATGTAATATATGTAATATTTATGTAAAGCCCTGTGTGTGCATTGCTTTATTTTTGCTCTGTGTGAGTAATGTTTACTGGCCCCCTAGAATTGTAAAGAGATTTGCGCTGTTCCTCCATGTGCCAGCATCTGCTCAGCATTCTGCCATGCAATTTCCAGGCAAAAAGAGAAGTGTCATCTATTGTCAGTTGCCAGATTGTTTCTTTAATGTATAGGAAATCATGTTCCTCTGCTACTGTTTGCATTCTATTGTTTATGAAAGACTGAAATGAGTTCAAGATCTTGAGATGACAAGAAAGTGAGATAAGCTTTTTCCTGTTTTAGATGACTTCTCATTTATCCTTCTGTTTGCACCAAAGCCAAAGTGCTGCAACCCATTGCATTTTCATACGGAACGTACTTTTTGTAAATGGGTCCCATGCCCATAGATGCCATCGGGGAAATCCAGAAGAAATTCCCTAAGTGGAACTCTTTCATCTCAGGGACTCTGGCATTATGCCTTCCATGCAGTGTGTTTGGTGAAAGAACATTATCTGGAGGGAGAAAATTACAGATTGCAGGTATTAAATCCACATCTGTCTGCGGGCAGGTGATTAAACAGTACCATTTAAGAGCAGTTTTTTTTAACTTGCTTGCTAAACCTAAGGACAAGGATCCGGGACTGCCTTTTCAAGAGTCATCCTTTTATAAATGGAAACTTTAAACTGAAGTGTTTAGAAAATGAGAAGTTAAAACTTTAATAAGCCAGCTGTGTAATTTTCAAATTTGGTGCATCTTACTTATTTGGGAACACCTGGTACCAAGTGGGTTTCTCTCTTTGTTTCTCACACCACAGTACCTTTCTGCTGGATCTTGTGGAGTCTACATGGTCTTTCTTAACCTTAACATAGGTCCTGCTGGATTTCATTACTTCTTGTTCTCCTATGTGTTATTGAAGAGCATTGATTCCCTCTGTATCCTTTCCTTTTGAGAGGATTTCCTCATGACCTTTACTATGATCTTTTCCAACATTCGCCAAAAAGCGTCTTCATCAAAATGGAAAGAAGGCAGATTGGATTTGATGGCGATTGAGTGTTCCAGTTATACAGTTGAAAACACACTAATTCCTGCTGAAAATTGAGACAATGGCTAAAGCTCTAGCAATCTACTGAATAGACTTCTCTTTATTTACTAGATCTGTGTACCGGTAAAACTTTTTCTCAGAGTAGAACACAGTTACGGTATTACAGTATCACATTCTACTAAATCAGCTGTATAGTGTGGTGGGGTGGAATCAGGTGCTCTACTTTGCACCAGGCCAGATAATCTGCTAATAAGAAAGCATTCGGCAATCATAAAGCCATATAAAAGTAAAGTCCTATACATAGCATTTTTATTTAAGATTAAAGTATAACATGCAAATAAATAAGATAAGGTTAATTAAAGACACTATAATAAAAGTCCATTATTATCCTAATGTTTAAATAGGTCACTGTGTCATTGCCTTACCCGATAAATATCTAAGTGCTAATACAAAGCTAACTTCCTAATAGAAATTTTATGACTCAAGGAAACCAGTGACTGCACAGAGTTTCCTTCATACATTCCCCAGAGTCTATATTCAATGGGCAGATTATATCAGCACAGTTATGACAAATTACTGCTTGACCTTTAAGGCATAGTGAACAAACAAGATTTTAGGATGAGGGGGTTGCAGGACCCATGCTAGATGGAATCACACATCTCAAGAAGAACATTCACATACAAGATATAACATACAAAGTATCAGAATCTATATGGGACAGAAGATTAAGAAAGCTATCATCAACGGATGGGTGATAGGATTGTCTTCCAATCGCGCACAAAGTGAGAGCCCAGGATCATGCATTGCTTTGCTGAATTTGATTTATTTATTATCATTTATCATGTCTGGAGAGTTCCGAATTGCTCACAATCTAGGCCTGTGCATAGATTCATAACAATGGCACAGCAATCCTTTGGGTTTTTAATGTTTAGAGTGTTTGAGATAATTGATCCCATACCTGAATATGAAAAAATGTTTAGCAGCCCTTTCAATAACTCCTTAAATTTAATCACAATCCAAGTCTCCACCCTCCTCAATAAATAAGAACAATCTCAAATTGAACAAAAACATTAACTGATTATCTTTCCACCAAACCTGGAGACCACTCCACCCATTATAATTGACTTATGATGGTATGCTCGTAAAGTGTGTTAATTCAGCATACTGCCTTGGGGAAAACTTTGACTCTTCCCTTTCCTTCTCTAATCATGTTTTACCTTTTTCAAAGCCTGTTTCTTTGTGCCCATGTATTATGTCATATTATGTCATGCTTTGTCCTTTCTTAATTACATGCATAATATTTATCCAATTTGCTGCAAATTTTTTTTGTCATAATGAAGAATATTCAACCAGAATTCTAGCAGAATATCAATTATGGTGCAAATTAGCAGTTTGCCATCAGTGTTTGTCTGCACCTTTGTGGATAGCAGTAGGAGGAGCAAGTGAAACACAATGCATTAGGTAGCTTCAAGAAAGGGTTGGCTTTTCAACAAAATTTGAGACGGTTCAGATGTTTTTTGTTTTTTTTTGCCTTCCTCTGAATCAAATAGCAGCTACACAGGTTTTATATAGACATAAGGTTGAACATGATGGGTATGTGTCAGGGTAAGGGTCAATTACGCTCTGTTTAAGAATTGTGTATATATCTATCACTCATGGAGAGGGATATATCTGTAACCATTTTGAGGGCATCAGACAACTAATATTGTCCAACCCAGGGATGTCTTTTTTATAATATTAAATCCAAAGAATAGTTTAGTCAAGTCTTGTTTATGGAGGGAATTGTATTATGAAAGCATGGCTGCAGGAACCTAAAAAGCATGTTTTGAGGGGGGTTCTTTAACATTTTTTTAATGCTGAAAAATATTTTGAAATAGTTTTTAAAAAGTTTAGAAATATTTGTTTAAGTGTTTAAGTTAAAAAATATGAATAAGCCGTGCTTAGTAATATTATATACTCTAAAGGAGTTTACAGGTGAATTCTTCAGAGCCGTAATGACTGATCATTCCTGACAATGACTGTACTCAGTGAATGTCAATATAGCATAAGCTCTAACAAACATCAATTTATAAATCCTGATATATTGCTTACATAAAAAGTCAGGTCTATGTGATTTACTTGCTGCAGAATTAGTCAATTTAAGGATGTCACTCAGATTGATGGCAGCTTTGGTTAAAGCTTTTGTTCAGCCTAATTAATTAATTCACTAAAGAAGACTTTACTTGCATATTATTAGCTGAAAGATTATCAATAATAATTCTCACTAAGTGGAAATGCATTTTCAAGTATGTTAATTTTTTATGGACTCTACTAGATTCTAAGGGTTAAAAGCAATTCACAAAAATAAAGTGTATTCATCCATGATATACATAACCATATATATTATATACATATATGGTTTAGCTCTGCAACATTAGCTAGAATTGATTGTTAATGATTTCTCCTACTGGAGTCAACTAAAGGAATTCTGACTATGGTATTTTTGCAGTTGTGTCATGTCTTTAATTGTAAAGGATCATGAAAATACCATGAACATGGCATTTGCAAATTAATATCAATGCAGCCTTATGGTTTTTAAAGGTGAATTAATAAGAGATTTGGGTGGAAATATCTGACAGCAAGTGATTGGGCTATACTTCTTGGCGTAAATCTAGGTGATTCCGGAAAAATCATGGTGAGTTGACACATCTGCAGACATGTGAGCTGAATTATGTACAAGAGGGGCAAGGGATCTTGTGTCCAGCTTGCTTGCAATATAAACATTTGAGTCATCCCTATTAGCAAACCCCAATTAAATCAATTAAATGTAAAGTGATATTTACATGTACCAGCTACAATGGAGCTGAAGTTTCATAGGGCAGATTTCAGAATAACTGGGTCTGGATGGGTCAAGAAGATCAACCAGCCCTGACCATGTCCTAACTGGCTGGTCCCCCTTAGCCACCCAATTTACCTAGCGGGCACCCCTAGGCCCGCTGTCATTTGTCGCTCTGTCCCCTCCCTTTTATTTGCTCTTATTTTCATCATCAGGAATGAGCAATGGGATGTGGCACACAGGGAATTTACATTTCTGAACCAATGTGAGTGTGGTTGGGCAACATGCCGCCCCCTAAAATCCTGCTGCCCTAGGCCCAGGCCAAGTTGGCCTCTCCACAAATCCGGGCCTGTTAGCCACTGTTCTGGGTTCTCTGATAGGCCAGAACCACAGATTGGTAACCAATGCCTTAAACTTTCTCTGGAACAACCCAACATATTGCTAACTATTAAGACAAGGCTTGTGAGTATTATCACAATAAAATCAATATGAATTACTATACTATGTGTTGTCTTTCTGATTCTAAATTGTACCCAATGTATAAATGATAACCTTTTTTAATAATGAAAGCAATATTTTCAGAGTCGTGTTGTGATCACAAAAGAGTATGTTTTTCTATACTAACAGCTGGGAAACTGTTATTGACAGCTGTGATACAAAAATAACTGGAAGGAAGTGCATATTAGATTACTGCCAGTAAACACTTTCATAACAGTTCTTTCACTATGTAACAATAAATAGTTGTGATACAGGGTATTTGCCTGCACAGATAATGTATAAAGTGATTATATGACATATATTGTTAAGTTTTCCATTGTAGCCATAGCATAGAAATACAAATATGTCAATACAATGTAAACCTCCCCATATGTCAATTGAAAACTTACTTTCCTGCTCCATTGAAATGTACAGAATTATCACCCAAGTGATCTGATATTGCTCAAATCAGTGTAGCAGAAAGTACAACAGGGTGTTGGGCAGAGATGAATGAGGGTCAGAATGGGCTAGGGCCAGGGACAGAATGGGGAAGGGCCAGAAGCATGACCAAGATGCCCTCAGATCACTATGACATCTCTAGTAAAACACAGCAGATAGAAAGTGTGTAATGTAATTTAGGTGCAAAGTTTGCTTCTGCTCTAGCAGTCCATAGCAACAAAACAGATATTTGTTTTTAAATACCATAATAAAAATGCTTCCAGTTCCTTGCTCCTACACCACATCAGACATTCATGACATGACCCTTCCCCTTACTACAGTTTCTACAGTTTCTTCTATATAAGCTTAATATAAATAGTTATATTATTTAATGTGCCTATAGGTCAACACATACATGATTGCTGAATGCTAATTAAATAGAAATATAGCCTTGGATTAACATCATAACATAATCACATGTTAGCATATCCATGTTTCTCTTTTCCTTCTTATAAGAAGCATTTTATGCCAACTGAAGCAGGCCCGGACTGGCAATCTCTGGGTTCTGGCAAATGCCAGAGGGGCTGCTATAAGGTGCCATAGAAAGTCAGTATTTAGTGAGCTGGTGGGGGGCTATTTGGGCCTCTTTTTGGGCTGATTGGGCCTCTGTGTACCTGAAATGCCAGGGCCTATTTTAATTCTCAGTCCAGACCTGAACTGAAGGAAATTATGTTTCATTCCTGTTGTAGGTTACGTGTGTGTGTGTGTGTCTGTGTGCAGGAATGTGCGATATGAAAGGCCAATAGTGTAACAAGAGGGCAAGGGGTCTAAGATTCCATTTACTTTGCCTTCATACACATGTCTATTGAACTCATACCCTGGTATTAATGCTTTTAGGCTATTCATCCATGCTAGGGATTTTTCCCCATGAGATTTTTTTTAACCTTCTTATAGATGAACTAGAATTTTATTGGGAATGTTCTGAGCAAAGGTAAACTTCATAGATATGAGTAAGCCTTACTATTCGGTTATTTATTTACTGTTTCTATATTATTAGGCCCCCAAAGAAAGTTACAGGAGTGAATGTACAGGAGTACAGGTGTGTAAATGGCCAGTAACAAGGGTGATGCCTTGATGTGTCATTACTGATCATGTGTAAATGTGCTAATTCAAACAATTATGGTTGGTTTAGTTTCATTATCAGAGCTGCAGTATCTTTAGTCAGAGCAGAAATCAATCCTGGTACAAATGGGGTGTTACAATTGGTATCCCAGACCCAGAACAAACCCCAAGGTCCATTCTCAGGCCCGGATTTGTGGAAAGGCCACATAGGCCCGGGCCTAGGGTGACAGGATTTTAGGGGGCGGCATGCTGCCCAGCCACACCCACATTGGTTCAGAAACACTGGGGATACGCAGAAGATACGATAGTCTTTTAAATTTACCATGCATCAATCCCCATTGCTCCGGTCCTTATAATGAAAATTTGCAAATAAAGGACAGAGTATGGGGGCGACGAACAGCAGAGGGCCTAGGGGCGACCACCCTGTAAATCCGGCCCTGTCCATTCTCCAAATAATACTCAGTGTAAACTGCAATTAAACATAGCACATGTAACTACACACATCATTTTGTATTTGGTAGCTCACAAAAACATTCTGCAACAAACTGATATATCCTGTGTCTGCTATGACTCAACTGTAGATAAGCAAATTATTTTTATGTTTCCTATAGCATATATGGGTTTGGGTGGGGGCTTAGCAAAGACATTGTCCTTAAATTTCTTTGCCATTTTACTACCTGTTGAGGTCAAGGAAACTGTACAAAACTGGCTGCGAAAAATGCAATTTGAATTGAAGTATGCTCATTCTTTGCTTACCTTACCTCCAACCCTTGCCTCATAACCGCATCTTCTTTAATATTGTATACTTTAATGAGCAATGACCTCTGTACTGTCTGTATTCTATGTAAATAGCATGTTTGATGAGTATGCCAAAAATAATAAAGAATAAGACTAATAAAAGAATAGTTATATTTGATTGAATATACAGTATATACAGGTCAGTATCTATCTTTCATTTATCTATCATCTATCATATCTATCTATTACATTTTTTTCATCTAATCTAATTAGATTTTGAAAAAGGAAATTCTCTTTCACCCAGAAGTACTCATATGTCACGCTACTTACCTGGGTCCTCGGCGGGTTGTGCGGTGCAGGCGTCGGGAAGCGCGCGCCGCGCGGTTTCACCCCGTGTGGACGCGTGCGTATCGTCGCCTGGGCTTGCGCACGTTGTGACGCAGGCACTTTCGCACGTGCATCGGGGCGTGCGTCGATCTATGCGCAGGCGCAATGCCTATTTATGGACGCCAGCGTTCTTTCCTCCTTGCTAATTGATCTTATTAGCTTTCTGGACTTAAGCCTTATTTCTGATACTGACATCCTGTTTTTTTGATCTCTGCCTGTTCCTGGACCTCGTTGTTTGCCGCCTGCCTTTGACCTCGGACCTGTTTCTTCGTTTACGAACCTGATTCTGGCTTCCCTGACCTCAGCCTGTCTGACCATTCTTCTGGATTTTCCTTCGGCACTCCTGCCTATTTACACATCACCTCTCCTGTTCCCATTCCAGGGGTAGGCGCTGTGAGATCTGAAGGTGCTGCCAATTCATCTGATCGGTCCTCCTGTCGAAACCATTAAATCATAATTCTTACTAGCTACCTATTCTTTTTAGTTCCGCTAGACCTCCACAGGTCTAGACTGAGAATCAAAATAGACCCTGGCATTTCAAGTACACAGAGGCCCAAACAGCCCCCACCAGCCCACTAAATACTGACTTTCTATGGCACCTTATAGCAGCCCCTCTGGCATTTGCCAGAATGCACAGATTGTCAGTCTGGGCCCGATTATACACACAGTTAAGTATGAAGGTTTTGCCTATTATATACATTGAACATTTACTACTTGCATTTATACCTATGAGAGGGTTCTGCCACACTGCACTCCTAAATCAAGATTTTTTTCAAGACATTTACAAAAGCTATTGCTCAGCGCTCCAAGGTCTCTGTAAATAACCATATGGACATTGACCTGCCTTCCTAATAAATAAAGCTTGCAGCAATACAAAATATAATAAAGTTGTGGGTGCACTTTCTTGGCAGCAGAGTTTTCCCTGCCAGAGCGGAGTGAGCCAGCTCTATCAAAGCTTTACAGTTTTTGCTCTACAGTACGTTTTCAACCACACCAAAGGAAACCCTGACATTTGGTCAGCAACACAAGACAATAACATCTAATTAACACAATCAGCATTCTCTTGAGTGGGATATCTGAAGACATGGTAATTAGGTCATTTGCTTTATTTATTAAGAACACCAGGCAAAAAAAAGGCAAAGTCAGGACACATTCTTTTGAGAATTGCTGAGCGTGGGAATTAAGGTTTCCTAGGTAATCACTTTCAATAGCCCAACAAAGACACTCGGCAGTAACAGATCTACAGTATGTTTGTCTTTATTCAACCTCAGAGCTTTCCAGACAGTTTAATCAACATGTACCTGTGTGCTGTAGGATTTCCATGCTTAAGTGATAGCGTTTCTACACGTACAGGGTGCACACACTACAGTGCAAATTGAATATTCTGACATTCTACAGAATCTTAAGGGAATTGCTGCTTATTTTCAGAAGTAGACATAGGAATGAAAAGAAAACATCCTCACAGGAAGGGGTCACATCACTTATGTTTTCCCACTCGTGTTGTGTTAATTGGTTTGGCCCAAAATTTTTCTGTTCTTGTACAGGAAGCAGGCTTTTGTTTTTTTAAACATACATTTTGCTATTACTGAATTCAGGATTACATATTGCATTCAGAACTATCATTTTATATCAGTATCATCATGAATATCGTTTAGGACTCTGCTCAAGGCTGTCATGTACCACTGAGCGTTAAGCTGGCCATAGACGTTACAATCTGATCATACGAATCGAGGATTCGTACGATTTTTGGATCTTGTGTGGAGTGTCCCGACATTTGTCTTGCCATGCTGATTGGCCGTTCAGTCAATCAGACAGGTTAGAAAATTTCTGTCAGCTGGCGACCATATCTATGCATGTATTGCCGATCTAACTATCTTCAATGGGAGACTGTCAACAGCTTTTGTCGGACATAAACTGCCATACGATTGTTGTAGGGGCAGAACATTGGCTGATCTGTTCTTTTACTGCTTTATTTAATCTAAAGGTTAGTGGCAGGTCGGGATATATTGATGTCAGATTGTACAATGATTCGTACGATCGGATCTTTATGTCTATGGCCAGCTTTAATGTCTGCATGTGGCCCTGGATTTTCAATCCAGTACAAGGGCCAAAGCCCAAAGGGGTATTCCTGGAGCCAGCTATTCCTGGATATACACAAATCATCCCTGTCAACTATCTATTTTACTTTAAAATAAATTAGCACTAAATGGGTCCCCAGTTATAGCTGTTTGAAAGCTTTTTAACTGTTTATCTATTGGGTATAACTACAGGACAAAGCTTAACGCTTTAAGTTTTAATTGCAGCAGAGAAGAACACCTCCTATATACTGGTTCCTTATCATTAGCAGGTGGCCAAGCTTTACTTGCCTATTCCTTCATATAGATAAGGGATACCCAACCTTTTAAACCAGTGAGCAACTCTCAGAAGTAAAAGGAGTTTGGGAGCAACATTAGCATTAAAAACTTTCTTGGGGTGCCAAATGAGTGCTGTGAATAGCCATGTGATATACCCTATGTGGATTGTCAACCTGCATTGAGGCTGTGTTTGGCAGTGCACCTGGTTTTTATACAACCAAAAGTTGTCTCCAGGCCTGGAATTTGAGGCAACTTGGAGCAACATGCAAGGGGTTGGAGAGCAACATATTGGTTGGGGACCACTGCTATAGATCCTTTGACTCTGCTTGAAGATACAAAATCATACCAGTTGAATCTATCATAATCAGGGCATCTCAGCATGCTTCAGGTGTATCCTCTGTAAGGGCGGAATTTATAGGGCCTTATTTCTAAACTCGTTGGCCATAGGCCAGCTGCAACCATGCCATCCTCCTACCCATCTGGCAACCCAGTAACCAACACACCTTTTCTCCCCTGCATGCATCCAGTAGATGTGTCTGGGCAGCATGCCACTAATTTTGTGCCGCCCTAGGAACAGGCGTTTGTAGCCTGGGCATGCGGCCGCTCTTAGGAGTAGTTGCTTGCTTACAATGGGAGCTCATGTAACTAAAGTAACTGAGCTTTAAAACTGTAGAAAAGCATTTGCTTCTGAAGTCCAAAAGTCCCTGTCCAGCCAGTAGACTGTCTAGATCAGTGATCCCCAACCAGTAGCTCGCGAGCAACATGTTGCTCTCTAACCCCTTGGATGTTTCTCCCAGTGGCCTCAAAGCAGGAGATTATTTTTGAATTCCAGGCTTAGAGACAAGTTTTGGTTGTATAAAAACCAGGTGCACTGCCATACAGAGCCTCAATGTAGGCTTACAATCCACATGGGGCTACCAAATGGCCAATCACAGCACTTATTTGGCACCCAAGAACATTTTTCATACTACTGTGCTCCCCAACTCCTTTTACTTCTGAATGTTGCTCACAGGTTCAAAAGGTTGGGGATCCCTGGTCTAGATAGATCATGGGGCATGGGTTTACTCAGCTATGGCAGATAGTCTGCCCCAATTAATGCCATATCTGAAATTCTACACAAATATTGACTCACATGTTGGTAAAATAGTAGTTAATTTGACATTAAATAGCAATGCTACTCCCTACCACTCTCATCACTATTTTTAAAATTCCTTTTTATACACTGGTACAGATCCTTCGATATGATGATACTTTTTAAAAAATATCTTTCTCAGAGCCTTTGGGTATTGTAGGGAAATATAATATTTTAAACACTGGGCTGGTACAGGCAAATGCCAGGCAAGACTTGAGGATTAAGCCTTCACTGAAAGCTCTGGCTGGCAGCCATGATGGTGTTTACTAGCCTCAGCTTTTTTATTTACTTCAAGGGGAAAAAGAAGAAAAATGACTCAATAATGCAATGTTTTTGCCTCCAGTGACTATGCTTCCAATTCATTTGATTGAGTCAACCTTTTGACTCCAGTAGCCTATTACAATTGATTAACAGAATAATCAATAAGCTACAAAATTAAGACTGCAGTACTTTAGAGAAAGCTTTGTCCTTTTAATAAGTCACTTGCATCTTTAATTAAGGACAAACAGAATCAAAAAGCAAGAACCTATATCTCACAGATGACAGCTTTGCAGTTAAACTGGAGGAAGTTATGGGAACAAGAATTCATTATATACAGGCTCCTGAGATACACAGATATGTATTGCCATACACGGAGCTGAAGCTTAAACTTCATATTTTAAAGAAACTTTTCTTTGTATTTGGTCTAGAAGGGGTTTGTCGATGATACAACTGCATAAATTGAAGCTGGCATACAGCTCATAAAAGGATATGGTGCTCCTATTGTCTAGTTCATAAGAGCCATCTTAAGTAAAAATGTTATTAGATTTTATTTTTTTAGTTTAGAAATCAAGCAGCACACATGGAAAATTAACTCTTTGAATGGTTTCGCTTTTAAATTAACTGAATTAAATTGGTCTTTATTATTTATATTGTATGGTTTTTGACTCAATAGCATTTTTATCCTAGTCCTTATACTGCACAGCCTTGGAGCTATGACCCTACCCAGTTACAGCTGTTGCTGGTCACAGAACAGAAACAAGTTACTGACACCAATAGGGCACTTCTCTGAGAAGTTTGATACTGTCAAGGTAAACTCATGATCAGGGAGCATATTTCTAAATGCATAGGACTTGATACAAACCTTTACACGGCACTGCTACCCTGGGGATTCTTCCCCTGGCCAGTCCCTCTTTGATTGGAGTGGTGCTTGCATATAGATTGAGCATAAACCATTTAGATTGAAAAAGGCTACCCTATTCATCATTATCAGATTTTGCATGAAGTGTCCAGCAGCAGGCTAAGTTTTTTTTAAAATATATATAAATATATATATATATATATATATATATTGTATATATTGTATATATTGTATATATTCATAATCATGTGTAACCCTGGATGGTGCAAGTGTGCAAGAGCACTAATGGGAGCAAAAGCATGCCGGTGAAAATCTGTTAAAAAGAGACATGCATTTGAACAGAACAACAGAGACACAATGCATTTAGGAATAATTGCATCTGATATAGAATAATCATCTGGCAATGTCTTGGAGATCTGACAGTGTCGCAACAAGTACCTGAATTAATATTTTGAGAAATGATGAACTGAGAACAACATTATTGTTTATTTATACAGGACAGACAAATTACACTGCACTTTACATTTTCTTATCACAAACAGGAGTCTTACAATAATTTAAACAAATGTTAGATAATAAACTGGGATTAGAGAGCCCTGCTCACAAATGCTTACAATCATGGAGGGAATATCAAAATAAATGGCAGATCTTTTGTTATAGGTAATTTATTTGCCACTAAATAAGGAGCAATTACGTAGCCCAAAGTGTGGGAATATTCTGACATACACATCCCTCTGATTCTCTGGTAGACCAGTCATTCCTGGACACATAGGTTAGGGGAACATGCAGTACAAAGAGCTAACTAAGCAAACCCAGCACCTCCTGCCAGAAGTAGGTCAATTTGGGACATGTGAGCCAAGTAACATCCCCTCCAACATCTGTCTGAGGAATGTGAGAAAATGGTACGAAGTTTAGCTGGATTATATTACAAAGATTTTATATATAAATATTTTACATATGTTTTTTTTTTCTACTATAATTTTTATTTGTCTTTTAAACTTACATAAATAAGGCTGACACATACAAAAGATTGTTTTGCCATTTTCTCATTTAGGTGCCCGTATGTTATCTGTCAGGAATCTCACCTATTCAGTATATAGTATCAACATTTAAGGAAAATTTTCCACAGACAGTAAATCCATTTCATCATATATTAATTAGATAAAGCTTTTTTGGCTCATTTGATCACAGCAAACATCTCTCAAAAGGGTGTAGAGCTCAAAGTTCTCTTTATGTCTACTATAATTTTTAGATCGTGGTTTATCAAGCTGTGTATGTGGACCATTAGGTAAAGTGAGGTCTGCAAGATATCCTTTGTCCAGTATTACTGGCAACATCAGTGATTCACAGGCAGGGCCGGAACTAGGGGTAGGCAGAGTAGGCGGCCGCCTATGGCACAGTCATAGGGGGGCGCACTTTAGTAGGGAAATGTTTTTTT
>CM044447.1:73645220-73663868 GCA_024363595.1 Xenopus borealis | reverse complement strand
AGAAAAAGTGAATAGGTGGGAAATGGTCATACATAACGGGGGTGGGCGCTGATTGAACCCATTGCCTAGGGTGCCAAACTACCTTGGCCCGGCCCTGTTCACAGGGTTTAAGGCAATATTGTTTATTGGCTTGGGGAATAACTGTTCAGATGGACAACCCGATGCCCAGAGCAAAAATGGCTGCATCTGCAGGGGCACCCATGTTCCAAACAACTATAAATAGATTAAACCTAATTGTCAGCAAAGGAAAACACCAAAACCTTCTGCTAAATATCAATCCAGGGAAATTTCTGTATAGAAGAGGAGATTCGCCTTTAAATCCATGTCTTTCTTAGACTTTCTTGGATCAGCTGCAAATTGCACTGAAGTACACCACACTATATAGCCCAACCCACTGTAGCAATCTCTGCGCCCCTGTACTTTTTCATTATTTATTCCTCAAAGGAGGTTTCTAAACTTGAATTATGGTGTCCGACTGCTGTTGACCAAAACAAATGTAAATATGATTGCAGAGAAAAAAAAATCCCGCATAACACACCCAGTTTTGCTCCCCAGCTCTTTAGTAGGCAACCTAAGGCTAGGGCCAGACAATGTCAGATCGTCTGTATTGAGTATTGGCTGCCCCGCTGTTGTTCCGCTCCGGTTCTACTGCACCTGGAAGTTTCCACTCGGACAATGGGCTGAAGCACAACATATTGCATTTCACTCTGAAATATGCCCACAGTTGAAAAAGTCAAGGGGAGCAGCAGGGCAACAGAGAATCCGCAGTGTTCACATTGTCTGCCCCTAGTCTAAAGCAACTTACATATACAAGAACACTATACAAAAATCGTTTCCCAGCAATGTCTCAGCCTTCATGCAATTTGGATTTCTGTAATCAGACCTCACAAGGACAGATTTTAGGTTGTTTTGGTATTTTGTGATAAGAAAAGTGTTTTGTCCTCAAAACATGATTGTGGGAGCATAGAACAGTAAGTAAAGTAACCACAGAACAAGTAGGATTCTCACTGAAGGATGCATTAAGTAGGCGCTGTGTGTTTGTATCAATGGAGACACCATGGATCAACTAGCAATAGCTGCTCTTCGTACACAAATGACATTTTGTCAGATTCTGTACAGTACTGACCCATGTATGACCAATTTAACACCATTGTACCTGTACACAGATAAAGTAGGTATCAATATAATTAAATCTTATGCTTCATCACAGATACAGGGCATAACACCTCTGAGACAGGCAAATATAAATTTCACATATTGTTTGTTATGCAAACAGAATAAACTATATATGATCTATGTGTTTTGCTTATGATCATGACATTAAGTAATTGCATTGTTCTCATTGAAGAAAATTTCCTTTGCACGCCTCCCTTCTTGTTCCCTGTATAGCATGACCTTATTCAAAACAGCTATTATTCTTGATTTCATCTCTAAACAGCTGTTATTCTGTTGCTTTCCATTAGTACGTTTCCTATGTCTGTCACAGAAATACACTGCACAATACCGTTGTAATGACTTTTGGCATTTGGGAGCAGACTTAAGAGAATTGTGTTATGATATCGTAATGAGTCCCAGGAGCAAGATTCTCGTGGGGAAACACGTCCTATATACATGACTGTGTAAATAAAAACTTGTCGCTCGTAGGGATCTTCTGCCTGTCAATGTCATGTTAGTTGTTGTAGAAAAGGGCGACTTGAAATGGCTTGGCGACTTTGCTTGCTAGTATCTGAAGAGTCTAAGGTAGTCTAATGGGGTCCATTTAGGGCAGTCATCCCCAACCAGTAGCTCGTGAGCAACATGTTGCTCTCCAACCCCTTGTATGTTGCTCCCAGTGGCCTCAAAGCAGGAGCTTATTTTTGAATTCCAGGCTTGTAGGCAAGTTTTGCATTGCTTTATACAAATGTGGCTGAAAACAGTCAGATCTGAAACCAGGGCCGGATTTCCATAGCGGGCTCCCCTAGGCCTGCTGTCGTTTGTCGCCCCTGTCCCCTCCCTTTTATTTGCTCAAATTTTCATCATCGGGACAGAGCAATGGGAATTGGCACACAGGAAATTTAAATGTCTGAACCAATGTGGGTATGGTTGGGCAACATGCCGCCCCCTAAAATCCTGCGTCCCTAGGCCTAGGTGGCCTCTCCCCAAATTCGGGCCTGTCTGAAACTATAAATGTTTCCATGGCTGGACTGCCAAAAAAGTCAATCTTTAGTCAGATGAAGACGTCACAGATGTGGCCTAGCTGTTTGGAGGACATCAAGTAACACAGAGAGAAAATCAATCAGCAGGTTCTCTCTTCTAACATCTTATTTGCCCTCTAAATTACAAACTGATTTTCATGAATAATAAAAAAGAAATGATTCCAAAAAGGGCTTTTAGACATGAGCTTAATATGTTTGCAGCGAATGAGGAGTTTGGTTCAGCAGAGGGTAGAGGCATGCATGCATGTGTGCACAGGATACCCCCCACTAAATTACAAAGCAACAGGACTCCCTATGCTGAATCATCCTTTAACAAGGGCACGGCTGCCTCCCAACATATTAAAGGTGGCTGACTCAGGAGAAGTACAAATCAGAAATAAGTGAAATTCCAGTACTGGGAGGGGCATCTTATTGAAGATTTAATTTATTATATGTGATTTAGTGTTAGTCTGTGACTCCCATCTTCCAATTTTGGCCCTCCAGTCATACTAGAGCCACTGTACCCCCATATCCTCAGGCTACAAAATATGGGAGAAGAACCAGATCATCTGAATTAGGTCTTCCTTGTCTATGCAGAGTTATAAAATAGAAAGTGCATGGATGTTTATCAATGTGACTTGCAAGTTGAAATCAATCAATTTTAGCCAATTGATTCCATGCTGCTCCAGCACATACTATTATTACAGATACCTTTATTGATATAACACTGACGTGTGTACACAGCATTTTTACAGAGATTTTACACTATTCAATTAGTCCCTGGCTCATTTGTTATGGACACAGTCACTGCTCATGACGATATTGATTAAAATATACTTTAAAGATACTTCTTGCACTTGCCGATAGTTACACTATGCACCAGTGTGTCTGTCCTGTTCCTATTTCAGATTGTTAGCAGGTACACCTACTGATGCAGGGGAACCCTGGAGTAAGTAACTACCACCTTGAAGTTGCTAGTAATCCTGGGTTTCCACAGAGGGCTGTGTCAATTGGTACATCTTAAAGGGATCCTGTCATGGGAAAACATGTTTTTTTCAAAACGCATCAGTTAATAGTGTTGCTTCAGTAGACTTCTGCACTGAAATCCATTTCTCAAAAAGCAAACTGATTTTTTTATATTCATTTTTTAAATCTGACACGGGGCTAGACATTTTGTCAATCTCCCAGCTGCCCCAGTCATGTGACTTGTGCCAGCACTTTAGGAGGGAACTGCTTTCTGGCAGGCTGTTGTTTTTCCTTCTCAATGTAAGTGAATAGTACGCAGTGGGACATGGGTTTTTACAATTGAGTGCTGTTCTTAGATATACCAGACAGCTGTTATCTTGTGTTAGGCAGCGGTTATCTGGTTACCTATCCATTGTTCTGTTGTTAGGCTGCTGGGTGGGGGAAAGGGAGGGGGTGATATCACTCCAACTTGCAGTACAGCAGTAAAGAGTGATTGAAGTTTATCAGAGCACAAGTCACATGACTCGGGGCAGCTGGGAAATTGACAATACGTCTAGCCCCATGTCAGATATCAAAATGAAATATAAAAAAATCTGTTTGTTCTTTTGAGAAATGGATTTCAGTGCAGAATTCTTCTGGAACAGCACTATTAACTGATGCATTTTGGAAAAAAATTTTTTTCCCATAACAGGATCCCTTTAAATTGAACTTTGCACACTGAACTTGCTTTAATAAATGACCCTTCTATGGGTAAAAAAAAAAAACCTACCTTTTCACTCAAGTTGTGTGTTTCACCAATTGTGTTAGTCTACATTAGCAGAAAGGGTCAGTATAAGAGTAAAAGAACACCCTGCTAATGAAAATACACACCAACAAAAGTTGTAAGTGGGATCCTGTATTGCCACATAGGCATTTACATCTTACTCCATATTATCTAAGTTACCGTTAGAGAGATACATAATGTAACCTTCTTCCTTAGAAATGGGAGGGGAAAGCTTTGTTATACCAAGAAGTTTTTGCCTGCAAGGTAAGTCTGTGCCCCAACAGAAATATTTGTTTCTGACACATCAGTACACATCACTACCAGCGTACATATTATCATCAAAAGAGGTCATTACACTTGAGTGATTTACTCCCTGGCTTGGATGTGGCCTGTTACACTAAAAGAAAACAAATTCTAAATTAATTTGTGCCCAGAAAAGTGGTATCCACATTTAAGCAGTAATGCCCAACCAACTGCTTTAAACTACAACTCCCAGTCTCCCCTACAGAACTACAGCTAGACAGCCCTACCATATGGACGCCAGGTTGATGAAAGAGGGTGTTTAATGTCCTGTGGGATCAGAGGACACACTGGTAAGATAAATAAAGATACCAATACAAATGACATATTATATGTGTAATAACTGTGAGATATTTTCAGTGTATAAGTCATTGCTGTCCTGTAATGCAACTCCCTCCAGCTGTCAGGTCATGATGGGAATTGAAGTTCAGCAATAGATGGAGGACTGAAGGTTGGTCGTGACTGATTTCTGTAATTTCTTGATCCCATCAGGTTGGACACATCATTCCTGCTATGCCATCATAGCCCTTTTCTCTAACTCCAGTACTGGCAGCATTGTGAGCATGCTGGGAGTTTGAGTTTGACAATTGCACTCTATGACTTTCCATTCCTGATCTCTCTATATGACACAGGCTCATATTCACTGCAAACCATTACATTGGCGCAGTAATCAATAGTTTACAGTCTCTTTGAGGAAAATGATTTATAGTGCAAGAACGACGACAGTTATGACTGAATAACCTTGGGTTGGGAAAGGAACAAATCCATGCTTATTGCATGGGCTCCTAAATTTGAAAGTGCAGCAAATTGCTGATAGTGTTTGTGTGAGTCACAGGGAGGGCTGGGGACAGCAGCTGCTCCAGACTTGCAGAAATAAATAGAGGAAGTGTCTCTGTATGTAGCAAGAATGTCAGGGAGCAGCATCTTTTCACTGTTACAGCCCAGCAAGTCACCAACAGAAAATGCTTTGAAAGATTTTCATCAAAGATAAAAATGTACCTCATTTTTTCAGAAGGGCATATGTTGAAAGAATAATGCTTTTCTAGTATTTATGCGTCAGCTGGAGTTGCCATATTGCTTGCCAGAATAGAGGAATAATTATTATTATAGAACTATATACAAGTTTAGAGAAAATCAATTCCTGTGGAGTTTACAGATTGTGTGTATGGATGCTGGGTTTCATTTGGAGGGGTTGAATTTGATGGATTCTGTCTTTTCAAACTGATTTAACTATATAACTGTGTAACTATATAACATGCACACACATCTACACTCTATGGTTTTTATCAGAAGTCAATAACCCTGTCTGTATGTTTTTGGGGTAGGAGAGGAAAGGAGTGTGGTTGGGGTGTTCTAGGGCATGGGTTGCCAAAGATCCCATGGATTTGGTTGTAGCTTGTTTTTTTGATGTTGTCTGGATCACTGAGATTGAATGTAAGTAAACTGACTTGCTGGCTACCTATTGCTTGGCTGAAAACTGTCTGCAAATTATCTTATTTAGAATAGGAACTTTTAATGGTGTTTATTTAAATTCCACTTTATTGTTTAACATTTGGTTGTTGTCCTTAGTTTGTAACTTTATACAGTTACAAAAAAAAAACAAATATAATTAAATAACAAACAAAAAAAACTAGGCCTGAACTGTCACTTTGTTAATATGAAGGCAGTAAATAATCATTCTGCCCAAATCTCACCCTATTTGCCTTTTAGACACATTCCAATCTCCTGCATTGAACCTTCCTGTGTCAGCTGCCTTACAGTTTGGGAGCCACTGGTTGGATGATCTTTATAAGTTGAGTTCCAAGCTGTTACGATGCTCCTCATCGATCATCCCTTTGGTTCTTAATTATTGCACACTGCTGTCCTGGTGAGGGATCCTTTTTAATATATATATTACCAGTTCCTCCTCTCTTCATGGTGCTAAGCACGTCTTTCACTTTTGCCTGCTCTGCACTTTCTTGTTCATGAAGATCCTGCTTCTCTAGGAACCTTATTGTTTAATCAACATAGCAATCACGTGTGACCTGGATGACGGTGCCTACCATTAGTGCCAAGGTAAGCATCAGCCAAACTACAGAGGAGTCACTGTGGGGAGGTTGGTGGTGTTGGTTCCCAAAGCCTCTCTAATCATCACACAGAATGGAAATCCATTAGCTTAGGCCTTTCAGTGGCACAGCAATTGGCTGCTCCGTGATGTGCTACATCATGTACAGTACATCACAATATAGACAGAGTGGGCACCAAGCATTTCCAATGATCCATAAGAGATTCTTTTGTACAGGACACCACAAAAGGACTGGGCAGCATTCCTGTCTTATTAACTTCAACCACAGATTTGCTGCTTTGATGCCAAATTGTATGGCATTACAAAGACTGACACAGGCATGGAAAACATAGGGTGGTTCACTACACAAGATCTATTCTTTTCAGAAATGTAATTAAGTGATCTGTGAAGTGGTTTGGGTCAGTGATTTATGAGAAGACCCCAACAATATATGTAAGCCACTGTTTAACAGCCTGAGAAATTAATCAATGGGCTCTTGTGTTCAGCAACTGATAAAATTATTAACCCATTGCAGGCCATAACAGAACCAACAGCATGGAGGCATGTCACCAGCACATATGCATAAATAAGCCCACTGTTATACAGCTTGCAGATTAACATACATATTTCAGTTTTAATTATTACAATTCTACTACAAAATGTATTTATGGATATTTAAAATGTATAATAATAATAATAATAATAATAATAAAGTGTGCTCTTCTTTTTATGTTTTTAGAATAATCGTGCAAGGGAGGTAGAAAAGGGAATTATTTTAGCTGGAGGGTACATTATTCGTAAACTTGCTTGAATAAAAGTTGTATCTGCTGTGTGCAGCACTTCTGTCAGTGGCAGAGCTAATTATAACATGCACTGTATGAGTGACTGCTATGTCAGAGTGCAAAATAGGAAATACTGTTATAAACCCATTGCACAAGTCAAAAATATCCAACAGGAGGCATTTTGTCATGAAAAAATAAGTCAGATGCAGTTTAGATTATGTGTTTGTTGTGGAGAAAAATTTAATGATGTTGCTCATACACATATGGTTTACAAGTGGCATTTGAAGGGCCTGAAAATACATAAGTTATCAGAAGGAAGAAGCCAGTTTAATTTCAGGTATTTCTACTTTCTTCATTATGGGGTAATGGCTAAATGCTTTTGCATTATTACAGCATATGGTGCATACTTATTGTAACATAGTAAATTATATAGAGAAGGAATGTTCTGTGTACTGAGTAGATATGTGTTTATGGAGCATAAACGCTGGAGATAAATATTAATACTATTATAAATAGTTGTTTCACACAACATTCATTTTTTTGTGTAATTTCTATGTAAGTTCCTTATGGCTGTGTTCTTGCTTCCCCCGAGCTATACAGGCAAAGGGAGCCCATCAGACTAAATTGTGCTCTGAATTCTAAGCTGGGTCATATTTTTTGTAGTAATGCTGTTATTACAACTTCATCATCAAGGGCTCCAGGCACCAAATTTAGTAAGCTCTTTGAGATAAGAACTTGCATATCCTGTGAACAGGATCTAGTGCTATCATAGTGTTAAACAAGAATAAAGTGATAATGATTCATTAATGAAGTGCCTCTATGCCTCATATTTGTTGTGTGTTATCTGCTTTGACAATAGTCTTTGTTATGAGTCTGGCAGTACTAGATTTAACAAGCAATTGTAACCCACTGAATTAGATTGTAAGCTTCGTGGGACAGGGACCTTCTTCCCACGAAGTAAGGACATCATTTTTGAGTGTGAAAATGTATATATTTTTAATTTATATTGCAGGCTGCTACCTCTGCCTTTGCGATTGATATTAATTGTAAAAATGTACAGTGCTCTGTACACAAGTAACATGTATAAAGTTATATCACATCTGTGATATATGGGCAAGCTCACCACATTGCAAACAATATTGGCTGCTTCTAATATATAATATGAGCATACAATTACATTACAAGACAACAGAGGTAATTTACAAAACCCAGGAAGCAAGTGCTAGAGCACTAAGGGGCAACAACATCGCTTAGTTCTAACTTACTGAGAATGTGCACGCCGGGCAATGGTGTTCTCTCCACTGTGTGCAGTTTTTGCCTACAGAATATCATAGGGCAAGTTCTTTGCTTTATATCAGTGCAGCGCTATGTAAATAAAGAATGTTAATCCATGTAAGGAAACCAGGATGTAAAATAAACAGACAAAAGTACAGCAAACAGAGCTTTTTTATACGATTGTTGGAAATTGTTACAATTAGATTCAATCCATTGAGGCTATAGTTTCAGAAATTAGCAGAATAACTTGTTTCCCCACCATGGTACACAATTCCTTATCCAGATGTTTACTACAGAGGAAGCAGACCCTGAGGCTGCCAGGAGGCAGGAGGAATAGTGGTCATGTGAGAGCCTTATTCATATACAATTTCAGGCACCTCCACACCCCCAGGAAGCACCCTCTGGAGGTTCTAGATATTTGCTTCTAGCACCCAATTGCATACAGAAAGAAGATTTTATTGTTATTGCTATTTTTTATTACGCATCTGTCTATTTTGTCTATTTTGGCCCTCTCCGATTCATATTCCAGTCTCTTATTCAAATCAATGCATGCTTGCTAGGGTAAATTGGACCCTACCAACCACATTTCTGAAACTGAAAATTGATGAGCTGCTCAATAAAAAAAAAAAAAACTAATATCAGTTTAATGAGCTTACCTAAGCCCAGAGCATGTGCAGTGAATCAACAGCAAAAAAGATGGGGAGCTATTGGGGCATGTTCAGAGATGCGGATCAAGTCCTGTGCTACCCTTGGGCTATTAAAGAAACCCAAAACCCAAAACATAATTTGGTGTTTCAAGTCTATTTTTTCTGCTTTGGCTCTCCTACACAAATAAATATATTGTATTGAACTCCTTTTTTAGAAGAGTAGCTCTGGGAGGAAGTTATTTACATGAAGTCTGAGTTTTTAATATTTTATGCATAAATCAAATGGTTTAGTCTCCATTCTTTCTCTTACAAACAATTCTCTCTGACATTACAACGCCTAAGACTATAGAAATCTGTTTTTTTGTATTATAGATTTTTACCGAGCATTAGTGATGGGTGAATCTAGGCAGATTCGCTTTGCCGAAAAATTCTGGCGAATAAATTCGTCCATCCCTACTGAGCATTCAATAAAGTATATACGGTATGGGGTAGGGGTACAGAAGGAACAGTATTACATTATAACATAGCACTGATTACCAGATTTATAGACCTTCAGCTATACAACATGTGTAATGCTACCTAGTGACATCATTTCTATAGAATATTTTATCCACTCTGGATCCCCTATTTTAATATCCATTTCTTGCAGGATGAGCAATTTACAGGATGAAGTAGAAGTAGAAACCACGCCACATAGATTTTAAATATTACAGCACTTATATAAACAGCTGGATGAAATGGATATACACAGAGAAAGAAAAAAGGCCCATTGCTAATAATTAGTATGAAAATATTTTATAAAGCTGAAAAGCTACATTCACATCCCTGGGAAAGAAATAGCCCTTAATAGTTTAAATCAATGCTGTCCAACTTTTCCCATATAGAGGGCTAGTTAGTTATTCACTCTACTTCTATATATGTTTGGGGGTTGGACTTTAGCAACATGAAAATTACATACTAGGGATGCACCAAATCCACTAATTTAGGATTGTGAACAATTTTGCCAAATCTCGAACAGAATCCAATCTATAATTTGCATATGCAGAATGTGGATGATTAAAAAATGTTTAACTTTTTGTTTGATGAAAAGTCACGATTTTTGCAATTCAGATTTTGTTCAGCCAGGCGCTTGGATTCAGTGTGCTGAAAACGGCCGAATCCCAAACCGAATGTTGAATGTAGTGCATCCCTATTACATACAGAGAGCTCAATGGATCTCATCTCAATGGGCTCCAATTTTCATCAGCAACAGGCTTCTGGTTGTTTATAATTTATATATATTTTGAATTCATCCATTGCAAATGATGGAGTCCCAAAAGTACAAATAAATAGTATGATTTGTGTAATTTCTGTTTTCTTTTTTCATAGTTCTGTCATAGGTCTTTCAGGATGGCAAATCTTGAAAAAAAACTTATTACACAGAACTGTTTTACTGAGCATTTTATAAAAGGGGTTGTTGACATTCAAATTAACTTTTAGTAAGATGTAGAAAGAGCTATTCCGAGATCATTTTTTATTGTTGCTTTTTTTATTGTTTGTTGTTTTTGAATTATTTATGGCAAGGGAACACACAGCCTGCATTTTTTTTTCAGGTGGACAGAAGTGGATCCATTCTCCTCCCCATCTCTGTGTATGTGAAAATTAAATTAGCAAGCAGGCAGTATTGTGAATGAGAGTCAGGAATATGAATAGGAGAGGCTCTGACCAGGAAGATAACGAATAAATGTAACAATAAAAATAAAACAGCCACACAGATGTTGTATTTGGTAGCCAAGGATGAGGAGGATATAACAATGCTTTATCAGCAGGTACATGCAGCCATTACATAACAGCAATAAGTCTTACTTTCACTTTCAAGTTGTACAGAAAGTCCTGTGTATGCACAGTGCCACCTGCGGGCCATTTGTATAAACACCACATATTCCCCCTATAGTAGGAAAGCATTTGGACAAATATATAAACAGTAACAATTAAACTGTATGTATCTTAAAGAAATATATATATATAATTCACATGACATAGTCCTTGGTCCATGCAGGTAGTTTCCTGATTCTCTCAGTATGCCTTATATCAGGGGTGTCCAAACTGCGGGCCGAGGGCCAAATGCGGCCCAGCTGGAAACGCTCAGTTCCCGAGAAAACATCATGTTGCATGAGGAGGGGGACTCTGCCCATTGCCCAGTTAGTAATAATAATGTAATAAAAAATCTATTTAATATCTAAGGGGTATATTTATCAAAGAGTGAAATTAAGAGTGAAGTTCCGCCGCTCTCCATTAATTTCTATGGGATTTTTAAAGGCGTATTTATCAAAGGGTGAACTTTCACTTCACCCATTCATGAATAGGCCTTTCAAAATCCCATAGAAATTAATGGAGAGCGGTAGAATTTCCCTCTAGTGGCGGAACTTCACTCTTTGATAAATTTACCCCCAGGTGTCCCATATTCCAGTGTATAGCTCCATCTGGTTATCCAACTGGTGCTGTAGTTCTTTCCTGTGCATTGTCTTTACTTTACAAATCAAAAGTTTTTGTGTATTTCATGTGTGGCCCCCAGACAATTTTTCTTTTTCCAATGCGGCTCTCGGAGCCAAAAGTTTGGACACCCCTGCCTTATATGTTCACTTTCTTCTGCACTATTGCAGTTGGCATTAGGAGTAGGGAAATGTCCTTCATCAAATGGAGCATCTGCAAAGTCATATCTAGCAGGAGCAAGACGACTTGCATTCCATATGCGTCCATCAGACAGTTCATATGTGTATGGTCCTCGCTGGCGTCTCACTTCAAGTGGAGTAGTACATTTAGATTGTCCTTGTTTCAGTATTCCTGTTTTCTTAATTCTGACTAAAGATCCAGGCTGAAAGTGCACTAATCATCAGTATAAGCCTTGCATTTGGCTTGGTGACGTTTCACAATGTCAGTAGTAGATGATATTGTAGGAATAGTCTTTGGTGGAAGTTTGACGTCTGCAACATGTAACTTAGTGCGCATCTGTCTGCCATGTAATAATTCAGCTGGAGATGATTGGGTTGTTGCATGGCATGTTGCTCTGTAGTTATGTAGGAACTCTGTAGTAAATACTTTCCAAGATTTCCCAGTAAGATTTGCTGTCTGTAGTGCTTCTTTCAGACTTTGAATCGCTCAATTTCTCCATTTGCTTGTGGGTAATACACTGAAGATTTCCTATGCACAGTAATATTTTTGTCTGCTGGGGACAGTGGGAAAGATTCAGAAGAAGGCAAACCATTCACAAACAACAAAAAATGAAGACCAATAAAAAAGCTGCAAAGAATTGGCCACTCTATAGCACAATAAAAGCTAAACGAAATGTAAAGTCTATTTCACTTGGAGGTTCCAAAATCTTAGGCGCCCACAGTGAAATAGATCAGAAAGTTTTTCCCCAGGCTGGTGCTCCCATCTCAACATTTTACTTATATTCCTACCAGCATCCCAGGTGTCCCTTGTATATCTGCTTGTGCACGTGCAATAGCAAAATAACAAACAACAAAAGAATGAAGTTCTAACAATAAAAGAGATACTGATGTAGCACTTTTTTCCGGGCCATGAGGGCTAGGTCCCTCCAGCCCATTCCAATTCTGCTTTACATATCCTTTACCTTGTTAATTAAGGTGAACTACCCCTTTAAGTTAAATAGCTATGGGTACCATCCCAGACGTGTCACCCTATTGAAATTAAAATCCAGGTGACTTGGCAACACCACTTATACTCAGGCCCTGACCTGTTCCATGGTTATGTACCTTGCTCTGCCCCTATCAGGGGTATAAGTACATATAAGTAACTGAAAAATATTGGACAATTGACAGGTCTGTATTAAGGGTATAGAGGTAAACCTTACTAAGGGTTTAGCAGTATAGATTCTCCATTAAATAGGCTACTTTTGGCTATAGTATGCTTTATTATTTCAATTTACTTCATTTATGGATATACTGGAAATGTACATGACATTTTCTTCCCTGCTGCAATGGGGTATGCCAGTCTGCAGACCCTTTTAAATTGTGGTTCCACCCAAACAATTATTGTGTAAAATAAAAAAGAGGTTAAAAGCAGATAAAATTATAAATTACTGTATATATGTATTCTGCAGCATGTGGCATTTCAGGCAAGCAGGCACTTGTAAATCTCCAGCCTGTAAGACAAGTTAAAGCGTGAATAATCTGACAGAAGGAAAACTTACCCCAAGGCTTGAAAAATGACAGAAATAAAATGATGAGGACATGGCAAACCTCCAGCAGCCAGCCTGTAAATCAACTCTATTATCTGGGTCCCTGTCACTTGCAGAGTTACACGCAGCACCTTGGAAAAGTATTTTCCCCTTGATTAATTCTCTAGTCAAAAAACCCTACACTGAAATGTTTCTCTCAAATATTTAACTCAATTTTTTTATTTGAAAATGGTTTATATTAAGATTTTCAAACGATTCATAACCAGCACTTTAATCATGTAACTTTTTCAGCATTAACAGCTTTTATGTCATAAAATTCCTATTTGCACATGGTCCAGCAACCCATTGCAACCAATCAGATTTTTGTTTTTAAAGAGCTGCCCAGTTTATTGGTTGCTATGAATTTCTAGATCAGTGGCCTTCCTCCATATTTTAGAATCAGTATGAGAAGATGAGTCACTGGGGTTCTATGTGCATTTCAGCATTGCTTGACAAAAGGCCGCATGGCCTGAAACGTTGCGGTGATGCCCAAAGCTGAAATAAAGGCTTTTTAAAAACTAAAGCTTCACAGTTTGACACTGTTGTTTTCCCCCATACAATGTGGAATTAATTAACCCATAATGGAAGTGGGAGAAACAGTTGTTTATGCCCTTTATGTTCTCCCTGCTTAATAAGTATTGACTGTAGGCACACATTAACTTAATGGTTAGGCATGACTAACCAATAACTCCTAATCTACTCACTGGCTTTGCACAAACCAATAAGTCATTTAGCAGTTCACTAAGACTGGAGAGATATGGTACCAGTTCCCAATCTGACTTTGGAAAATAATTAACCACATTAAAATGAAAATGAGGAAAGCTACTTTTTCCTGAGAAATCTCTTCCATGGCATATGCAAAGTTTGTCTCAGTCTGGAAACTCAAAGCTGTATATTAGCTTTCGCTTGTCAAGTGTGTTTATGGGATATGAAAGCAATTATCTAACTGGCTGCCACTGGATTACTGCACTAGGTAAGACTTTGTCCATATTAGTACATAATCCTTTCAGATAAACCAGGAACTGAGCTGCACAAACAGAAACTGTTCTAACTGCTTTTCTGAAAGATAGTCAGTTTAAAGAGACACACAGAACTACTAGCAGCAGCTACTTGTCACTGCTACAAAGCACCAGAAAATACTCTGCATTTATATTTGAAAATGACTCATCGGTAAAACGCTGAACGTAAGGCTTCAATGCATAATATGCATCTGAGATAGAAACATTGTGCCTTTTCACATATGAGACTTGTTATTCATTTAAAGGGGGAACAAACATTTTAAATTAAAATAAATACGCTCAAACCGCTACTTCCTTGCAGCAGCTCTTCTCTCAGGCTGTTGTGTTGGGGGCCTTTAGTTAACCCAATGTAATTTTATGGCCCTCAGTCTGCTTATGGGTTCCATAGGCTGCTTTGTATGAAATCATCAGTTTGATATAACTTGACCTAAAAACATGTATGCCCAGGACAGCAACAAGCCAGGACATAGAAGGGAGGGCTGACAGCAACAAGCACTGAGGGGAAAGGGGGGGGGCTGAGCAGCAAACATGGAGGGAACCGGTTTGTGTTTAAACTTTCATAACCAGCCACATTTTGTGTAATTAACATGGTAATTAGGAGTTGTGGTCAAAAATGGGTGTGGTCAAAAGATCTCCTGATGGGGGCAGGAGTCAAGGATAGATCCCAGTGTAACAAAGTCTGAGCACCCCTGGTCTACATCATACTAAAAAATTAAACTAAAGTCACACAACCAATTTAAAGGAAAACTGTACCCTTCCCCCAAACAATGTAGGTCTCAAAATATATTTAATAAAAGAGCTCAAACGTAAAACCCTGCTTCATGTAAATAAACCAATTTCATAATAATATACATTTTAGTAGTATGTGCAATTGGGTAATCATAACCAGAACATTTAAACAAATAAGGGCTGTCCCCTGGGATCATAGGATTCATGGTGCACACAAACAAAGCATACATGTTAGGTCACATGGGCCAATTAAAAGACACAGACAATATTTACCTAAATATATATTCCAGTTTGGTAAGAATCTTTACTATGTCACTGAATTTGATATAAACCAGCTGTTGCTTAAGTATTAATTTTGGGGTTAAGTTTTCCTTTAAGTAAGGCCGAGCAGGGTTGATGAGCAGATGAGTTATTTTACAGATACTTGGAGTTCCGACAGCACCCTCTCTTTCATGAGTCATTGTTTCTCACCTAAGTGACTGTACCAGAACATTACGCCCTGACCTTGGATCTTATCTTGCACTTTTATTTAGCACTTCCGCTGGGATGTCTGCTACAGTCTTAAAGTCACAGGAAACAACTCAACTGACTCACAATCAGTAGTTCACTTGGGGCCCTGTAACACAGATTTTTTTTTGTATACCTCCACCCCTAGGATACCCAAAATATTAACTTCTCCAGAGTATGGTTTTCAAAAAAAAACACTGGCATCACACTATGAATATACCATTACTATTGAATAACCATAGTAAATAAATATAGGACATTTAGTATATACACTATACTACATATACAGTATATTCAGAACTATAGTACATTCATGGCAGACAAATACAGTTTGCTCATATTTGCTGTCTCTGTAACTGCTGCACTAGTAAGGAAAGGAAAAGTAGAAAAAGCTCCATTGTTCCCAGGAGAAGTGTCTCCCCTTCACAGATATGGATTTATATCTCTTTTCTAGGGAAGAGGTGCATCTGAGACTTAGACATTGGTAACACTATATATTAGGGCTGTACAAGAACATAGAGAAATAACAATGCATGAGAAATTACTGCTTGGAGGTCAAAGAGGAGAGAATTCTGAGGCTGAATCAGACATCTCCTGCTTACACATAGCAATCATGAAACATAGCACCTATTAATACCGACTTATCAGCTTAAAGGGGAACACAACCCTGCTTATAACTCAGTTTTGCCTTTCATATTGTTTCCTGCAGACAAACAGTAATATATCAGAGCACAGCCCACTGTGTCCATACTTTGCTTCTCTTTCTATTTGCCTTATTTATACAAACAAGCAGGACCCATGTGAAAGGGAATATTACTTGCTTTGGCATGGACATATGTAGATCAATACCCATAATGGTAGAAAAAAGCTTCTAGTCTCTAAGGGGAATGTTTGATGTGAGGAAGTCAGTATGGCAACTGATGTTTATACATCTAAGTGTAATTTAATATCCCATCTGCCCTTATTTAGCTAGGGTTACTAGCTGGCTACTATTTTACTGCAAAAAAGTGTAATTTCATGCCATGTCATCAATAAATAATTAAGACAAATGAGATGTGAAGGGTTGTGTATTTCTATGGATGTCACCTTTTCTGGAAAAAAAATACCAGCCTTCCTATATGTTTATCTTTTTTCCGTATTAATAACATTAGGGTCAACCATCATTTTTACCGGCCAGGTGGCAACCCTGGTTATTTCCGGCAACAGCAGTGAAGGGCACATTTTCTATACTGGCACCAGGTCCATGGGGTGGTCCTTGAGTTTCTATACATAAAAATGTAAAAAATGACCCCACTGGCAGACATTTGTGAATGAATGAGTGGTGGGGGGGGGCAGTCCTTTGTGATACAGTAATGCACTAACTTGCAGAAGGGGGTCTGACAACTGCATTTACTTTTCGATAATCCAGACAACCCTATGCACCCCCAAATATATATTCACTATTGTCCAGGATTTATGCTTTGCACAGTTGTGCACATACTAATATCTTGGGAACTTATGTGGGCATTTAAATACATGGCTACACAGAGGGTTACCAGTAACAAAAAAATTAAATTGTTTTAAAGTAATAAAAATATAATACAGTTTTGCCCTTCAATAGTAAAACTGGTGCGTTTGCTTCAGAAACACTACTATTGTTTATATAAATAAGCTGCAGTGTAGCAATGGGGGCAGTATTCAAAGGAGAAAAGGATCAGGTTACACAGCAGACAGCAGATAAGCTCTGTAGAACATAATGGTGTTATCTGTTATCCACTATTTATCCTGTGCCATATAGCCTTTTTTCAATTTCTGCTATTGCTAAACAGCAGCTTGTTTATATGAACTACAGTAGTGTTTCTGAAGCAAACAGAACAGTTTTACTAGTGCAGGGCAGCAGTACATGATATTCTCATAACTTTAAAACACTTTAATTTATTGGTGTTACTGTTCCTTTAACATCTGGCACAACTGTGCTCTATGAGAGTAAATGAGAAGGGATTAATGCCCCAGTTTTCAGCATTTGACCCACATTAGAACAGAAGAGGCTTGTGGTTTGGGCCACATGCAGTACTTTCTAGCAACTTCATTATCAAGGTTCTCACAAACCTACATTTTACTGCTTCAAGATGCCTAGAAGTGCGTGGGAATAGCAAATTCCCTCTGGAATCCTGGGAGCATCCGTTCATATCCTGGGAAGCGAAACACCGCAAGACAATGAAGACATTCTTAGGAGCCGAAGCTAATCAAATAACACAATTCTGCATGCTTCATGGAGGATTTGGGGATCCACTGACACCTACTTATTTACCTGCAAAAGGGAAATCTAGAATAGTTCAGGGTTTTACAGCTGCCATTTCTGTCAGGGTGAATGACAGGGTCGCTGGGAGTCTGAGGGAACTTAACTCATACTGTGTTAGCTTTGCTCATTAGTAACATATGGGAACCCGCACCCCAGGAGAATCTTATTGGACAAGTACTGAGAATAATGCCACAGAAGCCAATAATATAGTGATTGTGTTAGGGAAGGGCAGACACTGGAAGATGCAATTCAGTAACAGAGGGTGGGTACCTCCGATTGTCTCTGTTTTAACAGAGCTCCGGTGCCTTGGCAGCATACATGCTCTCTGGGGCATAACTATAGTGGAAGCAGACCATGCGGCTGCAGGGGGGCCCAGGAGGTATAGGAGCCTCATGAGGCCCTAATATAAATATATCATATAAAGTTTCAATAGATAGTGGTAAAACAAGTTGACCTCTAAACATTTTGGGGGCCTGAAAAATAATTTAATGCGGGCCCAGTAATATCTTGTTACTCCACTGCATGCACTTCTTAATATATATATATATACACAATATATATATATATATATATCCATATATATCCATATATATCCAACAAAGAACATCTGCACTCTCAGGACTTAAGTAAACCTAAAACATGTATTTTATTTTAAATGAGAGTCTCTCATTTAAAATAAAATACATGTTTTAGTTTTACTTAATTCCTGAGCGTGCGGATCTTCTTTCTTGACTACTTTTTGAATTTTTGATACTGCACCCAGGCACATCAAACCCTTATTCGTGAGTTTCCCATAGCCTCCATTATAATCAAATAATGTTTATTAATGATTTCCCTTTTCTCTGTAATAATTAAACAGTACCTTGTACTTGATCCCAACTAAGATGCAGAACAATCCTATTGGGTTTTTCATTGCTTAAATTAATTTTAAGTAGAATTACT
>CM044447.1:73541286-73563417 GCA_024363595.1 Xenopus borealis | reverse complement strand
TGTAGGTCATTCCCATCTCAGTAAGCTAATTCTGTACAGACCTTGCTGCATGGTGCCATTAATAGGAAAAACCTTTTCCAAGCTGTTTACAGGTACAGAATTGTCAATACATTTCATGCTATGGCTTTTTAGGTTTGAAAATTAATGGGACAAGGGACCCTATCCCAACCCATGAAAAAGAGCCCCAGTTGGGTTCCACCAAATGTTATAGCAAGCAGTATGCCTTCAGGAAGGTAGTATTCTAGAATCTATGAGTACTTCTTTTGCTGATGTTACTGCAGGAAACATTCTGGATCACAGCAGTGAATTATTACAATTGAACGCAGTTCACAACTTAGTTGTGGTGTCTGGAAACTTTTGATCATATAGTACACCTGCTACATTGCCATAGGTTAATAGACCTGGGCAAGCTTTGCACCTCACATTACATTGGAGTGTTTTGCCATTTCATAAACAGTAATTCCAGAATAGATAGACATACCAGTAATGCATCATGAATTCACATACTGTATAACGGTATTCATTCTTGTGCTTTTCTCTCCACAATTTTGAAGAGTATATACACAATAGTCATTGCTAAGATTACCTGCAGCCTTCTGTACTGCCCACACACATGCTTCTTTTAGTTAACTGTAAGCCCTTTGTCTCATTTATAATAAGGATACATTCTGTATCCAACAAAGCCTATACAGCTTGGAGAAAGCTCCTTGAAAATCAAATGGAGAGAAGTCAATATTATTGACACTAGAGTGATCAACGTGTGTGATTGCTTCTGTATGTCATACTGCTACAATGGAACAGGTACAGTTACACATTCACTGTGACAGCGAGGATGCCTTACTGTTCTTTTTTTATTCTATTGTCTAATGCTTACACACCAGGGTTAGGCAAACTGCAGGGTGTCAGATATTGCTGAAATACAACCTCGAGCTGCTCCAACAGTTTTCACAATAGTCACCAGTTGGATATCCTTGATTTATATGCTGAAATTAACAATTGTTACACACTATGTATATTGTCATTTTTATTATTTTCAAAGTGTGCCTCTAAAGAAAGAAGGCCCTGAGCAAATGTCCTCACTGACCTACCCAGTTACCAACAGGCCTTTTTTATTAGGAAATATTTCAAAAAGCATTAACCCCTCCCTAAATTGAAGATGATATTCCAGTTAGATCCCTGCTTGTCAGCACTACAAATCTTTCTGTTGTTCTTGCAATATTGTAACTAAACACCAGAAGGGTGGACATGGGACTGACATATGATGTTGAACAAACAGGCTTGAACCACAGACCTTCTCTGCAAAGTGGCTTTTTTGTGCCATCATAAACAACATGTTTTTGGGATGAAACCCGTTATTCAAGGGGTTGATAATCATTAATGAAGGGGTTGACTCCCCTGAGGCATGTTGTGTATGATGGCACAATAAAGCCACTTTGCAGAAAAGATCCATGGTTCAAGCCTGTTTGTTCGAAGTTTATATTAGTTATTGTTCCAAATGCTCAGACAATAACATTCTTTGAACACTTTGAACAGACAACAAGCAGGAACCCAAAGAACTGTATGAGCTATGTGAGCTTTTTTACACCTTGAATGAACTCTCAACTCGAATGGTTTTAAATTTAAGAAAAATCTTGAATGTAAAAAACTGGAATCTGTGAAGTTGGAGTTAAGAACCTGAAAACTCGAATTGATCGAGTTTTCGTAAATTTTTTTTCGAATTGCTCAAATTGCTCAAGTTTTCGAGCAAAAACCACTGATAAATACTGGAACATCATGAAAGCTATTAACATCTTCAAATGGTTCAAAGGACCTCTGCCATTGACTTCTACATGACTTTGACAGGTGGATTTTTGGTTCTGAGCTATTTTAAGGATTGGGTTATTATAAATCTCGAAACACAAAAAAAAAAAAAAAATAAAACTTGAAAAATTTTAGGTTTTATTAACCCGAAAAATAAATTTGCGACTCAAAAATACCCTTTAATTTTTTTTGTAAAACACAACTCGAACCTAAATACTGGATATAGTACTGTTTACAAGTTACTATTAAAAAAATGTGTTTTAGCAGTGGCACTTATGAACATTAGGCTGGGTGTACTAAATTCTAATTGAAGGACCCTGTTAAGAAGGCCACTGAATATAAATTTTAAGATGAACCCCAAATGTGCTGGCAGTGAAACAAACTCACCAATAAAGCACTGGGTTTTGGTACCAACCCCCAAACCTTCAGCCAACTGGAGCTTTTTTTCTTTTGGGCAGCTAAACTTTAATCCTTCTTTATTTTCTGTCTTCAGTAATAAAGATGAGGTTTGTGCCTTGAACAGTAAGCATTGGCTGCAGTATAACATTTGGTGTGTGTTCTTCTCCTTGTCACTCCAACAATAACAAAATACTTCACTTCAGATCCTCTAATTAATGGCACATACTACTATTTGCTGTAGTTTATGGAGTCAATGTAGGTGCCAGGGTTCAGTAACTAGAGTCATGCAAAAGCATCTCAAATAAGGTTAGCTAGAAGCTCTAATCCAAGAATGGGTAGTATTGTGGCAAAATGTTTTAGAGGGCAGAAATTGCTAAGAGGTGCAGCAAGACATCTTGCAACACAGGCTTTTTCCGTGTTTAACTTTTTTAGACTCTTGGGTATAACGGACTAAAGTTATTAACATAAGACTTTTTTTTTTTTTTTTTTGAAAGATCAATTTAACATGCATGTCATCACCATTTCATCTGCATGACCTAATCTGTAATTACAGGATGTCATCTGTGATGTAATGAAGAGGAAGAAGAGATAAGTTTTGTCTTGAAAAGTTTAGCCTGGCGTACTGCTCACACAGAAAAGGGCAGATATATAGTGTCAATCAAATAAATAAATTAGCCAAAATACTGTTGAGCAGGTTTCTTTTTCCTCTTTCTTTGTGTGTCATTGTGGTATACAAAAGTACTAGCTGATATCAAGTAAAATGGCATGAAGGGAATTTATGAACAAAGAGCATTATTTACCATCATGCTAAATCTATTCACTTGCATCTTTCTTTAAAACATCTACTGGATGCATCTACAACCAATTATAATATCCATAATTCTCAGTATAATGCCCCACTAATGACAAAATGTAGTTTGTTCGATTAGTGCTGTCATCAGGAATCATGGGGTCCTATAGTACGAGGATCAGAGGACCTTTTCCCCAGCTGACCCCTGCAAACAAACAGCTTGGGACCCCAATGAAAAACTCACATGATCATACCACTTATCCACCACAGTCATGTCCCTGCAGAACACCATGACTAATTATTATTGAACCAGACTGGGTTTCAACTGCAGATAGTCCTAATAATCAATCAGTACAAGGGGGATATAGAAAGGAAGTGAAGCGGCTATGGGGGTGTGGGGAAGTTAGGGAGGGGGTCCGTTTCAGGGGACCAATGATGTACACACCACTTTCCTTCCTCTTTAAGGCTCAATACGCATTATCAATATTTCAAGTAGCAAGAATTACCAAAAACTGCCATTGCCAGCTCAGCACTTGTGGCCTGGACCAACCAATTGCCCCAGAGGTGGGTCACAGATGAGTGGCAGGTAAAATTTGCTGCCACCTGGCCGCTGCCATGGCCTCTCCACACAGTGTTACTCCCCACAAGTGACAGGGCAGTGCTTATTTATATAACCAATTGGCACAGAAGCCCAGGTTGGGTTATTGTGGTTAGAGTCCGTTGAGGGTTGAATAGTAACATCACTAATAGGTAGTATATTCAGGAGTATTATCCAACAAACTGTTGCTGCATTTAGCTTAACACGTTGTGGGGTATTTTACATGAACTGGTTCACGGACAACATGAAAAAAAAAAAAAACACCCTCCGCCTATGCCCTTTGACTGTTACACAAAGTATAAGAAAACCAGTACTGGTGGCAAAATAAATTTGGAAGAGAGGAGCAGCACAGAACACTCTTTGCTCCAGAGTCTGCCATAAAAGTTAGGACAAAAGAACACAGCAGTTGGTATCTGAAAAGTGAGTCTGTATGGAAAGTAAAGAAAACATCCTTCCCCCCACCCCTTAACAAGCCCAGGTTTTGAAATACTGGCACCTTGTCACTGATGGAAACTACAGAGACACAATTAAAAGGTACCCTGCCCTGCACTCCATTTGGCAAAGCTGAATATATTTATTTTTAGCTCTCCATTACATTTAGTCCAGGAACTGCTTGATATTTAGTGACAGCTTTAATTTTCTTGTAATTAGGTTTATCCTACGGATGCAACAACTATTTGAGGTTTGTTATTACAAACGAACAGGGATTAGCTGCAAGTCTGTTGCCCAATCAGGCCACCCTCTGTGGATGGGAAATGAAGTGAGGGAATGGTGCAAATATTAACAAATATAACACTGAGGTCCATCTTGTATTTGCATGTCTTCTCAGTTACATTTCATCATTGACTATTATGATTAAATCAGTAAATTAAGAAAGTCATTATGTAATGTGTTATTGTAGCTTAATCAGTCTAAATAATAAATAAGTCCAAAACTCATTCAGCATGCACCTGTAAACACTTTATATACAGAGAATAAGTAAATAAGTAGAGGGAAAGGTATTTCTTGCCTTTTTCACACACTGTAATCATAGATTTGGGCACAGGGTAAGTGATAGTTTCACAATCAGTAAGTAAATCATTATGTGAGGTTAAGCAGACTCACAAGAATCATTAGTCATAGTGCAGTAACCAGCTGCAGCCAACCAGACTTTATTGTAACACCACCAGACCAGTAAACAATAACTGCTGATTGATTATTATTTTCTAAAGATTTGAGGATTCTTATATCTGTCTTTAGCATAAAACACAAATGACTGCCTATGTTGGCAAGGGCTCATCTGCATAGCACATGTGTAAGAGCAACATAAGTTATATATGCCTATAAGATTAAGGTGCAGATTTATTAAAGGGATACTGTCATGGGAATATTTTCTTCAAAATGCATCAGTTAATAGTGCTGCTCCAGCAGAATTCTGCACTGAAATCAGTTTCTCAAAAGAGCAAAGAAAATGTTTTTATATTTAATTTTGAAACCTGGCATGGTGCTAGTCAGTTTCCCAGCTGCTCCCAGTCACGTGATTTGTGCTCTGAAATTCTAGGGGTGGAAATCCAGCGCTACTAAAAGATTCGTCGCCAGGCGACAGATCTCCCCCGAATCTCCCCGTCTGGCCTTGCCCTAAGAACAGCACTCAGTAGTAAAAACCCATGTCCCACTGTGACACATTCAGTTACATTGAGTAGGAGAAACAACAGCGTGCCAGAAAGGTTCAGGGATTCAATGTTATATTATACAGTGAATTATTTGCAGTGTAAACAGTGTAATTTAGAAATAAAAACTACATCATAAAAATCATGACAGAATCCCTTCAAGAATCGAGTTGTGTTTTCCATGAAAATTTGAGTTATTTTTTGGTCAAAAATCAATTTTTCTGGTTTAAAAAAAACTTGAATTAAAAAAAAATGTATTATACCTCGACCCTGAAAATAGCTTGAACCTGAAAATACACCATCTAAAACCTGTTAAAGTTATGTAGTAGTTAGTAACAGAGGTCCCTTGAACCATTTGAAGATAATGGAAGAAGTTAATAGCCTTCATGATGTTCTGTTTTATTTTTGGAGGGTTTTGCCTGAAAACTCGATCAATTAAAGCAATTCAAGTTTTTTTTTTGTTTGCCAAAAATGGGATCAATTCAAGTTTTCAGATTGTTAGCCCCAAACCAGCTAACTCAAGTATTTTCTATTTGAGTTTTATCTTAAATAAGAACCCATTTGAGTATAAAAACTCTAAAATTTGACCTTTGAAGTAACCCCCTAAATATAGGGGTGCAAAACAGAAGTGCACTTGAAAGAAAGTTTTAGATATGGAAAATATAGCATGACCTTGGATGTTTCACTGATTTACCTATGGGTTAGAATCTAAAAATATGTCCCCCTGCTACTTAGGGTGCGTCCCTTTAGTGACATAAATATATGGATTTTTAACCTATGGGCTGGAACTCAAAAATGTGTTCCCCATGCATCTTTGGGTTTGTCCCCTTGGTTACTTAAATACAAATAAATTATTGTATGGCACCACATAGCATGTTTTGAAATATCGGTCTCAGGAATGATATCAATACATTATATATTGATTGCATGTATGTAAAATCAAATCTACTGTTTTACATTTATATGTATATAGATGCATGTGCAATGTTTTTATGCATGCATAGAAGTGGATAGTAAACACTGATTATATGTATATTTTATGGGGGTCCCAGAATTATTTTGTTTGCTAGGATTGCTGTTTAAATATGTCTCATAATATTATCAAACTAATGATTTGCATGAAGAAAGTGTGTGTATTTTGTCATGTATTACTTTTAACACTGTACTGGCAGTATTTTACTATGTATTTTTTGCGGCTGTTGAGAGGAAAATCTGTTACTGTTGCTGTGTTATATGAAAAAGCATGGGCTGAAAAAAGTATTAACAGGTGAAGTACCCTTCTAAGGTTGTTGGCCCGTGGGGTCTTCAAGCTGAAAAAAATGATATCCCTCACTACCTACATTGCTTGAATGGAAAACACCAGGTCTGTTTCAGCCTGAAAAAATCTATTGGAAGTATTTGGGATGCAAAGCATTGTTAACCATCTCCCAGTGAAATCAAGAGTAGGCAGCTAGAGGCCATAGCCTTATGGTGCAGAGTTGTCAGGCCTCAGAAGTCACAGATCCTATCTCAAAGCCACTTTTACATCACAGTATTTTGAGACCTTAAAGGTGATGTCAACCCATACATAAAATTGGGCTTAATAAAAGAAAGTGTAATTGTCTCTCTAGGCCTCCTGCTATCAGATCTGGACTAGGTACTGTGATTTCAAGTACACATTGTCCCACAAAGCCATACACAGGCCCACTAAATGATGTCTATGGCATTTTACAGCAGTGCCTTGGATATCTTCCAGAGTCTACAGATTGCAAGTTTTGGCCTTTTAGCTATTCCCTGCCTGGCTGAGGCTGTGGCTTTTAAAATGCAGTTGCAGAAGCCAGGAGATACACAGACCTGTCTGTCTTGGCTGGAGAAAAGCTGACCATTACTACATTGTTTAAAAAGTCCATAACTGGTTCTTATATTTGTCTCTTTTGGATTCAGCAATATATATTTATCCCTGTGGAACTTAATGGTTTTTAGCGAAGCAAAGCCTTCATAAAACATCAGCAAGATAGAGAGAGGCTCAGACTGTAGACGAGTACAGATACAGGAAGTACTAATTAAAAGGCCCCAGTCATGCAAGGTCATTAAAGAAAAATGGCTGCAGGATGAGAAAGTCATAAAGATAGCACAAGTGGTTGGTATGAGATTACAAGTGTCGACAGAAGTTGTGCATTATATATAATGCCTTATTGGCTTGGTGTGTGCAGTGTATGCCTAAATTAGAAATGGTGGACTCCTAAAGCTGAACAAATGCATTTGTTAGCATGTATTAACTCCCATTTTGTTATGTTTACATATTTGTATTTATATATTTATTTGGGACCACAGGTGTATGCAGAAACTTTATACAGAAAATTCTGTTAAATATGATCATATAAAGAAAAATAAATTAAGGGACCAAGACTGAACACTGGAATGGACCAATGACTCCATCAATACATGTATGGATCATCAGTCCATGTGTACGCATTCCTTAGCTTATCAAATGTAAGGGCCACATGTGTGATCTGAGGAGCCGGGTCATCCACATACCCAATTAAAGAATATCCAACTTATGAACCCACATGTCACCAGCTCTTCATATACAAAAGGGTGCTCCCTTCACTAATACAGCACTGACTTAGGGTTGTATTGGTGACGGCTGGGTGGGGAAGGCACATGGGCCTTCTCTATTGCCTTCAGGACTGGACTGGGATTCAAAATAGGCCCTGGCATTCCTAGTACAGAGAGGGCTAAACAGCTGCCACCAGCCCACTTAGTCACTTTCTATGGCATCTTACAGTAGCCCCTCTGGCATTTGCCAGAACCCACAGATTGCCAGTCCGGGCCTGCCTCTACCTTGTGAATCAGAATGATTCACAAGGTAGTCTGATTTAAATTGAGATGTTTCTCTTTTAAATCAAATGTTGCAACTGTAAACTGCAAAAGGATGCTAAGTGAAACTTACCATGATGCCAAATTTCTGGATGTCCATGGAAAAAGGATCCTATTCCATGGCCAACAAAGCTGGGACATACTCGGAAGCCATTTTCTCCTGCTATGTGGCTACAATGGGGAAAACATATCAAAGACATGAAAATGTTATCTCAAGAAAGAAAACCCTGATCCTGTATATATAAATCTGTTTCTTAAAAGGGTGTTTTGTCTTTTTTCACATACATAAACACAATAGAATGTTTAATTTCTGCAATTCAATCTGTGCCTCCCCCCCCACTTTAGGAAAAAGACATTTTTCATAAACATACAGTGATATAGCGTTATCACTGGCACCGTTTACCTTCCAAGTCCCCAGCAGTTCAAGGGTCTGCATACACTATATTTATGCCTGTTGATTCAATAGTCCATAAAATGTTAAAACTCAGAAATCAGTGTGATGTTCAAAGAAGTGATATCACATTAATACCACAATGCAAGCTCTAGAAGAGCAAAATATCATACAAATCATATGGAAATTAGCTTTTATCACAAACATGCCCTCTTCATTAAGGTCTGTTAAAATTAAGGTTGGTAAATAACATTATGCTAAATACGGTGTAACTAAAAATGTCTCTTAAGGCAAATCTGGCTGGAGATTTTGTTTCAGCAAACCTAAAGTTGCTTTAAAGGGACTATTGACACCCATAAGCACCAAATATTCTTTGTTGAGTTCCTGTGGATATATCATGGCTCATCAGATGAAAATTGCCATGCTTGTTACCCAAAATTAAGTATTTTTCTCCTAGAATTTCAGCATAATTTCATGTGCATATTCATTCATTTCCACTGCAACTTGCATCAATATGGACTGTAGCAAAAATAAGTAAACATTAGGTAAAATACGTACAAATAGGTAAACATTTATTCTATTGATTTGTGTCATACTGTGAAAGGTCCTGATGTGCTACCATTAAGGGCAAGTCCAGATGGCAAGAGTCAGCGAGATTTGTCGCCTGGCGACTAATCTCCCTGAATTGCTTCCCTGTGTCTTCCGCCCGCTGAAATGTAAAGTTGCCTGTGCCTATACACACACGGCGCTGCGTTTTCCTTGTGAGGCAATTTCGAGCAACTTAGAAAAACGCAGCCAGTTTGCTAAGGTGTACATGAAATGACTATGCATAACAGTAACACTATAGCTGGTACCAGGCAATATAATTTAACAAATATAAGACAGTACAGTGAACGCTACACTACTTAGTATGAAAAGGCTTCTGCTAGGCAACCTAATGGGCATAATATAAAATAGCACAATACAGTGAACACAACACTACACAGTTTAAAGTGACAAAATCAATATAGTTTTGATAGTTCCTGCAGCACCAGGCTTGAGAGTAATATTATTCGGGGAAGTTGCCATTCATTCTGCTTTTGTATTGTCTCATTGTTACACATTGTGAGATGAGGGTTTCTTTCTGTATCACAGATTATTACAAAAATAGGTAAACATTTATTCTATTGATTTGTGTCACACCATGAAAGATGCTGAGCTACCATTAAAGGGTTTCATTTATTATCCAGGAACATAAAAGGAGAAACCAATAATACAGAGCTTTTTAGGAATGCCATACAAGTATGGGACCTGTATTCCAGAATGCTCAGGATCTGGATTTTACAGAATAATGGATCTTTCTGCAATTAGGCTCTCCATACCTTAAGTCAATGAAAAATCATGTAAACATGAAATAAACCCAATAGGCTGGTTTTGATTCCAATAAGGATTAACTATATCTTAGTATAAGCTACTGTTTTATTATTACAGAGAAAAAGGGAATAATTTTAAAACATTTTTGGATTATTTTGATAATATGGGAGGACTTTCCGTAATTCGGAGCTTTCTGGATAATGCATCCCATACCTGTACTTACAATTTCAAACACAATAAGTGAGAATATTCAAAGTAACCTACACTCAACACTATACTTATTATAGGGGGTATATTCTTTTTATGCCCACACGCCTTTAAAACTGAACTTGGTACACAGCAGGAAACAGTAATTTAAGTCTTTTCCTTTTAATTTGCCTATTTTGACCCGCACCTGACATTTAAATGCCATTTAAATAACCCTAACTTATAGACAGCAAATTAATGGTTAATGTATATCAATATTTTTTCTTCTGTTTCTTATGGTTATCATTAGGACCTCTTCTGTTCAATCATTGTCTGGTATCTGGGATGAGAAACCCAAACAAACTAAAGAAAGCAGAGAAGGTCAAATGCAATTTGTATATCAAAACCATAGTATACATCATGCAAAAAATGTAATGTCATGTGCTCTTTCCCTTTAGATAGCAAAGTGTAAGGGCATGAATTACAACATGGACATTACTTCAGTAGAATTACATTTATATTGTATTATATTGTATTGTATAATGTTACAGAGTGCCCGAATAATGCTTAAGGTAAGGTATAGGTACAGTAAGTCTATATATACATCACTTAGCACAACGCTATGCTTGGCTGTAATCAACTGCACAAAATATCCCATCAACTTGTTCCTTGCACTTCCATGTAGTTGCACTTGGCACCACTGTCTTCCTCCTGCCTCCTGTTCCAAATTAAACACAACTGTACATATTGATTCAAGGAACCCATAGAGCTATTGCTATATCAGAACCAGACTCTGTGGATTGGCCTTACCTGTGCTGCTTTCCAAATTTGGCTTTGGGTCCAATTTTGTGTGTGGGATCCATATGCTTTAATCAGCTCCCATTGCTCAGGTCAGGGCAAATGGAATACCTTTCCACTTGAAAGGGGCACCAGACAAGGGTGCCACACTCACCCCTGTTTGCCATGGCCACTGAACACTTCATTGTTCTAACCAGGCAAGCACCAGAGGGATGGCGCCTGGGATCGGTGGAGGAAAGAGTTAACACTAATTAGCAGATGCAGGCCCCATCAATAGTCAATATTATGATACACTTCAGAAAACTCTCAAGTAGTTTGGGATAAATTTACTCTACTACATGTGGATTCAACACCCCTTCCTGTCCTACTGCAGGAACCCCCCCAATACCCTGATCTAGACACTTTTAGCTCATGCAACCTTGAACAAGTCCTATCCTCTCTGAGCAATACCCTCCCTGTGTGGTCCAAACTCTCTCTAACATTAGGCAAATTATGCTTGGTGCAAAATAAACCCCTCCACAGCATCTAGGCTTACCAGACATATACTTCATTATGTGGTCAATCAGTTGCATTACATTAAATCAGGGATCCCGAACCTTTTTTACTCGTGAGCCACATTCAAATGTAAAAAGGGTTGGTGAGCAATACAAGCATTAAAAAGTGTCTTGGGGTGCTAAATAAGTGTTGTGATTGACTATTCGGTATCCTCTATGTGGACTAGCAGCCTACAGGTGGCTCTGCTTGGCACTATAGTTGGTTTTTATGCAATTAAAACTTACTTCCAAACCTGAAATTCAAAAATAAGCACCTGCTTTGAGGACACCAAGAGCAACATCCAAGTGGTTGAAGAGCAACACGTTGCACGAGCTACTGGTTGGGAATCACTGCATTAAATGGTTGTTTGACCAAGACCCCTATAATCTGAACATGGCTCCTCAGGTGTTGGCAGCAGGGTCATTATAAGGGCTAAGACACCTTCAGTACAAAGCAGTTACAGACTATAAGAACCTCCCAGATGTAATGACAATCCAGAGAAAGGCCTGGAATATAGCATTTAAAGGACCAGTAACATAAAAAACATGAAAGTGGTTTAAAGTAATAAAATATAATGCAGTTGCCCTGCACTGGTAAAACTGCTGTTTGCTTTAGAAACAGTGTAATTACTTATATAAATAAGCTGCTGTGTAGCAATGGGGGCAGCCATTCAAAGGAGAAAAGGCTCAGGTTACAGAGCAGATAAGCTCTATAGAACATAATTGTTTTATCGGTTATCCATAATTTAACCTGTGCCATATAATCTTTTTTCCATTTCCGCCATTGCTACACAGCAGCTTATTTATAAAAACAATACTAGTGCTTCTTAAGCCAAACAGTGCAGGGCAACAGTACATTATATTTTCATTACTTTCACCCTTTTGTTTTTTGGTGTTAATGTTCCTTTCAGTTGTATCCACAACACTCCTCATTCTTTACACCCAACTTACCTCTGTGGGCAAACTCCTGCTTTCCTGATATGTGCAACTCCTACTTTCAACATCAACCTCCCGCCTTCCCCACTTTTATTAATTTGGCCACATAAGCAGGTAAGGTATTTGTAGGATAACCTTAATGGTTCCAAGTTTGGTACTTATTAGTTCTTTAAAGAGAAATTTGAAGAGATCACTCTCACAATTCAAGTATTTCCAATTCAGGCAAGTTTTTCAAGCACAAATTGGTGGCGGTGATAGACAGATTACCCAACCCAAGTGAAATAGCTTATTGATCACCCACACTAACTAAACCTGCATCAACTCCCTTTAAAATTTTGCTACAAACAACTCCTCCACCTTTCAAATGGCCTATCATAAATCGTTCACCAGCACCCAAGACCTCATGAAGAAGGACTTGGATGAGGCAACTAATTAATAAACTAATAAATAATAAATTTTAAATTGTTTCATCAACTCTATCTTACATCTATATGGCTGAAATCCATAATCCTTAAGCAAAATGTTGCAGGTGTGGGATGGAAGGGGTGAACTTCAAGGCCTGGCCCTGTTCACAGGTAGACTGAGGTTATGAATTTCCTAGCCAACAAAATAGATCTTCCCACCTTAGGTGTGTATATTTGGATTCTTAAATTAACTGATAAATGCCAACCATGCTAGAGATATAGAACACTCCTGTATTATGCAATTAAATTAATTGCAAAGGCATGAATGGGATCGAAGCTCCCAATTCTACAAAACAGTCACTCTGGTGATCCAGACCTTACCCCATACCCTGCAAGCCAGAAGATTTGATAAAATCTGAAGTCCATGGCAGGAGGCAGGGCTAGGTGGACAAGGCTCCCTAACATGAACTGAGGAATTGAGGTAAATAATCATTCAAGACACAGCAAGAGTAAACAGAACTACTTAAGAGATCCAGAATAGCAGCTCTTTAGAAAACAAAAGAACATCACAAATAATCTTGAAACAAATGTGGAAATGTAGATAGTGGAAGTTACAGACAGCATATTTTTGGCTTCTGACAACATGCCTTTTTTCAAAATGCATCAGTTAATAGTGCTGTTCCAGAAGAACTCTGCACTGAAATCCATTCCTCAAAATAGCAAACAGATTATTTTATATTTCATTTTGAAATCTGACATAGGGCTAGACATATTGTCAATTTCCCAGCTGCCCCAAGTCATGTGACTTGTGCTCTGATAAACTTCAATCACTCTTTACTGCTGTAGATCTAAGAACTGCACTCAATAGTAAAAACCCATGTCCCACTGCGTACTATTCAGTTACATTGAGAAGGAAAAACAACAGCCTGCCAGAAAGCAGTTCCCTCCTAAAGTGCTGGCACAAGTCACATGACCGGGGCAGCTGGGAAATTGACAAAATGGCTAGCCCCATGTCAGATTTCAAAAATGAAATATAAAAAAATCTGTTTGCTCTTTTGAGAAATGGATTTCAGTGCAGAAGTCTACTGGAGAAGCACTATTAACTGATACGTTTAAAAACCCCAAAAAAACATGTTTTCCCATGACAGTTTCCCTTTAAAGAGAGAAGCTCAATACACACTGAAATAAGCATTGGCTGACTGGATATACATCTCTTCATTGAAATGGCACTTTATCTTAAAAATGAACTTTTAGCATAGTGTAGGCATGAGCATTCTATGACAGTTTGAAATTGATCTTCATTCATTTATTTCTTTTTGGATTAAGCTTTTTGTTCGCAATCTCTCTAGTGTGAATATTTACATTTTTAAGAATTCAATTCTTTAGAAGTCAGATTGGTAGATGAACTTGAAGGGTCCTCAACAGAAACTAGGCAATACAAAATACTGTATGTAGCCACAAGAGAATAATTTTTGGTTGCTGAGATCAAGGACACCCACAAAAAGCAGAGAGATGCAACCCAGGGAGACAAATCGTAAAAAAAAAAAGTACATCTTCCTAGACAGCATTTAGACACCACTTTTTGCAAAAGAATTTATTTGCCACGGTTATTATTTCCATGGACTTAATGGTTACAGAACATCAGAGGTAGTGTAAATTAATGGTGTTAAGTTCTGGTGAAAAATAAAATTGCACATCTTATACTGTACATACATAATACATATAGATTAGAAGAAAAATGTGCATTTTCTATTTTTATGGGGTGAGGAATGCAGTGTATTGGCTCAGTGGTTAGCCTTGTAGCGATCAAGTTCTTAATTTGGTTACAACCTCACCGATATTTTTGCCCCATATTCTCCTTATGTCTGTGTGCGTGTTTTTCCAAGTATTCTCCCACTCGACAAAAACATATAGTTAATTTAACTGAAGTTACCCTAATGAATGTGATAAGGAACTTAGATTGTAAGATCCACTATGGCAGAGATTGACCAACAAGCTCTGCTGTACATATAAAAGCATTATAAAATAAATAAGAAGAAAGACAAATACATTAGTACACAGCCTTTTCTCACAGAGGTATAAATGTGAGCTTTACCACTGAGTGAAAAATAGGCATGAACAGTAAAGTAATTTCAAGGCCATTACTCCGTAGTAAAAACACTTATAAATGTAGGTGTCATCTTTTGGCTTCATGAAAAATGGAAGGAAAAAGTGAATTAAAAGAGGACTTTATCAGGTCTGAGCTGGTAAAAGGAAAGGAAGGAATTGCACACCGTAATTCAACAAAATAACATGTATTGATCACATAATAGTGGATAGGGCCTCATCAGGATACAACACCTTGTGTCCTATGACTTTATGATGAAATGTAATTGCTTTTACCGACAGCTATTTGTAACAGCAGAGGATCCTTCAAAAATGAATTGCCTGAGAAGCAGCGTTTGCAAAAGGTTTTACAGTAAGAAAATACCCCTGGTAGATACTTAGATCCGAGATTTGGCTACTTTTTTGTTTATAACAGCATTTTATACTTATTATGAACTGATTATACAAAATTGATATACTGTATAATTTTATTACAATCCTATTTAGAATAATGCAATCCTGCACTGGAAATATGAGGATTCTGACAAATGCCAGAGGGGCTGTTGTTTAAGATGCCATAGAAAGTGATATTTGGTTGGTGGGGGCTGCTTAGATCTTTTTGTACTTGAAAATGCCAGGGTCTATTTTGAATCCAAGTCTGGGTCTCATGGTTCGAACATAATGGGTTCCAGTCACCACAAATCACACAGACTGATGGTACACATACCAATGTAAAGTGTTTTGGGTGCTTTGTTCTTTTCCACTCTCAAAACGATAATCCTCCCACACTGATGTCATACTGATATTAATGGAGGTTATAGTAGGAATGTGAAAAAATCAAATAAAACATTACAAATAATTTTGTGGCAATTGCCACAACCTTGGGGAAGATCCCACAGAGGGCATCTACGTTTACTCCTCCAATTGGGGGACATATAGTTATAATTTCCAAACATTTCCAAAGTGGCAGCATATTCCCACAAATGCATAACTAAAGTAGCATCAAAACATGATTGCAAACAAATACAACCCAATACAAAAAGTAAAGAGACCCTTACTATAAGAAGAACTACACAAGACAAGAGTGCTATGTGGAACAGTGGCAGTCCCAGACTGGGATTCAAAATAGGCCCTGACATTTCAAGAACACAGAGGCTAAATAGCCCCCACGGGCCGAATAAACAGTGACTATCTATGGCATCTTACAGTAACTCCTCTGGAGTTTGCTAGAATCCACAGATTCAGGGTCGGAACTACGGGTAGGCAGAAGAGGCACGGGCCTAGGGTACAAAGTTGGAGGGGCTCCAGGCACAGTACCTCTTCTGCCACCTTCCCCTAGTTTGTAACCTTTGTGTACCCCTACCTGCAGCAGCAAAGCCTCTATTCATTGTTGTGCAACCTGTGCATTTTCACATATGCATCTTGGCACATGCGCTTGTCTGCGCACTTATGCATCTTCGGCACCTAGCTGACTTGGCCCGGCACTGCAGAGATTGCTATCTTTGGCCTGACCAGTGGTCAAGGAATTAGGTTATGTGGAATTATGAACAGATTATGAACAGCTGGAGGCAATACTGTATAGTTTATCACAAATGAAGAGCTTATAGTTCTTATAGTAGAGTTTATAGTATAGCTAAGTGATGGTCGGTTAAAAGTTCAGCGGTATCTTTAGAAATAATCCGATGGAACACAGACATTAATTCAATAACATTTTAATAACCTTCTTGCAGTTGTGAATAAGTTACAATGGGGGCTAATGCCAGAAGACTTGAATGCTCCAGCATTCTTAAATCAGCCCCTATAATTTGCAGGTAAGGATAAATAGCAGTCTACAATACATGGTAAAATACCAGAGGAATAGTGGCCATCTAATAACATCATACCAGCAATACAGTCAAAAATTTTAAGTTTTTGCCTGACTGACTGCAGGTGGGAATACTGTTCAGTGTGATCTTGCACAAGCAGTATAATTAGGGGCATATTTATTATGCGGTGTGAAACATTTTGCTGAAAAAAAGTCTAAAAAAACCTGTGTAAAATAAATGACAAATTTATAAAGAAGTGTATTTTACACCTTGAATGCAGATTTGTTGCTGGTACTTTACATTGCTTCAGAGCTTTATAAGGAAGTTCCAGCAGAAGTGAATCTAATAAAATGTTTTTTTTTACACAGTAAAGCCTGGTGATGTGTGGTAAATTATCCCATTGTTTTTATACCACAAATTAAATCTGCACCTTTGTCTATGCAAGAAGACAAAGTTAATAAATAAACAATGGGAAAATCTTTGAGCTACATGTCCAACAAGCAACTTGGGAACTTGAACAATGAAGGTGGAACAGGTGCAGCAAAGTATACAACAGGATAACCTCCAGTAGGCTTTATACAAGAATAAATATATAAGTTTACCTTACTAGGAGCAGGAATCAAGAGAACAAAGCAAGTGCAGGGGTGGCTCAAATATACAAAGGTAAATGTCATTCTGTAGTTTAAACAGGATTTTGTATCACCCCAGGTATAATCTGTGCCATAAAGTGTGAATTTATATCTAAAGCTTTGATGGAGTAGGAAGAAATCTTTGAAAATGAATGAGAGCATGCTCCTATGCCAGATCCTTTCTTTTAAATAACAGGAATAAAATAAAAAGTCAACATTTCTAATTTTATGTCACTGGTACAAACTGCCATGGCAGGTCCACAATATTCCATTTAATACAGTTATAATAATTATATAATCTGTTTTGTTAAATTTAATTGTGACCCTAAATCCAACACCTTATATGGGTCCTATGTGAAAAACATTAAGAAATTACTGCTTTAGCAAATTGTGCTGCCAACAAATACGGGGTAGGGCCTAGATGTTTAGGAGCATATTTTTAAAAAAAATATTTTCTTACATTTATTTTTTTTGAAAAATACATTTTGTATGAATTTAACAGCTATGAAGAAACTCATGAATAATTGGGTCTAAACAGAAAACTGGAAACCTAAGCTGAAGGTGTGTTTTATTTTACGCCATGTGAATGTCACATTTGTAACCGATATTCTACATTGCTTCAGACCTTTGCTTTAGCCAATTGTGCTTCCACCAAATACTAAGGGGTGGAGCCAAAATGTTTATTCAGGGAGACGATTTAAAATAAATAAATATATATATATATATATATACATACATATTTTCTTACATTTAAATTTAAAAAAATACACATACAGGGTTATTTACTAAAGGTCAAGTTGTGTTTTCCTGAAAATTTTAGTTTTTCGGGGGTAGTTTAGAGATTTGTCACGCCCCGAAGCTCCTAAAAGCCTGAATCTGAAAATACTCCAGCTAAAACCTGTCAAGGTCATGTAGAATATCAATGGAAGAGGTCCCTTGAACCATTTGAAAATGAGTTTTGCCTTCATGAATTTCTGTTTTCTTTTACGGTGGTTTGCACTTGAAGACTCTATAAATTTGAGGTATGCAAGGCTTTTAGCCTACAACTTGACCAATTAGAGGTATGAGAGTTTTTTTTTGCCCCAACTGCATTCAATCAAGTTTTTTACATTCAGGTGTTTTAATAAATAAGCAAACTTTCTAGTTGTGAGTTTATTGAAGGTATAGCTAAAAATCTCACAAACCCGACCTTTGATAAATAACCCCCTTGGTATGAATATGACAACTATGAAGAAACTAGTAAAGTGGAAACCTAACAATAGCCTACCAAGATACTGACTGTATAAGCATAAACAACAAAATAATCTAAAGGGGATTTTATTTTACACCATGTGAACACGAGATTTGTTGCTGTTGTTTTACATTGCTTTAGACCTTTGTAAGGAAGTTCACTTTAAGAAAAATGTGTAGCAAACCCTTGTTCACATAAAAACTGAACAAAATCTGAACAAATATTGAATTAAAAGGTAAGCATCTTTCTTATGCTATTCATTTAAATTTTTGATAATACATCACTCTATACAACAAATGTGTTATGTCAATTATATTTTAAAACATTAAAGGGCAGATTTACTACACTTTAATTTACTGTGCAAAAGTATGACTTATCTCTATTGTGAAGACTGCTATATCAATCTTTCAGTGAATCTGATCTTATTTTAAAAGAAACATCTTATGGTTTAATCAAAATAGAGTTTGAAAAAAAAATTTATCGTAATTTTCTCCACATTCTATGCATTTTCAAACCATCTGAGGAGTCAAGAGACATTAATTTTTGAGGAAAAGTATAACACAATTATCCACATTATCCAAATTAAGAATATCCACTACTGATTTTTGCCACAGTACATCAGGACTGAGCTATGAAAAGATCTGGTCTTTTCAATTTCATTATATCATAAATTCCAACAATAGTGTAATTTTGACCACAAATAACTTGAATTGCAATGCATTGACTGGCTAAGCTTTCATAAATAAAATTGAAGCATGTTGCATTTGGCTACAAAATACATAAATGTCTTACTTCAAGGTTAAATAAATGTGCCACTAACTATGAAATATATATTATCTTCATTAACTAGCTAAAACACTACACTAAAATATGAAATGATCATGGTTTGTTATGTGCATTAACTAAAAACATACTGTATATATATAAAAATATATGTTAATATATATGACACAGAAGGGATGACAATTTTGCTGTCAATCGTTTATAAGCTTAAGAAGCTTTTAAGAGACAGGAGTCTTGGGATGTCAACTGTTTTTTTTTGTGTTTTTGTTTCCTAGAACAATAAAGCATTCACTCCAATAAATAGCAAAGCTGCACATATGCAAGTTCTACGGAAAACAAAATAATATGCCTTGTTAGGGAAACAAGGAGCTTCTTAATAGGTCTTGTCATCCTTCAAGGATCAGGCAGAGAACATTGGTAATGGAAAATCTAACTACATGTTCCTTAGTCCTTTGGGGGAAATATCTGCCACATTTCATTGGGGGTGTCAAATAAAAAAGTACAAACTGTTAGGATTAAGAGTAATTAAGTCAGAAAGAGCGAATATTTTAGGCAAACCTGTGAATTTAGGTGGTTGGATTAACTGGTTTGTGAATAAAACATTTATTAACACCTAGATTTGGGGCTCTTTCACTAGCATGCCACTATTGAAAAAGTAATTATTTAGTAATTACACCCAGAGAACTGCTGTAACACAGATGCTAGCAGACACCAAATAACTTAGAAACAAGGGCATCTGGAGGCAGATTTACTAAAGGGCAAAGGGACTAACACTGGTGACGATTCGCCAGCGTTACCGCCCGTAGGGACTTCGCTGATTTACTAACAGGCACAGGTGTCACTTCAGTAGTGAAAGAGATAGACGCTAGCAGTGATTCACACTCTATGGAGGGGATGTTACTCCGCAAATTCACCAAGATGTGGAGTTTACTATACGTTGCCTCTTTTGCTAGCCTTGCCTTCGCCAGCTCAGACCTGGTGAAGTGCAATGGAGTGCATAGAACGACCTTAATCTTCAGTTGCTTACTTCATATTCTGAGTGGTAAAATCATCTAAGTTCAAAAGACACTCGCAACTTTTCCTTTTTTCAGGGTGATAGGCTGCAAAAGTCATACATTTTTTTTTGTGTAACCGCTTCCCCCCCATACATTTTCTAACATATGGAATATTATTTTACAGTGGGCTCATGTGTAGAGCATTATAACAACTCTATTGATGTTCCCTGGACATGTCTAGTTATCAGTGTAAATGTAAAGTATTAGATGTAACAAAGAGGTGCATTGAACTTTAAATTTCCCACCGTATGCAAATTAGCCTGAGCGCAAGACCTCTAATGAATTGGTGCTAGACAGAATTGAATGCTAACGCATCTTCTCTTTGATTTTCTCGCATTGCCAAAGTAACACTAGCGGAAATTTGCCAGTGTCCATTGGCCAGGACGAAACTTTGCATTTTAGTAAAATAGCGTTGTCATGGAAAATTTTCACCTGGCGATGGGTGCAAAGCTGTATCTGGCAAATTTTCGCTGGTTAGTAAATTTGCCCCCTGGCAGGCAGCAGTTAGGTTAATATGCAGTCCCCTGTGTCAGAATAATAAACAAAGAACTTTTTTTAAATTTGTTTTTAGTAAAGCCCTCGCTGTATAAATTAATCGAGCTGAAGGGAACACTGATGGGCAAAGTTATTTTACAGTTTTCCAAGAGAAAAGGTGTCATGATTTCCCACTTTTGCTCAAATAAAAATATAAATTTTTAAGCTGTTCAACAGGTTAAATTTGTTATAAAATGTATAGTGACACATTCCAAGTTTAAACAGGCTTATACAAATCTGCCTATTACTGATTGCTACTAAAAAAGGTTAGATTCAACCCCCCCCCCCATCAGCTGGAGAAACACATCAATCTTTTAAGAAAAGAGAGAAAAAGCCATGTGTGCTACAGACCTTGGATACAAGTTAGATCTAACAACACTGCAATGATGTTGCCTCCTGTTAGTCCAATATTCCCACAGAAAAGCTTTCACAAGAGATGCACTAAGTGCCATTTATACCATGTGACGGACAGTTGTACAGTACCCTTGATCTATAATACAGGCTATCTGTGCAAGCTGAAGCATAAGCAGGCCAGTTTCTCAGTTGTACCCAACCTTTACCAGCAAAAAAAGCTTCCTGTCAAAACAAATATTGGCTTATTGAGGCATAGTCACCAACAACAAGTAAAGGCAGGTGAAGACATACAAGCAAGTTTGTGACTAAATATTAAAACTATATATTTTGTATGCACTTTTAAAAATATAATTTGTGATTGATCTTATACCAAATTTTTAACCCAAACTTCCTTGAATAAAGATGCATAATTGTAAAGGAAGAAGACCCTGCAACAGTTGGGGGGTCCCAGGAGATCTGGAGGCTCATCGGGGCAAGGGTAGAAGAAGCACATGATTTGAATAGGGTGAATAATAATTTTTAATTGCTAGGATTCTTTCTTTTTTTTACAATTCATCTGAATGCCTTTTTTCCCCATCAGACTGAGCAGGAATTTTAGGTGTTTTTTGAATAAACATGCTTTTAAATAAAACACAAAAACAAAATGAGTCACAGTAAAAACAAAGCCTTAAAGAGCAATGATCCCATGGAGGAAATTAGTAGCTGCAGTTGCTTCATTCTCATAGAAAATATAATTCCTAGAAATGGTTCATGATGGCAGCAGCTTTGTGTACTCTCACTGACCCTTGCTGTCTTGGGCTTTTATCAAGGAAATGTAGGCATTTTATTCTTTGTAAAACTGCATGACAATCATAACAGTATATAGCAAATTAGCAAATCATGCAAAATATAATGATATGAGACATTGCAGAGAAATTCTATAACTATATACAGTAGTAACATATTGCTGCAGGGCAAGT
>CM044447.1:73520035-73531561 GCA_024363595.1 Xenopus borealis | reverse complement strand
TATAAATGTGAATAAGAAGGCTTTAACAATTCTATATGTATACCCTTTATAGTGTATAAATGAAACTATATGCTGCAGAGTGATCTGTGATCCCAGCAATCAATCAAGTTGACTGCAAAGTTTGCAATTTGTAGTGTATATTTTAAAATTCTCTAGTTAAATCTTCTGGTAGGAGGGAAATCTGATACCATGGCACTATATAAATGAATGCTAACAATAATACCTTTACCCCACCATTGTTTGAGGTGGTTAAGTGACAGGTGTTTCTCTTTACAGTTTTTCAATTGTTTTCTTTGTCCAATCAGGTTATGGACAATAGCGAACCACTAGTGGGTTTTTTACTTACCAAGGTATTCTGTGGTATAGTTATGTCTGACTTCTAAAATATATATCCAGATACTTTGTTTTTCTTCCATAGACAGATTTCTGGTAATTAAGTTGGTTTAGGCCAAGATGTTTGCAACAGCAAACATTAATTGAATAAATATTTCTTTAAGGTTATGTAATGCATGCACATCACCAGAACACCCCATTAATAAGAAAGACCTGATAGACAATAAAATGAATACAGGGAGAGAGACCACAAAGAAAAAGTATAAAACATATAAGCACATCTTTGCATCTCCTTGCAATTTCCACTAACGATCAACCATATTTATTCACATTCCCCACAAGAAATGTGTCTCCAGACCTTGTTATGGCTAAGTGTAGGAGCTCTGGAATGTAAATGAGTCTGAAGGTACCACAAGTCTGATTGCTCCCTAGGCATGACAAGGTTCTAGTGAGTTCACCAGCTTGTCAACCACCTTCGTCTGCCTTGTTGAAGCTGTAATGCTGATGAGTTGTATCAACTAGCAGGTACAGACAGAGGAAGACACACTCATGAGAAGTGTTGTGGTGGATATATGTTTATGTGGTTTAGAACATTAGGAATCAGTGGGTAAAAACTTATGGCACTTTCCTTGCCATATTATCACCTCTGGAAAGTTACCCAGTTTGTCAAGCACAAGTTCCTCTATGAACATCAAACCAAAATAATATATTCTAGGTTCACAGAAAAATCTGGTATAAAGAGATGTGGTTCTCATCTGATTCTTATAAATCTTATTTTAAAATAAGAATTCACAAAAAAATATGTTTCATATAAGGCACAATTAACATTGACGTATATATTGATTTACACATCACTTAAACCAACCACAGGATGAACCTAAGCCTGGCAAAAAAAACCATACTATTTCTATTGTGTTTTCTATGCTCAGATTTATTTAAAAAAATACCCTTAAAGTACTCTACTGACAAATGGTCACAAATCTTTGCAACTGATCAATAAACCAATGTTCCTTGGACTACAGCATAAAAAGTTGACCGAAAAGCTCAATAAAACGCTTTAAATATTCAATACTCAACAAACCACCTGAATGAACAATTATTCCTTTGGATTTATAAATTGTTTCTTTGCATTATGCACACTGTCTGATTTAAAGGAAAAAAAAAAATATATATAAATTGCTCCTACTGAAATGTGTTTGCTATACCATTTGGATATATTCATACAGTAGATTCATACATATTTCTAAGCTTTATTTGTGACACACTATGAAAGTCACTTAACCTGAGTTACTTGGATACCCATATGTATGTGGTTTCCTCTGTTTCACAGAAACTAATTTTAGCTGTAAATAAGCAAACCACCAAGAGTACAGACAGACCATTCTAGGACTCAGTTTAAAGGCACTTCAGTAATCATAGTTGATGATCCAGAACTATTTTTTAAATTTTCATGACTATTTTTCCATTTTCATTAATTTGTATATCCAGTAGGAGAAAAATCTCAGAGGCAGAGATTCTTAAAAAGTGCATGGTAGAATAATATAAGGTTAATAAATAGTCACTTGACCATGTATCACCATAAAAAAAAATTCAGTCTGGAGGTGAAAATGGCTGGTAAAATTACATGGTATATAGGAATAGAGGGTTTCCACACTAGACCTCAGATCCTTGAATTAACAGTTTAATAGAATACTAATATGGCACATTATACACTTTTATATATTACGTTTACCATAATGCAGACTCTTATGTATCTTGGTCTTAAAGTGCTTATATACCTAGCATATATACAAATGTATAATGTAGCTTATAAAGTTACTTATCAACCAACACATCATATAGCCATATAACAGTGTATTGAAGCATCTGGTTAAGTGATTAATAATTACTACTGTGAAAAGACATCATGAATCTGGAATATGCATCGGAGTACCTAATTTGATCCCCAAAGACCATTTCCTATCCACCAGCAATGCATTTCAGTTAACTGCCCTTTTAAAGTGGTGGCTTACCTTTAAGTTAACTTTTAACATTTTATAGAATGGCCAATTTCAAGCAACTTTTCAATTGGTCGTCATTTAAAAAATGTTTTTTTTAATTATTTGCCGCCTTCTTGTCACTCTTTTTAGTTTTCATAGGGGGTCAATAACCACATCTAAAATGCTCTGTAAAGCTACAAATGTATAGTTATTGCTACTTTTTACTATCCATTTTTCTATTCCAGCCATCTCCTATTACCTATTCATATTCTAGTTTCTTATTTAAAACATGGTTACTAGGATAATTTGGACCCTAGCAACTACTAGACTGTTGAAATCGGAAACAGAAGAGCTGCTGAAAATAAAAAACAAGTAACTCAAATACTAAAAATATTAAAAAGTCGAAACCAACTGTAAATTGTTTCCGAATAGTAGTTAAAATATTATTAAGTTAACTCAAAGGTGCACAATTCATTTAAATTCCAGTGATAATAACATTTATAACATTTTACCACTTTAAAGGTAAACTGAATCTACCTTAGTTTCCTCATTTTAAGAAATAATATTTTTTGTTTAAAATGCAGGAGATTTTGGCCTTTACTATTTCAAGCTCTGATATGGCTAGTAGTGATGTGCTCAATACCTGCAGGTTTACCTGCTAGTCTTGCAAGGCTGACCTCAGCACACCCTTTACACACCACATTTATTATTGCCATTCACAAACCCTTTGCAGGTTGTGCACTGCCAGTTTTCTGCTCTCACCATTCTTTTTTTATACTAGCGCACCTGGCCCCAGCCAAATTGTTATGTCATCGGCGGGCCAGGGTGGTACAGGTCTCTATATAGAAGGGAGGAGGCAGATACAGACTAGTTAGGGTTGAGTTTTGGATGAACAGAAAATATGCAATTTGCAACATAAAATTAGACAGGTGCATAAATTTGGCCACCCCAAACAGATATTACATCAGTACTACATTGAGCCTCCTTTTGCAAATCTAACAGCCTCTAGATGCCCCCTATAGCCTTTGATGAGTGTGTGGATTCTGGATGGGGGTATTTTTGACCATTCAACCATAGAAAATATCTCCAGTTCAGTTACATTTGATGGCTGCTGAGCACGGACAGCCTGCTAGATTTTCGATGATATTCAAGTTGGGGGACTGTGAAGGCCATTCCAAAATATTGTACTTCACCCCTGCGTTACTTCAACTTTGTGACTGATGCTTGAACATCATCTTGAAGAATTTGTTGATATTGGATTGAATGTGCTAGCAGGTCTTTGGAGGTGATCTTTGGGTTGTCTATAACCATTCACAAAATCCTCTGCACATGCCGATCCTGTATTTTTTCTTGGTCTGCCAGACCGGGGTTTTACAGCAACTGTGCATGTGGCCTTCCATTTCCTGATTACATTCCTTACAGTTGAAATTGATAGTTTAAACCTCTGAGATAGTTTTTTGCAGCCTTCCCCTAAAGCATGATACTGAATAATCTTATTTTTTTCAGATCTTTTAAGAGTTGCTTTGAGGATCCCATGCTGTCACTCTTCAGAGGAGAGTCAAACAGAAGCACAGCTTGCAAATGACCATGATTGGACTTGCATTGGTCATGATTGGACACACCTACCTATGAAGTTCAAGGCTTAACGAGCTAATCCAACCAATTTGGTGTTGCCAGTTATCAGTATTGAGCAGTTACATGCATTAAAATTAGCAAAATTACAAGGGTAACTACATTTTTGCACAGCCAGTTTTTCACATTTAATTTAATTTCAGACAACTGACTAAAAATAAAAAAAACTCTACAGTACTCAGATGTTCCTGGGAAATGAAAGCCATAACACTGTTATTTTTTGTGTTGAAAGTGGAGTAAATTATTATGCAGGCTGAGAGGGGTTCCCAAACTTTTTCACATGACTGTAATTTGAGCATCAATGGGTAAGCAAAGTTTCTGAAAAAATGTAAATTATGGTTTCTGCTGTGTAGCCTATCCACTTAAGAGTGAATCTGTAAATAATTCACTAGTTGTGTATATACTGAAATATTTCATTTTCCACATATTCTCTTAAAACAATGTTAAATTAATTGCAAGAACAATTCAGAATTCACATAGGATAAACACATTAATGTCTTCTTGACATTTTAAAATATATTTTTTTGCCATTTATTGAGGATTAGTTCATCCAATAAATGCAAATTCCGAAATATCTGAAGCAACCTGCTAAAGCAAACCAAGGCATTTTACTAAATCAATTTCTGTGCTTAAGTCCAACGTTTATACTGTAGAACTATTCTATATTTGCTACTATGTAATGTAGGCACAGCTACATTATCTTACCCATCCTCCAACTTCATATGTCAAGAAATTGTATCATTTTTGTTTTTTTAATACGGTTCCCTGCTTTTGCAATCCATGAAAGTTATGTATTTGTAGGTTTATTGCATACCTCTGTAATATCTCCTCCAACCTATACATATTAAGTCTTTTGTTTTGCAATTCAGGCCATGTACATTTTCAAAGCTATTTATCTTACAGTAATAAGAGTGGCTTGTATTAACTTCCAGTGTGAAAAATGATTGCAGTTTCATGACGACTGAATAAATTCAAAGAACTAGGTAGACATATTTCCTAAAAGGTCTCTATTGGTGCCCCTATTTTTTTGTATTTTATAAACGTTTTATTCACATTTCCCCAGTTTTATGCTTCATTGTATAGAGACTGAATTCATGTAGATAGGCCCTCAGATGGAGGATACTGAACGCAGGATTGTTGTGGTTCTTACTAGGAGATGTCCACCAGCAAGTAAGAAATCATAAGAAATCACTGTTGGTATTTATATTATTCATATAATAATATAGCACAACATGGTCCCCAAAAGTTTTTATCTGTGTTCTCAACAGAGGCAGAATCCAAGTCCTTTTTTTTTCAAGCTAAACTTTAGTCTATAAGCACAACTGGTCATGTAAAGAAAACCCATTTAGCAAGATCAATGTTCTTAATAATATGAATATATCAGAAAACAGACTAGTATCAATCTAAAACCAGACAAAACATTCACTTGTTTAAAAGTCGTTTGAAGATCATAAATCAACTGGAGGAGGTTAGTTAACTGAGAGGGCAATAGAAAGAGGGAGAACATGTGGACACATCATGAATGCTCTTCCCGGCTTGCTGACATAAGGAAGCTTTGTTTGTGTGAGCAGGCCTCAAAGTTAATGTAGCCACAGGCAAGGTTTGTTAATCAAACCAAGGGCAAAAATGCTTCCGATGCCTGAAATATCCCATTCAACTTTAGACTGGAGGAGTCTGAAGCTATGTAATCATGGCTTCCCTTTGAGAAAAATAACTCTGCGGCCAGGCCAAATCCTTTAATCCATTTTTCTTAACGAATCTTTTTTCTGTTTGTGATTTAATAGGTAGACTACTCTACTGACCTTAGCACTGATATAAAGATGATGTTTTAGGAATACTCAGATGTTGTCTGTGTGTCACTGGATCCAACTGCAGGGAGCAAAACAACCAGATGTGGAGGAAATAGCATGCAAACACAACTATGCAAGACAGTTGGACTAAGTATAGCCGCTGTAAACGTATACAGCATGGTATGGTATGTATGCTGTGTATGTATTTATAGAGCTCATGTTGAAAATTAAAAGTTTTGCAACATTGCATACTTGAAAAATACATTTTGGTAAACGTTATACATATTTATTATTGCAATTCACAAACTACTTTGTGTAAGGCATAGCTAAAATTTATCTGAGCTACAAATCTCTGTGATTTTCTACCATATAAAATATGAATACAAATTATATTTGTAACTTACTTGTGATGTTTTAATGTTATGCTACGCTTTCCTAAGGTATATGCGCAAAAGTGTTTTTTACTAGAGTCTATACCAATGTGGGGTTTAAATTAAAGGTGCAAGGGCTCAGTGTGAAGGCCAATTTGGGTAAGAACTGAAGAGAACAGACTTTTGCTTTCCTAGACACACCTGAAAGACCAGCTTGAAAGACAGTTAGGGTGCAAATTGGAGTGAATATGCATTTGCTGTTTTAGATATTCTTGAAACTATGACTGAATGACTGATACTAATATTTCCCTATATTTGTACTCATTTCACAAAGTGGGGCCTTCATTTATCCTACATGAAAAAGTCAGAGCAATAGAACAAAAGTCTTTGGCGCTGACAGCATTACCTGAATGTTTTCTGACTGACAAATCCCAACTTCCTACAATGTATTTTGGAATTTGGAACAAAGTAGCAATAGTGATAATATAATGAAACTATGTTAACATCAAACTCCACTATCTCCACACTCACAGACATACACACTAACTAAACCAGGGGTGTCCAAACTTGGCCCTCCAGATGTTAAGGAACTTCAAGTCCCACAATGCAATGAAGGAGTCTGACAGCCACAGTCAGGCAAATGCATTGTGGGACTTGTAGTTCCTTAACAGCTGGAGGGCCAAGTTTGGACACCCCTGAACTAAACAGTTATGCCTACTCCATTGATATTAAAGGACCAGTAACATCAAAAAATTAAATTGTTTTAAAGTAATAAAAATATTATGCAATGTTGCCCTGCACTGGTAAAACTGCAGTGTTTACTTCAGAAGCACTACTATGTTGTTTATATAAATAAGCTGCTGTGTAGCCACGGGGGCAACTAGTCAAAGGAGAAAAGGCTTAAGTTACACATCAGATACCAAATAAGCTCTGTAGAACACAATGTTATCTGTTATCCATTACTTATCCTGTGCCATATAGCTGTTTTTCAATTTCCACCATTGCTACTTAGCAGCTTGTTTATATGAACTATAGTAGTGTTGCTGAAGCAAACAGATCGGTTTTAACAGTGCAGGGCAACACTACATGATATTTTCTTTACTTAAAAACACTTTCATTTTTTGATGTTACTGTTCCTTTAAAAGAGACTAGTTAGCATTCAGGGTTAGAATAATAGCTGTTAGCACTGACCATTGCCCTTCAGGGAATACTTGCATATAATGATTGTCTCTCACATAATGTCAAGTACAAACACAATAGTCTATTCTGGACTGGAAATAATTAATGAAAAACTAAATAAAATTTTTCAGTGAAATCAATTAAAAGGAGTTCTCTAAGGAAATTAATCAATTTGTTCATATTTAGATTTAGTATAAATAGACGAGAATATAATTAATGTCATCCTATGATGGAAGGCAGCATTCTTAATAAACTTTTACTGAGAAGAACAAAAATTACTCACATATTTTGCCTAGCTGAGAAACAGCTAAATTATCATTAGATTTTATTTCTCCAGATTTTTCATATCTATTAAAGCACTTATTTATGGGTAACATATGAGAGAAATATTGAACTTGAAGTCTATAGCTATGACTGTTACTGGTCAGTAGAAGCTAATGAATTACCCCGCCTTACTGGTGCAAAAAATAAGATGTTATATTGATAGTTAAAAACACACAATCCTCCATACGTCGACCAAAAAAGAGGGGGTTTATTGGCCTCTAGCTATGCAAGTGATCCTCAATAACTGACCCATACACATATTAATATAAAGACATGTGCATTTGGGTCAACTAAGCCACACACCATCTTTAACCCAAAAGTTGATCTGAGGCTCATAACCTGATAAACACAAGAACTTTGTCTTCAGGTCCTTTTCTTGACAGTGCTTTATAGAGTCCAAATCCATGGTTAATATAAAGGTTAGATAGGTCATTATTCTAACCCCAGATTGCCAAATGCAGCAGCTAAACATAATGCTTCTTCTCATACCTTACAAGATAATTATTTGTGGTTATTATGCACATTATAATTTATCTTTGCAGTCAGTTTTAGATTTGCTGTTCACACATATGTGTGCAAAGAAATGACAGATGCGTCCTACTGGGCAGCAGACTTAAAATGCCCAGCATGGTACATTTTTAGATTTGACTGCAGATCACAAAGGTATCTGATCTTCTTACATTACGGCTTGAGTTCTAATAAATAATGAGTCTTGGAATTTATATGCCACCACAAGCTGTGTAAACCAAAAACAAAAAAGTCCAATGCAGAAGTATTGAGACCCTTGACTATTTTCCCATATCAGAAAATAACAAATCTGACATTGAAATGTTCACTTCTTCAAAGCACAATTAGTTTGTTTCTTCAAGGAGGTTGTTGCAAAGCCAAACACTTTGGGTACATTTATCTAAGGTTGAGCATGGAGATTCAAAATTCAGTCCTTAACAAGTGCACAAAGTAAAGTTTTGAATACATCAGGGATACATGTACAGATCAGGTATATGAAATTAAATATTAATTTAATTGCTTGTCCAAATTAGTTATATATTTGGCAATGTGTGCGTTTGGTGCCCAATATGTTGGGAAAACTATCCATTTTTGTAGCACTTATCCATCATAGAAAGGAAAGATTGCAAATTTGTTTTTGCCAAACATATTATACAGCACCATGAGGGTCCCTTTATTGAAGGGACCCTCTCTATTTGTGTGTTTTTGCTCCCCTTTTTATTGTGTATCCTCAGTGGCATATCTTTATGTTATACATGGTTTGTTCTTATGTATCTAACTGTTCATTGTAGATTAATGTTTTTAATTAGAGTGGTCTTGTGGTTTTATAAGTTATGAAATGCATGATGGGACCTTGAGATTGTTTCTGATGAAGTGCAGGGGATGGCAGGATCTCCATCTAAGCTTGGAGATTCACACTGATTAAAGCGCATTGACTTTCTCCTTGAATAGGGATTGAATTGTGTGAATCATGTTTCCCAATACCAATAATGTTGATCGAATTGATCAGAAAAAAAATCAACTAGTTATACTAATGTTAGGGTTTAAATACCTGTAATAATCATTTTAATAATAATAATAATAGTGTGTAACTCAGAAACTCACCTATTCAAGTTTATTCCAGATGCCACCTGAGAGACTGGAGAAATTAAGTGATTCTCAAAAATCACCATGAATGTTGTAATAAAATGTTTTTGAGGTACTGTGATTAACTAATTTCGAGATATTTCATAAATACAGTTACCTTATTAGTTGTGATTAGCATATTGGTAAGCAATGGATTTGATGGATTTGTCATTTGAAAAATGGAGTAAATTCACAAAAGTGGAAATAGCCCATTTTTGGAGTAAAATGGTGGTAAACTGGTATAAAATACTTTCAACATATTCACAAACAGAAATCCACCTAAATTCAGACTCAACCTCCACTTTTCATTTTTTAGTGGAAGAAAGACAGTTTACAGACACTTTGATGGATTTGTCTTTCAAACAACATAAAAATATAGCAAAAAAGATATTTTAAAATCTCTCCCGACATTTGAAAAATGGAGTAAAACTCAGTATAACACCCTTGTAGGTGCCCCATTGATGTATTATTATCATATTAATAGTGATTAATATTTTATAGTCAAGGCACAAGTTCCTGTCTAACCATAGGTGTAAAATCTCATAAGCATAACATGTAGAACACTGATTAAACAAAAAGTGTATTTCATACAATTTTATATGTAAAAGTTTACATTTGCGTTATTGTACTAGTTTTACCTTAACGAATGAGGCAATATTAGTAGTATTAGTAATTTGAGGGAATATATTATCTAAGGGAAAAATAAAGCCTCCCAGGCAATTTTTTTGTTTTAGCAGCATATATATATATATATATATATATATATTTATTTTGTCTGTAATTGTAAAACCACTGCACAAAATTAATTTTTCTGCATGTGCGGAGAGGTTGGCGGTCTAAAATAGGCACAAAATGAATGAATTATAAACACAAATTGTTTGTTTGCACTGGATTCAAATTTTTTTGTGCACACACATCCAAGTCTACATCTACTTAAATTGTATACATTTTATACATGACAATATAATTTTGCCAGACAAAATATCTTCTATATTTACGTGAGGGAAAAATCCATTGATTGTTATTGACTTTAGTAAAATCAAGCAGTAGTTTCTATATGTATAACAGGTTCATGGCATATATTGTTTATGTACACATGCTGAGAGACTAGTTATGTCTTCCTGCATTTGTATATTGCCCATAGTGGCATAGTGGAACAACACTTTATCTACCTTCCTGGGCCTGCTTTATATTGAAGAGCTCTCTAGCATTAAAAAAAAAAAAAAAAAGCTTTGCCCGTTACTAAAATTTTAGGCCATAATGTGTTCAGCAGTAAAGGGTTAAAGGCATCTGTGCCAGAAATGGAACACAACACTATCTTCAGAGATTTTAATAAATGTAGGGAGCACTGCTAGAAAAAGAGTTGCTGTCCAAATAGACTGACATACACAGGCCAATGTAGCCTCTAATGACAGAGTAAGATAATGACAGGCCCCACTCAGAATCAGCAGGAAGAGGAAGATCAATCTCGGCAGAGTGAAAGAAAAATGCTGGCTTTCTTCACGTTAGCTCATCTCATACATATCTATCTAGAGCAGCTGCACAGTACTGCGGGGCTCTGCATTAACTGCACACAGGATCAATAACAATTACACCTTCTCAAAAACATGACACATAGCAGGATTTGGCTGACATTTCACTTAGGCCAACATTGATCCCAGTTCATTTGATTCCAGCCTTAAATTCATGTCAGGCCAAGGTCCACTTGGAATAAACCCAGAGTTGAAAAGGTAAAAAATAAAAAAAGAAGATAAAACAGCTGTGTTAGAAATAAACACTGACTTATTGAGCCATTCTTGTCTCTAAGTGCCGTATAACCCCTTCCACTCTAGAGAGCTTCCAATTTGCTTGCTGGTCTTGCAGGAACTGAAATGATCTTTAATCCACATTGTTCAAACTGGTATGGCTGGAAACTCTGTTAGACAGACCCTAAAGTATTTCATTGAATTTAGAAGATATGGTATAAGTGCTCCACAATGAAACCACAGACAACGCTTATTTTTGAAAAACTCTGTTTATTTTGTGTTGAAAATTCAATTTATTTTTATTATAAACCATACTAAGTCATTATGTATTAATCAGTGCTTAGTGATTTCATATGTGAGAAGACAGAGAAACTTAAATAAATAGTGTACCCTCTACGAATGTCTATTACAAGTCCCTTTGAGATCCATGGCCACTCTAGACCAAGTCAGAAGTTTATTGCAATGAACAGGGCCCTAGAAAAGACCTGTCTAACCACCATCTGGTCACAAATCAGCTATGTATATATCAGTATATGTAGTT
>CM044447.1:73495724-73518530 GCA_024363595.1 Xenopus borealis | reverse complement strand
GGAGAGCATAGTTTCCTACAGTTTGAATCACCCAAAAATGCCAAACACTTGTTCATTAAAAATATAAAATTTTTACTAATATTGGGCAACTTTGTACACAAGTGCACAAAAGCATAGCAACCAATTAGGGCTTTTGTTTTATTCTTGTAACTGAGGTAGACTGATAATATTAACTTCCAATTGGTTGCTATTGGTGGCAGCAATACTGCAAAAAGTGTCTGGTGTTATTTCATGAGTTTCAAGGAAATACAAAATAGGATATCAAATACCTAACAAGATACCATACTCTAGCTACTACTAGAGGCTACAAAGAGTTCCCGTTCCTGGACTTTCAGAGAGTATATCAAGAAAACAAACCAAAACCAAGCCTGTCTTGCGGCTTTTCTTTTCCATACCTGTACCCAACAATCCAAAAAAGTGCTTTAAATACATGTTTTTAAACAATACATTTCACATCAATTATAGAAGCCCATGATATGATAAATTACTAAAAAAAAAACAGTAAATGTTAACTCACAGTTACGTCAATGTTGATAATGTCTCCATCTTGAAGTGCTCGACTGAAGAGGGGGAAGAATAAAAAAAATATATAAATGCAATGATGCCTACTATACAGGGCTCATTTATGGAGTACAAAGGGTTAAGCACAAAAACCCATGCAATTTGCCATATATTTTACTTACACTGGTTTTTTCGAGAATGGTGGGTGCTTGCAAAACAGCATGTGCCATAACTTGTGTGCCATATATCAATGCATTAGTGCTTACTTGGGGAAATTATGGCAAATTTGCAGCAGCAGTTTTCTGTATTTGTCATGTGCTCAAATGGTTTCACTTCCAATGTAGCTGAAGCCAAAATTACCATTCCCCAAACTGAAATACTAGGCACAAATGGCATACATGTAGGATACCTGGAATTAACTAGGGGTTTATTCCAGTGCAAGATTGTGTGCATCCTGTACTGTACAACTTGCGCACCTGCCACATCAAATCAGGCTGAATTATCACTTTAGCACTTGGAACAAGCTGCAAGGAGCACACATAGACACAAGTGCCTTTATTAAAAATCTAAGTGTGAGAAGTATTGCCATGTGCTTTCATCTGTTACGTAATAATTTTCAAGGCATACAGCAAAATAGCATTGCCATTTGGTATACTATATATTTTTTCATGCTTTAGATGACCTGGAGTGAATGACATTTGCCCCTTTATTACTAAAGCAATTTGACTCTAAATAGCTTATTCCATATCTGTTATGCAAAGTGAGAGCTGTGCCTTCCAAGTCCCTATTTGGCAGCTTTCATAGCTATGAATGAGTTTATTTACATAAAAGGTATTGGTGTTCCTAAAAACACATATTTTTTTTATGTGCAGAAAAAAAGGAGCTATTAATTGAAATTTATTTAAAGCTATTTTTATTTCATATTACTGACCCTCTAAACCCTAAAATAATCTGTAAAAATCATATGGTCAAATGAAAGGATATTCAAACCTTGCTGGAAATTAATCATATAAGCTGCATTTTATTTCCAAACATCTATCCTTTATTGCACTGTACACTGCATATAAAGGCACAAGGCAAGTTAATTGGCTGTGGATGAAATTAGCCCTAGTGTAATGTGAGAATGAGAAGGGGAACTTTGATTTTAAAAGAACTGTTCAGTGTAAAAAATCAGTTTAATATAGTTAGTCATGAATATAATGTATAAATCAGGGGTCCCCAACCTTTTTTGCTCGTGAGCCACATTTAAATTAAAAAAAAGAGTTGGAGAGCAACACAAGCATGAAAAAGTCCATGGGGATGTCAAATAAGAGCTCTGATTGGCTTTTTGGTAGCCCCTATATAGACTTGCAGCCTACAGGAGAGAATGTTTGGCAGGACATCTGTTTTTTATGCAACCAAAACTTGCCTCTAAACCATTAATTAAAAAATAAGCACCTGCTTTGAGGCCACTGGGAGCAACATCCAAGGGGTTGGAGAGCAACATGTTGCTCGCGAGCTACTGGTTGGGGATCACTGGTATAAATGTTATAGTTACTCAATGTCTAACATAGTAGCCAGAACATCTCCTTCTTTGCAGCTCTCTAACCTGTTACCAGTCAGAAACCAATCAGTGACTTCAAAGGGAGGGGGCATATGTGACATAACTATTCAGTTATCTTGCTTTTAAATCTGACCTGCCTGCTAAGGATCAAAAGCAAACTAAACGAACAGTTATGTCCCATGTCACTGATGAACTAAGAGGTTAGAGAACTGCAAAAGATGAAGTAGTGTTCTGGCTATTAGGTTAGACATCCATTCACCCCAGGCTTTATACATTAGATTTTTGTCTAACTAACTATACTGGAAACTGTTTTTATTTTGCATAGCCCATCTATTTACTTTCTTTGTACACTTGTTCATTTAAGCTCCCTTAGGACAGGGAGAATTACAATTATAATGTCAATGGAAAATACCGCCTGCAAATTCTGAGCTCAATATGTCTCTAGCTTTTATTAGTTAAAGAACAACCTGGCAGAGGAATTTGGCATATTATTTTTCCAAAAAGCTAGAATGCTGAGGACCTGTCATAGAGCTCAACACTCTTTTTGCAATTAGGTACATTATATTAATGATGAGGTTAAAATCTTGTGTGTGATATAACCAGAATACTGCATCATTTGCTGTATAACAAGGTCTGTCTCCCTCCAGTGATTATAGGACAATGAATATTTATAAAGTCCCAGGTGGTGGTGAGGAAGGGTCTACACATAGTGTGGTGAATTAACTAACATATTTGAACACAAAAGGGGTGTTATATATACCAAACAATATTACTCTATATCTTTGTCTTGTCCTGTACCTTTTGCGCTGGCTCCTGTTATAGGTACTGTGTATAGGACAATGAATCCCATTACAGTTTACAACTAAAGGTTGGTATTGCAGGCCGACAACTATGGAAGCACGGGTACCAGTTGCCTGAACAAGAGGATTGTTGGTTAGACAGACCTCCCCAGTGTTTCTGAACCAAAGTGGGTGTGATTGGGCAGCATGCCGCCCCCCTAAATTCCTGTCACCCTAGGCCTGGGCTTAGGTGGCCTTTCCACAAATCCAGGCCTGCTGGGCCTGACACATTTGTGTGAGTGGTTTAACACCTCCCCAATACATGGAGCAAAAGTTTTATACAATGAGCACATTCAACCTTAAAGAAAATGCCAACTAAAAAAGTATTTTTTTTTTATAAAAAAAAAAAAATGTAGTTTCCCCAGTTGGACACAAACCAACATGGAAATCCCAGGAAACGCAAGCTACAAGTGAAGTGTATTCTCATTTATTGAATTCTCTTATGTATATGATTTTTTTTGGTAAACCTTTTAACTATATTGAGGCATATGTCAGAAGGCTTGCAAGAATACAGAATGTTCAGGTATGTAGGCTGAGTGCTGGAAACTTCAGGATGCAGAATGATTACGAACTGAACTGATAACTGAATGGGTCCATTCTGGGGCATCAAATATACTTTATGAATGTATCATATTTGTATGTGGAAAGCAGCACTTTATTTTAGGGGTGCTTCAAATACACCATAATTGGATTCAGTAGAATATTGAATGCTTTAACAAAGATTTAGCTGATAACATAACTGCATATGCAAATTTGAGATAAATCAAAACAATTGCATCAGTTGTGATCAAAAATTTGCTGCATTGTTATCGGCCAAAATCCCAATCCTGAATATGTCTGTGGATTTGTCTGTATCCCACAACATATACTGATTTCCCTACTTAACTGTGATACAAGATGCAATTTCTTCCTGTGTGTCCACAAATTCTGCAGAACTGCTATTATTTGCAAGGTTTGGCCCTTTTTCAGATAAAATACCATACTAACTGTCTCTTTGCAGGCTATGAAAGCAATAAACATAGATGTATACCTGTCAGGGATTCCATGGCATACAACATTGTTTACCGATGTGCACACAGATTTGGGGAATCCTCCATAACCTAGTGGAGAAGGATATGCATTCCAGCTGATGATGTTCTCATGAACAAGTGCATCTATCTCTTCAGTTGTCATGCCAACCTACAGCAGGAAAAGCAACAATAAACCGTTACTATAGAATCAGTGGAGGGTATGAGCCATGAGTGCTGTTTAACGTGAGATTCAATCATGTTGGCTTGATTGCAATCTACTGTGGGTAATTTGGTAACAAAATAACTGCCACTTAATTATCATATTATTTTGTTATGACACATGAACCATAGAAAAATAATAATGGTTAGATAGTTTTCTTACTAGTTATGCAAAGAATCTTCAGTTTGATTTGTAATAAAACAACAGCGACTCATGCTGGGAATTTATACAGAGAGAGAGAATTTTACCTTTAAACTCTTTCCAGCCATAAGTAAAATATGACGGGCTAGTTGACAAGCCTGCCGAAGCCCTTGAATCTGCTCTTCATCCTTAATTTCAATGTAGTCTCCCCAGTCGGGCACAATGCCTGTCGTCACATAGTCTGGCTTCATTACGTGCTTGAAGGAAGAGGATTGGAAAAAAAGATCAGAAAAAGGAGCATGACAATGGGATCATTTTTTCAGATAGTTCTTCATGGCAAGTTGCCCTTTGAGTTTTATGAGTGACCTTCATAAGTCACCAAGAAAAACCCTGAAGGCTGTATCCTTTCCAGGGCCCTTCTGAACTTAACACAGCCTTTAAGAACGAACTTAAATATCCTTTTAACCACATACCAGCAAAGGAGAAAAACAACTGGTGATCGGCGGGACAACAAAGATATTACTCAAAATAAGATAGACAGAATAATGGACCTTCCAATAAGTAATGACTAAAAAACTGGAGCTGATATCCAGTTACTGCTTCAGATGTTTCCAGTGATAAACCTGATCAACACACAGATAGTAGTTAGTTAGCAAAGTGGCTTATCCATTGTTTGACAGGTTAAACAATTCCTAGAGAGCAAACAGAAAATAATTTTTCTAGAAAAATAGTAATAGTAATCGTTTTACACTAAAACATGTATGAATAATAATAATTAGAGATGCAGTAATTCAAATACAAAACAATTACTCCACAAAGCTCTACTTTTTTAAAACACAAAACACAAGCACTGTGCTTAATCCAAATATTATTAGAAGCTTTCCATTAATTTCAATACACTTTCCACCTGTGTTTTCTTAATAAACAATCTACCTTTTTCCACCCAAGCAGTGGTGTATCTAGATATTGCCGGGCCCCACAGCATATTATTTTTCAGGCCCCTAAAAATGTCTAGAGGATGTCCTGTTTTACCAATATTTATTGAAATTGTATTAGAGCCTCATGGGGCCCCTATACCTCCTGGGCCCCCTGCAGCCCCATGGTCTGCTTCCTCGGTAGTTACGCCTCTGTTCCCAAGCTAAATAAAGGAATTGACATATTGTCTTGTAAAAAGGTTGGGCAAAAACCATTGTTGGCAAATGCTAGAGGTGGTGCTGTAAGCTGCTTTGGACCTTTGCATACTTGAATTCCAGGGTCTTTTTTTAATTCCCAGTTCAGATATGTAACTTGGCTAGGGCCAGACAAAGTTTTATATTGCAGATTCTCTTTTGAACTGTGCGTGGATTTTGGCGAAAAATGCAAAATGTTGAAAGTCTGCTTGCACTTAAGCAGAAACCATGCTTCCAGGTACATGCAGACCAGGAGCAGAAGTGCAGTAGATTGCTCTGTATATGTATGCTTTAATGCTATAGGATGGCTTAAAGGAAAACTATACCACTCGAACAATTTAGGTCTCTATAAAAAGATATTGCATAAAACAACTCTTATATAAAACCCTCCTTCATGTAAATAAAACCATTTTCATAATAATATACTCTTTTAGTATCATGTGCCAATGGGTAATCATAAAAAGAAAATAGTCATTTTAAAAAATAAGTACAGCCTCCTGGGATCCTAGGATTCAATTATGCACACAAACATACCAATCAAACTAGAAAGTTAGGTCACATGAGCCAATTAACAGACAGAGTTGTGTCTTTTGCTTCTACACTTCTTCCTGTTACAGTTAGAGTGGAAATATTTCTGGTCAGGTGATCTCTGAGGCAGCACACAGACCATCATGAAATGGTGGTTCAAGGCAAGAGATGTAAAAGGGCAATATTTACATAAAGAATCTTGCCAAACTGGTATATATATTTAATATGCCACTTAATCTGTTGCTCGAGTATTCATTTTGGGGGTATAGTTTTCCTTTAAGGGCAGCCAAAGTCAAACCTTAAAACACTGAATTGCAACTAAAATCTGAGTGTAAATTCAGGACCACAAACTCTGTTCTGTGCATTATACATGATTTTTTTTCCAAACTACCCAATATAAATCTATTTAAAAGGTTAAATGGTTTTAAAAGTATTTCTAAATGTAATTTCTATAGAAAGCTATATCTGTCTGGCTGTTTACATGCTCGGCACTTTTGGCTCTCACCTCCTGAAACAATGTTTCAAGCCAGCTAATTAGCATGCCTGATGAAGAACGAACTCCTGTTATATTGTTTTAAAAGTGAGAAAAACAGAATGGCATAAAACTCTGTATATCATTGTTTTAAAATCAGGTACGATCAAGTCAATCTAAATCAAAATGGAAAATATATGACAAGGTTGGAGTGCTGTACTTGGATATAAAGTTCACCCTGTGAGGGTGCCTGATGCTAAAACTGATTTTAACCTGCCATGGGGCAATGATTTACTACAAAAACACAAAGCAGTTGTACACTGGTTTACACCAATTATTCACCATGGTATTATCTTGGTGCCTGTTCCCTGAAGCTATTTGAGATTCTGGGCTGTTATGAATCCCTCTTTGGTGCAACAGACACTAGTATTGTGATTGTGAATATAAATGTAAACTGGCTTTTTCTCCACTTCCTACACATCTAAAGAAGTTCTAACTTCTGGAAACAGAATGCAACTTTTCCAAACTAATTTTGTCTGTTGTGCCTCTTACGCACAGCTCCTGCAACCTGCCGTGTGTAGAACGATGTATTATTTTGAGCTGGCTGCTTTTGCGGCTCTGGAAGATTAGCAATAATAAACTTGTATTACAGTACTTTGTAGTTTCCTTTAATGGAAACCACATCAGATTCACAACAGTAAGTCTAATAGTAAAAGAACAAGGTGGATAAGAAAACAAAATGTGAAAAAACAAATTATTTACTCTTATAATTTAGCAACATTACAGAACACTGTGATTTCATGGCAGCGTCCCTGAGGCTGATGCCCTCCCCCTGAGCATTCATTTGCCAGATTGTCTGTAACCATATAACAGGCGGCTTTGCTCACCTATACACTGATTACCTATTTTTCATGACATTTTGTGTCTGGATGCTGGGAACATGCAAGCCTATTGTTTAGGATTTTAATCCCAGAGCAGGTAACAAGACCAGGAGTTTAGCTCCTGGCTGTCAGTGGATGAATATACTTGATCAGCAGTGCAGTCAACCTTTTTATTGACTGGGAAAAGAATCAGATAATAGAAAGTACAGTACCTTAGGAACTGGATGAGCCGGGGAAACTGTACCTGGCCAAACTATATTATAAGCAGCACTCCTTTGTCTCCGGAAAAAGAAATATCTTCTTTGTTGAATGTTTAACTGCCTGTGTAAGTAGATATGATTGACTGTTAAAGGGAAAACTCTATGACAGCCAGTCACAGAACCTGTAAGGGGAAACATGAAAAGAAAAATATTGGTTAATGTATCCTTTCATTTCTCAGACATCCTCAAGTCATCAACGGTTTAAAGCACTCATTATTCATTAAAGGGACTTTCAATGTAAGGGGAATGCTGTGTTGTGAGTTTTTCTGAACATTTATTGTGTTCAGAGCACTATGGATTAAGAAAGATCTAGTCAATTGGCATACGTGTTTTATGTGGCAACAATACCAACCAGTATCCATGGACTATTGATATTAGTTTATTCAATAACCGAGCATGAGATTGTCAGCCCTAAAAAGTGGAAAAAAAGATGGTCATACTAGGATTGGCCTCTCACACAGTATCCATACATTAAGGTTTGGGTTTGATTGGTTGGTACTGTTAGCCACATATGGAAGTCTTTATACAGATTAAGTATTATGCTATGAATCCAAGGCAGCTAGATGCTTGTATTACACACTGTAAATGCCTTACTGGTTCACACAGTGCTTAGGTAGATCATTTCTCCTTATTGGACTGATAACATGGTATGCCTCATTGACCTGAATATTCCGATCTTGCTGTGTTTTAAGCACCTCTCTTCACAAACTCTAAGTAACAGACTGTGAGAAGACACAGAATTAGAGACATTGTTCATACGTACTATTCAAAGAAATGACCTGCTACTGTACGCAGATATAGCAAGAAATAATAATAATAATCAGCTTTTAAGAAATAAATATCAGAATCCTGACTAGATCACGTCATATGATTTTGTTCTTCCAAAGTGGCTTTGGGTGCGCTCGGCTGAACTCATTCAGTGGCCCCGACAATTTTAATCTGTGCTTAAGTCTACAAAAAAATATATGCAGATAAACCTTGCTTGCCGGCACTATGGTAATCTTTTCATAAGAGTGAAGAGTTCTTGAAAAATCTTTTAGCATAATATGTGCTCATGCATTTCACTTTTCATGGAGCAAAGAAAGCCTTGCTATGCAATTCTTTTTCTACCTGAGCAAATGGATTTAAGGGGACGAATCAAACAAATTCACCCTAGTGCATACATGTGCATTCCTGAAATCCCCACACAATGCATGGGTGTGCTTAATAAGATTAAAATACTTTTCAATGCGTGCTTTATGCACAAATTTATGTCAAAGCAGTATTCAGGCAAATTTTCAGCTGCAGCTTCACAGCCACTTCTCTGTAACCCTGATCAGTTTCTAAAAAGGCACCTAGCCCTTTCTTAAAATGATCTAATGTATCTGCCAGTACAACCATTTCAGGGAAAAAATCCATAGCTTTAGAGCTCTCACTGTAAAAATGCTTTTCACATAATAAAATTGAATTTTTACCATCATGTACAATGTACTTTTTGTTACTAGCATACTATCGATTCCTGGAGGCAAAAAAAATATGTGAGAACTTATGAATGTAAGCTTGGAGATGAATGATTCTAAATATAGTATCTCAGAGAGTGAAGACACAGACGGAGTTTCATTTCCCTGTCTAAGCCTCAAGCCAGTATGGTGTCATCTTCCCTTACTTAATTCTCTAAGGTGAATATTTTTTAAATATTCAGTGTCTGACAATAGCATTATATTGCATATATGCGACAAATATATGCAATTGGATCAAAACAAGGGTGATTGTATAAACGTGAACATCCCATTTAAATGGAACTTTTTTCTTTTAATCCGAATGGATGCCCACACATCCACTGGAAGTGTTACTGTTGAATAACTTATCCCTAAACAAACCTTAAAATAAGTTGCCCATAACAAGTATTATTATTAACATTTATTTATATAGCACCAACAGGTATAAAACGTATGGGCCTATAATTGCCATCTAAAATCATAATCTAATGAACATAATTTTTGCTCCAATCCATACATATCCTACCAGATCAAAGGAAGTATGAGTGGCTTAGCTAACTAAGATAAACTACTTCTAGGTGAATTAAATCAGTCCCAAGGCCTTTGGTCACTTTAATTTTAGTAAAACATTTAAGTACTATATTCTGTGTCAGCCACTGACCTATGGTTTCAGTTGAGCTATAGCTACCTGTGGTCCTGTAACTCAAGACTCTTCTATTATTTTTATTGAGGAATAGAATTGAGTAAATATATCATTATCGGAGGATATGATTAGGTATATTATTATAAAATAAACAAATAAATCAAGTCACTAGTCATCAATAAACAAGCAAAATATTTATTATATAGAAAAATAATAAATGTTAAGGTACTGGCCAATAAAGCATCAAAAGTGAACTCTTCTCATTAGAGAAAAGATATCTTATTCATATTGGCTAATTAGTAGGGAGGAACATTAGTTTTGTTATAATTGGTAGAACTTACTACACTTTTTGGACTAAACCGTTGCACTTTACTACATGAAATCAGCAAAAATTATGGTTGAGAAACTGGAAATGTTGTTCTTCATGTTACCAGGGGTTCTGACTTTGCCTCATGGCAGCTGTGCCCCTGCATGACTCTGCCCATCAGTGCCCCTGCATGACTCTGCCCATCAGTGCAACTAAAAGTTATGGGGCTTCACAGCAAAATAAATTTTAATTATTACCAGCACTGACATTTTCAACAGTTATGGGCCCACTGGACTTTCTTCACTTCTGTGACCAGGGATATGCCCTTGATTCTGTTTCTAGAAATAGTGCAGCAACAATATACAGTAAAGGATTCACCAAGCCAATATTAAATGAAAGGAGGAAGCAGATACATATGAACAGTGGTTGTTTCTTAATTATAATGTACACAATGAATATCTATTATCAGTTTGACTTGAGAAACAGAGTACAGCACAAACAAGGTTGAGAATCAAAATGAAAGTGTAGGCAAAACGTGTAGGCAAACATACAATTTAGTTAGATAGCAGTGGGAAATTATGACTATGAATGGAAAGCCCCATACTACAAAAAGAATTGGGTAACACAATTACACTCACTTCAATACTAACAAACTAAACTAAACTAGTTCACAAAATCATACTCAGATGACAAGTGGGACAATACATAAACAATCCAATGATTGCAATACATTAACCTGGGCAGCATGGAGCCTCAGTGGTAGCATCTTTGCCTGACAACCTGAGTTGTAGCCTAAACTGGGTACTATACGCATAGTGCAATAAGCAATGTGAACTGTGAACAATCGCTGTAAAAGTTCTGGTGTAATATTGATAATAATTAAACATTTGATCTGTGGCTCAGTGTAAAATAAAATAATCTTCACATCTGCAGACAGAAATTTTGGTTTAACTTGCTTGACAAATAGGGGCTTGAAACTTTTACATATAGTGACCATGTATTTTCATATATATTTTAATATTTTTATTCTATCAGCATATTTAATTATTCTGTGGATCTGAACAGCTTTAATTCCTTAGGTCACAACAATCCAACCATCAATTTAACTTTAAGCATGACCTATTTCATATGCTCCCTACATGATCATACAGCTTTTGTCTGTTTTTCTTCAAGCTCTCAAATTTACAGTGATTTCAGTATTGAAGAACATTGAGTGTATTTAAATGCATTCCTGTTGTGGCACACTATAGAATACTGGTAGTTTTGTAAAAAGTTTAGACATGGAAATTGCAACGTGAAATGATCATGAATAAGTCTATTATTCCACTGAGAAGTTTCCGTGACATCATACACACAACAAGAGTGGTTTTCATGTCTGGCATTTGTACTGTCAATATAATGTACTTGATGTATATGTGTGTGTCATTACTTTCTGAAAGCCCTTCATCCAAGCTCTGTCCAAACCATATTACTTTGAAGCTTTTCTTTTGCACAGCTTTCCAAATATTCCCATTTTTAGATAAGATCATTTCAGCATCGCTATAATGAGATTATTTATTATTTGCTCAAAAGGATAAAGAGGAAACACCCACACGAGCAGATGCATGGAAAAGGATGTCACTGTCACTTTAATTCATCCTTCATTAAGAAGAATGGTCTGAATTTAATGAGTATCCAATGTTTTAGAGGCAGGCACAAAAAAGGAAGTTTGCAGGCACTGAAAGGATATGGAGGTGGATGAAGGACAAACAGAGGGAAATTTAAAAAATATAGGAGAAACATTAAAGGACATGTCAACCCCAAAAATAATTTTTTGCCTAATAAAAGAAAACATGATTCTAAGAGGGAAATTCACTAAGCGGCGAAAATTCGCTAGCATTGCCTTCCCTAACGTTTGCCACACTTCGGCAGGCAAATTTTTGCCAGCGCTACGCAAATTCACTAAGATGCGAATTTTTGCTCAGGGCGGCAAATGTTAGCGAAAAAGCGCTAACTTAACTTCGCCAGGCAAAGCGCAATTACGCTAGCGATGCCTAATTTGCATAAGGCATGAATTTCAAAGTATAATAGAAGTGTATGTTACAGCCACTACATTGCACTACACAAGCCCAGGAAACCTTTAATAAAAAAATTAAAGTTGTCCTATTGCCCTACATGTGCCCCCTGTATAGTTGTGTTGCCATATGTTGAAATGTGGGGGGAAGGAGGGTAACCCCCCCAAAAAAATTTAGCTCTTTTTCAGACTATCACCCTAGAAAGGTAAAACACTCCAGTGTTTTTTTGGGACTTAGAAAAAAGCTCTATTGTATTGAACCAGGCGAAGTAACGTCTAGCGTAAGTGTTAACGTTCAGTAAAATGGTCATCTTAGTGAATTTGCGTAATTACGATCCTTCGTCAGTGCGCAACTTCACCTGGCGTAAAGGTGCAAAGTTTCGCTAATCTATCTACTTCAAAATTCATCAGAGTTTCGAATTGACGTCACTCTGGCGAATTAGCGCTAGCGTTAGACGCTTCGCGCTTTAGTGAATTTCCCCCTATGTAGCTTTGCAATATATATTCATTATACACTTTCTATGGTGTTTTAAGTTATTTGTACATGTATTGCTATTGCAAGCAGTGTCTGTCTGTCCCTTTCTATTCTCTGTACTGGTGGCTCTGGCTTTTGAAACAATGTAACATAAGCCAACCGATTAACAGACCTGTCTTGCTGGAGGAGACTGGTTTTTGCAACATTGTTTAAAATGTAACAACCAGGAATTATACAAATAATGCTTTCAAAAACAATTACATTTATGAATAACTTTTAAAGCACCAGCAATTTTTAATACATTAATTTTGGAAAAATTGCAGATACAAGAAATGTCCCAATCTAGCTTGGTGGAATTTATATTAGTGTTTATAAGAAATAAAAAATGAGGGCAAACTGCAAATTGTCTTTAAATTCTGTAAGAAAATGTAATTATAAAGGTACTCTACACCTTTAAAATGATAAAGGAAATAATTTTCTGAGATGGCTCAGGCCAAAAGCAGGCAATAAATGGATGGCAAGCACAGAGTGTGCTTCAAAGGCAAACAAAAGCCAGTTTATTCTATTGAAAGACACTGATTACATCAAAGAAATGTTTGTAGGTGACCCATACCTGTTTCATGTGCTCGTTTAGGATAGTCAGTGTCTTTAAGCAATTGTAATCATCATCTAACATGCTAGAGCTTTTAAAGATCATTGAAAGGATAATGTCACAAGCAGCAAAATTATGAGCTCAAGAGAGAACAACAGCCCATTCATATTTGGAAGGTTGTATTCTAGTTCCATCCCCCAGCAGTACAGCCAGGGGTTAATTGCTCACACAGCCAACAAAGAGCAGCGTATCATTTTGGAAACACTCTAAATTGTCTTGTTTTCATCAACGGCTAAGGTGGAAAAAATGCAATTCGTTAATTATTTCTTTTCTGATTTGGCAGAGAACAAAAGTTTGCATGCAAACAAGGACGCAACCAGGAATGTGGCAAAGGTTACACCAGCTTTTTACTAATCAACTGGATACCCAACAGACAGAACCAGCACCTGCCTAAGGGCCCCCAAGCATGGGGCACACCTGATTAGGATTGCCACCTGGCCGGTATTTTTGATGGTTGATCCCAATGTTATTAATAGGAAAAAAGATAAATATATAGGAAGGCCGGTATTTGTTGGCAGGTGGCAACCCTACACCTGATGGTTATTTCAGATTATTCAGAACTTGAATCTTTACACCTAGCTAAACTATCTAAATAATTTTGCAACTGTAGTCAATTGTTGTAGTGGGGGCCCAACAGCAATTCTATTCCATAGTCTGTGGACTTTAGGTTGGCTAGTCAGAGACAACCCATGTACAAGGTCCCTAAAACTTTTGGATACTATTGGTTGCCATACATTTGTATGGCAAGGTTGCAGATCATTTCCAGATTTGTCCAGTGAGGCGGTGGCCCAATTTAGGACAATCCAATCTTTACGCTGTGATCAGATACTGTTCGTCCATGCAAAATGAGAGTAGACCACACACACAAGCCAATGCAGATCTTGCCCAATATGGTCCTCAAGCTGGTCTGATCAACGTTATATTTGGCAAAATTCTGACCAAATCAATGCTGTTATTCAGTAGGGGATTTAAGTGTGCCACAGCCTTGGTCAGGTAAAGTGGTTGTTGAATCAACCATTCGTTCACAGTACCAAGAATATCAAGGAGATCAAATGAGTTTTCACCAGTGTGGGGTTCTCCCATAGGTTCCAGATGTCATGTGTATATTATTCAGGTTCCTGGCAGTGGAGCCTCTTTCAATGTCGCAATACTTGTCAACTATTGGTACAGTGCATCAAGCTTACTACGGACGCATTTCGTGCCCCAATAGCTGAAAAGCTTTATTGCATGTGAATAAAGAAATGTTTTTATTCATTTTGAAAAATGTGCCAAAGAGATCCGTATTGTGACATTGAGATTAAATGAGTGTTCACCCCATATGTTGCTCGAAATAACTGCCAAGACGGGCTTTCATATGGGAGCATCTGGGACAGAAAATAACCATTCTGTCCAAATAGGTCTGTAAATGACCTTCAGGCAAGACCCTGCTAACCCTCCAGGGGCCAGCCTCACAGTCTATAACCATTGGTCTAAGGGGGCATAAATGAGAGCTAATGCTAGCTTCTCTTAAAAGCTAGCTAAATCTCTTCGATGGACATCATAGTTAGAGAAGACAAACAGAATTGGAAACAATCTCTAAGTAATTTGTCAATCTTCCTGCCAAACGCACACCTTGAATTCATACAGAGCCACATAATGAGATTCTGCTTTGAAAATCTTTATAATAGAAAGTCTCCTTGTTGATGCTCTTGCTTGTCTCAATTAGAGACTATTACTCTTAGTTTAGATGTCTATATCAAACACAATAAGGTAGTTGATGATATTTCATAGAGATACAACCACTTTATAGTACCAGAACTTTGCCTTATAATTTTAAGTGGGATGTATAGATTATACGGAGTCAATCATTCTATAGCCTAGGTGTCTATCTCCCAGTGGCGAAAACTGGGATAAACTGTTCTAAACAAGATCTGCACATTGTAAAAATGCATGGAGGCTATTTAGAGACAGGCTGTTATTGACAGGACCACCAGGAGAGCATCTGCACAGGTCCACCTAAACCTTTCCACTTGACCTTATTATTCCTATAATAAAAAAAATAAAGCAGTTTGGTGGGTTGTTCAATGTCGGTGTTGTTCGTGGAATAAAAGGTAGCTTGAGATTTTGGTTTAACAAACAAACAGCGAAGGAAGAAAATTATAAAGAACCATATTAAGGGATTAAATGAAAAATACATAATTGCTTACACTGCAATGATAAAAATGGTTCTTAGTTGAAGTAACAAACGGAGAAATCTTGGCCCTTTTCAACGTTATGATCATAGCTTTGTAAATAAAAATGCCCTGTTTCTGTAAACATATGCATTAGCGATTATATTGAATTATTTTGGAAACAGGGGCCCAGGGAATGTGTATTGTGCACACCCATTATATTTAAATATATTTTGACTTAGCCTTTGAGTGCTCCCACATCCCCCTTTGTTTGTACATTGTACTTTAGCCGGAAGCTGTGGCTTAGCTTCAGTGGTTGTAGCACCCCATGCCCTCACTTTAAACCAGTGGTGGCCCTATGTTTTTAAAAATGGGTGTTGGTTTGGGAATCTACCTCTATTAAAACCTGCACACTGGCGGGGGAGGATATAGCCCTTATACTGAAACCAATGTTCATTAGACACTGACTACAGGCAATGCTATTATGCAGTAAGTATTAGACTTTTTATATTCCAAGTTAGGGACCGCCATATGGGGTTTACCTTGACGTGGTATGGTGGCTTATCAACTTTATGATCATAACTTTGTAACTAACAATCCTGTGTTCCTGTAAACATATGCATTAGCGATTATATTGAATTATTTTGGAGACAGGGGCCCAGGGAATGTGCATTGTGCACACCCATTATATTTAAATATATTTTGACTTAGCCTCTGAGTGCTCCCACACCCCCCTTTGTTTGTACAAAATCCCCAAAGCCCAATACTGTTGACCAGCTATACAGTTAATATTTGGAACTTTGTTCAAGCTCTCAATGTGGTCTGATTGAGTCTGCTCATTCTCAGAAAGCAACAAACCAGCACTAGGTGAAGGTTCGCATAATGTCGCTCTCTAAAAATTAGTAGCTGCCAACACCATGAAGAGCAGTGTTTATATCACGATAGAAAGAGTACAACACTTAGAAGCAGATTTAATGGTTGCCAAATCCATAAGCCTAATTTGCATATTTAGGTTTGAGAAGAATCAAAACATTGCATAAATTGTCATTCACAGTTGTCCACAAATATAAAGTCACATCTCTTCACAGATACATACACACAAGTAGGTGATCCACTGGTGGAGGGGCTGCATCCAAAAAAAGGACTGCTTTGTGCAAGATTTCATGAATATGGAGAAAGAAACAAAGGGAGACAAAGGGCTTTAAAACAGGTATTAGAATCAATTATCCAGAAACCTGTTATTCGGAAAGCTCTGAATTATGAGTACCATAGACTCCATTTTAATTAAATAATTCCAATTTTGAAAGAATTTCCTTTTTCCTCTGTAATAATAAACATGCACCTTGCATTTGATCCCAATAAAGATACTGTATAATAAAGTCAAACAAGCAAAACAATCCTACTGGGTTGTTTAAATTAATACAATTAAATACATTTTAGCAGACATATGGTATGGCGACACCTTATCCAGAAAATACCAGATCCTAAGCATTCTGAAAAACATATCCCATACCTGTTCTAAAACTTTTATAAGGGAGGCTTTAATTACTCTTTAAAGGTTGTGAAGAGAAAAAAAACATTTCCCCTTAGAATAGAATAGATATGGGATACTAGCTACACCCTAACCACCCTCCCCTTTAAGACTTCCTGGAAGGATATTAATAGATAAATGCATCCTGGACCAATAACAACATTAAATGTATGCTGTCCAGGTCTTGACAAGAGTTGACCTCCCTCACCCTATTTGTCACCTCTTGCTCTCTCAGGATGCTGGCTTGCTGCCACTCTGTATCAATAACGGATGATTATGTCTTAACATGTGAAAAGCCATAGGGGAAAAAATAAATTGCCAATCTCTTTCATCATGTAAACTCGGCTTCTCAGCACTGCATTTCCGGGTGTCTAATACAGCAACACATGGAGAAATTACACACATTTGTGTAAAACAGCTGGTGTGTTCTTCTTGTGCAACACTCTGCGCAGAGCTCAATTATAAAAGAAAATGTAATAAAAGCTAATGACTGTTATAAACAAATAATTACAACAGTAGCAATTGCAGTAATTTAAATATTAGCTTGTAAGTATGATTTATGCATTGCCAATGAAATGCAAAGGCAAGAAACAATAGTGTATATCAAAGGTGGGCTGGGTTACATACACTTGAGTTTTTAACCAATTGATGACTACAACTTGTGGCTGTCTAGATGTGACTGAACTACAACTCCCAGAATTATTCAACAGTCAAAACACACTGAAGTATTTTCTCTGTCTATAAATATAGTTGTCTCTATATTTATAAGAAAAAGTATAAATTCTGATGTTTACAGGAGCTCGCCATCTTGGATCTTGGTACGTCATCCTTTGACTGTCAGTAACACTGCACATGCTCAGTGTGCTCTGGGTCACTGTTCACAAAATAAGGATAGGGGTTCACCTATTAACACACATACAAACTGCTGAAGGGGCACCAGCACTGTGTCACTGTATGTAGTACATCTTAGAGTGGTCCTTATGGGTTTCCCAGTCTCCTGCTCTGTTCTGCCTTCCCTATACTCCCTGTGTGTACCATACTGTGCCTTCCCTATGCTCCCTGAATGTGACATACTCTGCCTTCCCTATGCTCCCTGCATGTGACATACTCTGCCTTCCCTATGCTCCCTGCATGTGCCATACTCTGCCTGCTTTATGCTCCATGTGTGTGCCATACTCTGCCTGCTTTATGCTCCCTGTGTGTGCCATAATCTGTCTGTCCTATGTAACTTTTTTCATATATGAGCGATAAGTGATACGATATCCCTGAAGTGAGCACCAATCATTTGTTTTTTTTGGTGTGCTACCACCTTGGTCTTGTGGTAACATGGGCGTGGTCAGTGCTTGAATTGGAATGAAAATAGTGGAGGGATGCTCTGTGTGGTGACTGTAGCGCAGCATGCTAATACAAGCCACACCCATTGTTATATTAAGCCTCACATACCAATACTTTCTGGTTTAACCCTTAAAGCAAAACCATTTTGCTAGTTCCTTCTAATGCACAGTTTAAAGGAACATTAACACCAAAAAATTATGCAAAGTAATTAAAATATAATGCTCTGTTGTGCTTTACTTGTACAACTGGTGTGTTTGCTTTATAAACTCTACTATAGTTTATATAAACAAGCTGCTGTGTAGCCATGGGGGCAGCCATTCAAGCACAGGATACACAGTAGATAACAGATGAGTACTACTATAGTTTATATAAACAAGCTGCTGTGTAGCCTTGGGGGCAGCCATTCAAAGCTGAAGAAGGAGAAAAGGCACAGGATATGCAGCAGATAACAGATATGCTCTGTAGTACACAATAAGATTCTTCAGAATTTATCTGTTATCTACTGTTTGTCCTGGGGTTGAATGGCTGCCCCCATGGCTGCACAGCAGCTTGTTTGCATATACTATAGTAGTGTTTCTGAAGCAAACAACCAAGATGCAGAGCATCAGTACATTATTTATTCATTACTTAAAAACACTCATTTTTTCATGTTACTGTTCCGTTAATGGCCAGTATGCATAGATTTATCTAATTGATCTCTATGTGATCTGTAGGGACTGCATAACAAAAATTGTGCATATGACTTTTCTTGGCTGTCAATCCAGCTTCTGTAAACAAGCTCCTTGTCTGTGTATTGTGCCATAACATAGCATAACCCAATCATATTCTATATTACCCAAGATTATTTCATATACATCATTCTCTCAATATTCCGTTATCTGATGTTGTTTAATACCTTCATTTTATTCCCCTGTTTTCTTCTTCTGACCTTTTATCTATAACCCTATCTGATGTCTCCACATTCTTTATCTGTTTAGCACTTCTCTATCTCTTCCCAGCAATCTTTCCTCTCCTTTTATCTTCAATATATCTAACTATATTTTATTTTACCTCTGGATTTTATCTCCATGCAGAAGTGGAGAGGAGCAAAAGACAGTTCCGGGATGCAAAACTCTTCCATCCCCTCTGAGGGGATGCAGTTTTACAAAAATAAAGAAGTGAGGGGATGGTATCCCTGTGAGTGATGGTATCCCCAATCCCAGCACTGGGTGTAGTTTAAAAACAGGTAGTGGTCAACATTGGCTTCTATTATCTGCCCTCCAACATGTAGGCCACAAAAAATCCAGCCCTCAGTACCACATAAGTTGGACAGCAAAAGATCAAAGTGTATAATTAATTGCACATAAACAATATATGTGTTCCAGATGACAACTCCAGTAGGAGGACAAGACTTCCTAAAGATAATGGTCTATCATACTGTAGATTTAGCCCTTCCCTTCTCTACCAGGATACTCTTGTACCCACAATATGGTTGAGCAGCTCTATGATACCTAGTTGCCAGCCTTACTCTTCTTATTCTCTTTTATTGGGTGTATGTTTATAGTATGTCCATATGTCATTCTGCTTCTGACATCAAATGAAATAAAGTACTTCTACCATACTTTTTTCTGCATAAACAGTAGTCCACCTGGATCTGCCCCACAGTCTATCCTGTGAAAGACAACAAATAAATTAAAATAATTCTCTGCTTTTATAGTCAAACGACAAACTATCAAAATCAATGTCTACTCCTCATTACACTAAATACTTGTATACTTTTTTTTCCACTGATTTTTCATATCGCCTACCTTTCTATAACCAGATTAAGGAAATATTTCAACATTCTGTACGGTTTCATTTTATTATGTTTCTGCCATTTGTTCTTCAGTCTAAGCAGGGCCGGAAATTAAAAAAATTATCCTATCTCCTGCATATCCCCAGTGTTTCTGAACCAATGTGGGTGTGACTGGGCAGCATGCCGCCCCCTGAAATCCTGCCACCATAGGCCCCTCCACAAATCTGGGCCTGAGTCTAAGAGGACTTCTTTCGGCTCTTAATAACTCTTACAATGTCCTTTAAGGTACCTTGCAAGTGACTTGGGCCATGGTATGAATTTAGCTTGGTCGTCAAAATTTACAAAGTCAAAACCTCCTGTGAAAAAAAAGGAAGGACTACTTGACCTCATCAATTATATCATAGGAGTTTCTCTACTTCTCTTTGGCAGATGTACAACAGACTATCCCCCCTAAAAAAGACCACCTTGTTATAAGTGAGAGAATGGGATTGAATGAAGTGCAATTTAACTTGGTCCAACATATCAGTCCAAATTCAAACCTATTACCAAGAAGGTCACACTGCACTTAGTTATTTCTAACATGAGAGGAGTTGTTTTATTTAACTTTTTTCTTTCTTTTTCCTTGAAAAGCAACTAAAGGCTATGTTAGAAAACCGAGTTTAGGAATTAATATTTACATAAATGTGTTGATTCATTACAGTTAACACAAACAGAGCTTTTTTCATTCTTTTGCAATGTTATAGACAAAAAATAGCAGCTTTTACCATAGCCTATAGTAACCAATCAACATTATAAGTAAAGTTTTTTAAATATTGACAGTAAATAAGTGTTGCTTAAACAGTAGCTCTCCAACTGTTATTAGAGTACAATATCCAGAACCCACCAATTCTAATTCAATAATAAGTTTATGGTAATGCTATTTTTTTGTATTCTACCACCAGATTCTACAATCATATCCAAAAATTCTATTATATATGGAAGAGCTAAAGTCCCATATTGGTATATATGTTTTAGTTCTGGCTCCTAAAACAAAGGAACAGAAACCAGCTGATTAATAAAGATGGAGGAGAACTGACTGCTGTTTCATTGTTTATCCATGTTCTCTGAAAAACATTTCTCAGTTAATATATATATATCAGTAAACCGAGTTTTTTAGGTGGACATCCAAATGAAATGTGGTTTTAAGGGTTTTATATAATTTATAAAGCTATACAGTTACACCAAACAGAAGGGGGGCTTATTAGTGGGGACCAGTATGGTTTCAACAAGATTGTTTTGGGTTTCATTCAAAATTAACCTCGTCAGTGAATATCTCCTAGTTTTACAGCCTGACTTTTGCTAAATCTGCCTGTAAGATTTAATGACATAAGAAAATGCTTGTAGTGAGTGCCAGATCTGTGATAACACTTTTGAGACAAAGCATAGCAAAACAAAACAGGGTATCAACACATAGAAATCATGTAATGTAATAATATAATTAAAAAACAACCATACTGCCTTACAGCTAATTTTGTTCCAAAACTCTGCAGTCTTGAATTCACTCTACTACTTGAGATATCACTGTTGTTCTACTTAGCAATTCATTTTTAGGGGGTATATTACTAATATTCAAATTTCTATTTGTTTCACAAACATTTTTTTAATTTCTTTAAACCTCTAAACATTTCAGATTTATGTACAGTGTAAAAACAATGAAAAACTAATACAAAACTCGGCAAGTAAAAGTCCTACAGAAGTCAATGGAAGCTGCGTTTGGAAGAGGTTTTCTGATTTTTTCCCACTAGTAATTGTCAAAAAACTCAAAGACATTTTTCTATTTTTTAGTGCATCATTCAGCATATTTTTAATTTGTACTTTTTATATTTGGATCTTTTAATAATTTACATGGCATTTGTGGTTTCAGAGGAAATTAGTCTATTTGTGGTTTCAAAAGCCTCTAGAACCACTAAAATGAGAATGTTGATAAATGGGCCTCCCTGTCTACCACTAAGCATTCCAAGTTTTCTGTGCCTAATATGTTTCATTATCATCAAGCTTCTTAAAACATGAATGGCTGCCATGCACCTTCTGTTTAATAATAAGTGTTCCCTCTTCACTGTGACCCTACACACCTCTCCCCATTCACATCTCCCATTCTTTAGATTATATAAATGGAGCTTTCATTTAAAGGAGAACTAAACCCTAAAACTGAATATGGCTTGAAAATGCCATGTTTTATATACTGAACTTATTGCACCAGCCTAAAGTTTCAGCTTCTCAATAGCAGCAATGATCCAAGACTTCAAACTAGTCACAGGTGGTCACCATCTTGGAAAGTATCAGTGGGCTCTGAGCAGCTGTTGAGAAGCTAAGCATTGGTGTTATCAAGCTGAAAATGAGTTTGGCCTGTAATATAAGCTGATGCTAAATGGTTGGTAAATTCCGATGCTATTTGCATTGGTTTCTGTGCTTCCATGTAGTAATTATCCAAATTAATTACTAATCAGCCTTAAACGGTGATATTTATATTCTGTGTGTACAGTATATTGTGAGTAGGTCCCTATTAGGGTTGCAACCTTTTCTGGAAAAAAATACCGGCCTTCCTATATATTTAGCTTTTTTTCCTATTAATAACATTGGGATCAGCCGTCATTTTTACCGGCCAGGCCAGTAAAATACCGTCCAGGTGGCAACCCTTTTCCCTAAGCTCAGTTAGTGACAGCAGCACAGAACATGTGCAGTGAATCAGCAGAAAAGAAGATGGGGACCTACTGGCGCATCTTCTCTGCTAAAGGGCATCAGTTGCCTGGGGCTGGTATGGAAGCCTAAAACTTAATGTACAACATTTCTAGCCAACTTCTATAG
>CM044447.1:73460609-73472558 GCA_024363595.1 Xenopus borealis | reverse complement strand
AGCCACGTGACAGCATTCACAGACCCTTGGTTGGCTAATCACAAATGGCGGAAACGACTGATTATGCGCGATGGACGTTCTGGCAAAGACAAGGACAACCCCCAGGTACGGAAAGTCCATTGGGTAAAAATAGATTTCAAACGATTTTGCGTATATGTTGTTCACGCTCGCGAACTGAAAAATAACCAAAAATAGTCTTAGTAGTTGATAAAATAGTGAATTATAAAGCTTTAGTGTAAGATAAGGTTGCTAGAACAAACCTGAGCTGTAACCTGCAGCTGCCGATCAATATATGACACTGCAGCTGGCTGAAAAACATTAAAATGGCCTGTGAAAATGCTGCTTAATATCAATGTTGCTAATAGGACAGAGAGATTAAAATATAGGCTGGGATATTTTTTACAGAAATTATTCAGACTGCTGAGCTGCAAAGTTGGTCATTTTTGATGAATGAGCCCCTGACCATGACCATAACCCTTCTAGAGGTCAGAGGGAGGTTCACAAAACTCCTCTATGCATTATTAAGAGGGGCATTATACAGTTTTTATTTTTTCCCATGCCATTTCCATGCTAATTATCTGATTTATGACATGACTAATTCTTCCTAAATATCCCCCTGCTAACAATTCATGGTGAGGCTTCAAATGTCCAACCGTGCCAGTCCGTCATCTTCAACTAGGCGGATCAAGCGATTTAAAATACTGACGTATGCCTAAAGCATTTGTTATTGTTCTGTTTAGGCAGGTGCCTAAAATAAAAGGGGTGATTCACCTTTAAATTAACTTTTAGTGTGAGGTAGACATTCATATTCTTAGACTATTTGTGTTTGATATTAATTTTTTTTTTTAATTTTGTGTTTTTTTTAAATTTTTTTTATTTATTTAGCTTTTATTAGCTATCTGGTTTTTAGGGTCCATTTTACACTAGCCACCAGGCAGTTGTTTGAACAAGAGCCTACAAGATGAATATGAGAAGCCTGAATAGCAAAAGAAGTAATAAAAAGTAAAAATAACAATACAACTGTAGCCTGGCAGAGCAATAATCTTTTGGCTGATGGGGTCAGTGACCTCCCCACAAGCTGTAAAAGAAGACAAATAATTAAAAAAAAAAAAAAACTGCAGACTAATTGAAATGTTGCTAAGAATTGGCCATTCTATAACATATTAAAAGCAAACATAAAGGTAAACGATCCCTTTAAGACACTGAACAAGCAAGACCAAAACTATGATTTCCCTGGTCAAAAGTGGCATTTCAGTTACTAGGACATTTAAAAAGACGTACATCTATGAACTTAAGCTATTCACCCCCAACCCCCTCAGATAATTATTTACCTTTTGCCAAGCAAGATTTATCTGGACAGGTATTTACAAGTATCCCAACCAGACCTTAATTATACAGTATAAACATACCTTGCACACACATTTCAACCAATGTTCTAGACATGAGTCATATTGCTTTTCTTCCCCCAGCAAGCTATTTCCACTTAACAATGTACTTTATCACAATCACATGGATGGCATTTTGTGTAGGCAACTTTCTAGGTTACACTCTTACACCCAACATCTTGGGGCATTTAGGAAACTGTAAATAAAACAGCAATTTAATATAAAAAATGGGTGAGAGAAAATGTGATGCAGCTGTTATAGTTGTCACATTTTGGGGATAAAAAATAATCCCCAGTGAACTTACTAACATGTCTAAGCTATGATTAAAGTGGGGAGATAGCTAATTATTTAAGTGTATTGAGCTGTTAAAATAGTTTTTACATCTTGACAAGTGTATACACAGGCCACCTATATTCATGCTGCATTACGTATTTAAACCATGACGCTGGGAAGCTTCATTCAGCAAAGTCACAACATGTTAACCTGTGGGAGAGATGCATCTTTACATAGTCAGGTATTTTTATTTATTCTGCATCATACTTTTACATTTGTGCTGGTGGAAATGTACTAAAAACCCTTCAACGCAATCATAGGGCTAATGTCCTCTAATTGCATGTATATATATATATATATATATATGTGCCAATGACTGCAATACAGGTATGGGACTTGTTTTCCAGAATGCTCGGGAACTGGGGTTTTTCCGGATTTCAGACCTTTTGCTAATTTAGATCTTCATATCTTAGGTCTACTAGAATTCAGAGCTTTATAGATAACGGATTTCTGAATGATGGAGTCCATACCTATATAATCAAAATCAGTCAAATTTCAAGTTTAAATTTAGCCATTTTTGTTCACCTTATACCTACTAAACAATGCAGCAACAAGCCTTTCTTATAACAAAAGACAAAGGGGCAAATTCACTAAACGTCACGCTGGCGAAGTAGCACTAGTGTTAGACGCTTCGCGCTATAATGAATTTGCCCCAAAAACCTTGCAATGAAGAAGACAAACATGGTACCAAACGATCTAATAGCTTAATTCTTTCAAGTTTTTTTTTTTAAGATTTTTTATTTAACATTTTCTTAACACAACAGTAAACACACATAAATTTGCATTGCTACAACCATACAAAACAAGATAGCATGTTTGCCGGGTAATGGTTATATTCAGTAGGAGTACAGAATAGGACATGTACCAGTAGTCATTTGGAGGAATCTAATTCTTTCAAGTTTAATGAACCTATATCAACTTTGGTTCAGATTTTTAATTTTGAGGCCAGCTTAAAATACAACCCTATTTAATAATTTTGCCAACAGCTCCTTAAAACTCAGCAACACATTTAGACTTTTGATTATACATTCCTTAAAAGCTGAATCTACAGTTTTCATAAAAAGGCACAGATAATTACAGCACTGTAACTGGTATAGCCAACATTTCTAAGCAGACTATTGTTTAAGAAAATATGCTTTTTAGGCAGAGATGAGAAAAACCTCTGAATTCACATGATCACAATTACTCACTTCCCTGGCAAGCAGAAACAGTTTTTTGTGATTGCATATTGCAAGTATACACTTCAGTTGTTAAAGGGGATCTAAAACCAAAGAATTAATTGATGTAAACTTACTCAGGGTGCTTCTCTGAGCACTCTTGCAATTGCCATTCATTTTCTATTTTTAGAAATTCTTGAGATATTCAATGCTTTATACTGCTAGGCAGGCTTCAGATCAACTGCAACCTGACTATGCACTTAATGGATTCGCTTCTCTGGATTTATATGATTACACCTCCCAATTTTAGTATAGTTCTATAAAAACTTGGGGCTCAATGGCTGTGTTACCCTTAGGCTTGTGACAAACGGGCAGATTTGGGGTGATTTAGTCACCTGGCGACTAATCGCTTCTTCTTCTGGGCAACAATCTCCCTGAAATGCCTTAGCGTGTCTTCCAGTCTGCTGTCATTTTCCGAAGTTGCCTGAAGTTTCGTCATCAGGCAACTTCAGAAAACGAAGCGCCGCGTGTGCTTTAGCGCAGGTAACTATTCATTATAGCTGACAGGAAGACACACAAAGGTAGTTTGGGGAGACTGTCTTCCAGAAGAAGATGCAATTAGTCGCCAGGCGACTAAATCTCTCCGAATCAGCCTGTGTGTCACAAGCCTTAAAGGGGTTGTTCACCTTTAAATTAACTTTTAGTATGTTATAGAATGCCTAATTCTAAGCAACTTAAGTGGTTTTCATTATTTATTTTAAAGCTTTTGAATGATTTCAAATGGGGGTCACTGACTCAATCTAACAACAAATGCTCTGAAAAGCTACCATTTTTTGTTATTGCTACTTATAACTTGTCTTTCTATTCAGAACCTATCCTTTTCAAGTCCAGTCTCTTATTCAAGTCAATGCATGGTTGCTAGGGTAAATTGGACCATAGCAACCAGATTGTGGAACATGCAGGCTGAATAAAAAGCTAAATAACTCAAAATACACAATAAAAACAGGTTATCAGGGGCAGAGGGGCAGCTTTATCCAAATGAGTTTAGAGTTTAACAAAAAATTTTTAGAACCGTATTTATCAAATGGTGAGTTCTTACTTTCACCTATTGATAACCACAATTTTAAAAATCCCATAGGAATGAATAGAATATGGGTGAGTTTTTACCCCCAGGCTAGAGGTACCGTGTGTGCTTTTTGGGGGAGATAAGTCGCCTGGCGACAAATCGCCTCTGCCTTCTCGACTAATCTCCCCGAACTGCCTCCCCGCTGGTTAGAATCTAAATTGCTGGTGGGATGGCACTCGGAGCACTTTGTTTTCCGAACTCGCTCGAAATTGCTTCGCGAAGAAACTTTGGGGCGACTTCAGAAAACGAAGAGCCTGCAATTTAGATTGTAGCAGGGAGGTAGTTTGGGGAGATTAGTCGCCTAAGGAAGAGGCGATTTGTCACCATGCGACTAATCTCCCCCAAACAGCACCGTGCATCTCTACCCTTAAACTCTTAACTCACAATTTAATAAATCTTCCTACCACACCTACTGTATATGCACAACTGATGTGAATAATATCTAATCTAATCTATGTAAAGTGCTGTTAAATATATCAACATCATATAAATAAAGGATAACTGGTGTATGAATAATTGCATCTGTGTGAGGTATGGATAATAGTCTCTGTTGTTGTCTATAATATGTCCATTCATTTGCATACAAAGATTTTCCTAGTTTAATGCTCTACTAGTGGAGAGTACAATTCCCAATGGTTTAAGACTTCCTGCTGGTAAACATTTTAATATTCCATTTCTGGTTAAGGAACCAGAATGATTATTTACATTAACCATTTTTATATCAATACAATGGAATAAAAACAAATACACACAAACATCATTCCATTTTATTTTTTTTATTTCAAACTTTAAGTGCCACTATGAAAACCCCACAGTTTTAAACCAGTACAATAACAAAAAAAAAAACTGAAAAATAATGAAACCTACTCAACACAATAAACCATCAAAGGAGGAAATATATGCATTATGAATCAGGGCCATTTCAAGGGCAGTAAATTACTTTAATACTGTACATCCATGATGAAACCAAAGAAAATTGCCAGGGTAATTATCACTGAGTGTGCAAATCCTTTTCTTTCCAGAAACATACAATGAGCAGTGTCTAAATGAGGCAACCTCTGCTTCATTCTAGAAATTATGTTCAACAATAAGAAAAGCTTTTCCTTTCCAATGGACCGAAAATTCAAGATACTCGACTGAAATAATGTAATCTTCCGTTTGAAATGAGCAAGTGGTAACATTTGATTTATTTCATATAAGGTTTCCTGGTACTGATATTTAGACATCTGCTGGCTTGTTAATGTGGCACTTTTGTTGGTTCTATGTACTGGAGGGTTGGCATGGAGTATTATTTTGTCACTGATCAAGCCTAAAAGAAGGACTTAGTAATGTGTATTGTTTTAAGCAGGAGCAGAGTCACATTCCTTTTGCACCTCTGTCTCAGTACAGGAGAGTATAATCCCAAAACAAGACATGATAAATTGCTTCCAAAGGCTGATGCCACTTCTTAATTTCTGAGCACGTTCAAAAGCTTTTAAACAAGAAGATGCCCATATGCTTTAACACTGTGTAGAGGTTATATTATATGCAGAGTCAATACAGACAGATAACAGAATTTGTGATCTATGCAGCTTCTCCTGGTTGTTATACAGAAAAAGATTCTTCCCACAGTACTGTTAAATGTTTGATAGTGACAATAGGGAATAAGAAACAAACAATGGGTTTGTGCACAAAAGTGCACATAGGTGCTCCTGCTTACACCCCTCTGCAACCCTCCTCCCCTGACGCGTGGCCTCAGATGCGAGCACATAAATTAAAAGAAGTAGAATGCATCAGGGATGGGGATTTGAATGCTATAGAGGAAAAAGACCCTGCAGTCCGGCTCCCCCTTGCCCCCATACCCCGTGGGGTCTGCTTCCTCTATAGTTATGCCACTGAACTTGTAAATATTACAGAAATTCTAATCTTTACCATCACCCCAGAGTGCTGGTTTTTAGATTTTAGTGGGTCATCGTATGGGGTATCTTTTTATTAAGGACTTGGCAAATCTTCAAATAAATGATTATAACCTATATCATACTAAAATCACGACATGGTACCTGGCCCAGGAAAAGTCCAATAGGGCCAGCTTATTAACTGCATGCCTTTTTAAAGCAAAAAAATATTGTCAGGTAATTTGTATCTGAGTAATTGACTTAGTGGCCAGGTGGGTGTACTTGAGTGAATAGCACGATTAAAGCAGCATAGGTAAAAGAAATTTAAAAAATTCTTATTATACAAAGAACATATATAAACATCATGGTTCTGTAAATGAATAAAGGCTGCAGCACTCGGATGGTTTTTGCACTGAAAACATTACTTTAATGATGCTGTAATATTTTGGTCTTTGTGAATATTAGCACATATTCAATCTAATACAAGCTACATTTCAGCAACAGTTTACCCTGCAAAGTGTAATAATGAAATAATTTCCTCTTCTGTTACAAAATGGTAAAGATGTAAAGATCACAATGGTCTTTTTTTTCAGCCCATGATAACATTTGCATGGCCCTGGAAAGTTAACTAAGTGTTGACAGAGCTGGGCTATTACAATATTTACTGCATGCCAGCTCTGAATGCAAACAGATCTAACATTAATAAAAGGCAGCTGAAGGTTACAGCCCAGTGGTAGTTCAAACAGTCCAAGACATTAACTGTAATAGTACAATGAGAACTGTACTAAGATCACAGTCTGTTGGCAATATCAGAAAAAAAAGCTGAAGGCTATACTGTGAAATCTGTGCCCATGCTTGAGAGCTCTAGGCCTGAGCAAGCCGCTCAACTATCCGCCTGTATTCCTCGACAAGCTGCTGATAGCTCTCCTCTAACTGCTCGTGCTGTGTGTTTAGATCGATTTGGTTCATCTGGTTGGTCAACTCTTCAGGCCGGAGGCACTGTTGCATCTTAGCCATCTCTCTCTGATTTTTCTGTGTAAACAAAGTTAAACATTACAAATAATTCATTAAACCCATGTTTTCTAGCACAAATGAATCCCTAGGTGCTGGGCAGAGATGAGCTGATCTGCCTGCTTAGACCAATAGTTACAAAAATAAAGTACTGGTTAATGGGCATATGCAAATAAAGTCACTTTGCCAATAAAAACATGAGCAAATCTTATTATCGTGTGCATCCTGGCCCTGCCCTATTCCAGCCCTTCCCCCTATTATGCTCCCTGTTCCACTGATTCAGATGGATATCAAAGGACTTTGGCTCATATCTTTATGCATTTCAGCAAAAAGGCAAGTTTGTTTTTAGTATTATGGACAGTGGGTGATGGACCTCTAACTGCAGGTAGCCAGATGAGGGGGGCTTAAACTAGGATGACTCCCGAAAACACACTTGATATGTCTGTAGTAGCGAAGTAGATTAAGGAAAGTGGTTGCTTAATCATGGTCAGGCATTTACTAGCTATTGATCACTGTAAATGTACCCTGGCAAAATTGGGTTTTCTAAGACTTTATTGCTATTTTCCCTTTCATGACTTCCCACTCATGCTTTATACTGTATATTTAACATTTTACTCTGATTGTTGTCTAAAAAATAAATTAATCCCTGCTTTGTGAAAAGGTGGTTTATATCTGTGAGAAATAACCCATTAACTAAGCTAATATTCATTGATACACAGACTCTCAAGCTTATCCTGAGTGAAATATGAGCAGGACAAGTACACATTCCCTAAATACATGCACTCGGTACAGATGTGACAGGAAATGGGGCTGTTTCCTCTTAAAATTACATCACTTAATCACTTGTCAAACTACACTATGGCAGAATAGCACTGTTTTTACCTTTCTGCAGGCGGGGAAATGTCTCTGGAAATGAATTACTTGTGGGACTGTTGAAGACAATAGTTGTCTCCATAGTTTTGCATAGAGGTAAAAGAATAAAAATCAGTCTGCCTATGTTGACAATTCTGACCTGTACAAGACAACCATGCTAAAAAACAAGCAATTCAAAGGTCATTATCTGCTGTTCTTAGGCTGTTTAAATGTACACTATTACCAGCTAAAAAATGGTTCTGCAATAGTAACGCCTTTCCAAGTACCTAGGCCATGCTTCTAAATAAGTCAATGTGCCAGTGTCTAATGCATTAGAAATCCACAGATTAATTTGCTAAACACTAAATATCACACATGTATTAATAAAGTGAGGTCAATCATTGTAACAAGTGAAAATATTTGGTAATAATGTACAAAGGAAGCCTTGCTACTCTCCATAAGCAGATGAGCCTTGTATACAGTGGTGTGAGAGTCTTTCCCCTCTTTCTGCTTTAATCTGTCATTGCATATTTGTCACAATGTCTGGTTTCTTATTGTTAAACAAACTGCAATACTAGACAACGGGAATCTGACACAGTTTTAAAGCCTTACTGGCTGCATTTGCAGAACATAGTTTTCCAACACCCAAGTAAAAACATAACTGTCAACTTGTTGCGCTGCCTTTAGCATCAATAATCACAACCAAATGATCCCTATGATTTGAGGACAGTCTTTCACAATTCCAGGCACACCGATAGTTTTGCAAGCATGATTTGCTAGTCCTGCCAATGCATCTTTATTGGGTTCAAGTCATGACTTTAAGGGGTGCTTCTACATTAACTTTCATTTGATTATGTTATAGAATGGCTACAAATGTTTTGGGTACAAATGTTTTGTTAATGCTACTTTTATTTATTCATCTTTTTATTCAGGCCCTCTTCTATTCTTATTCCAGTCTGCCATACAAATCAATGCATGGTTGCTAGGGTAATGTGGGCCACAGCTGAAATTGTAAACTGGAGAGCTGCTGCATAAAAAGCTAAGCAACTCAATAACCACAAATAGTAAAAAACAGACTGCAAAAAGTGAAAGATTTACAGTCCCTTTAACTATGGTAATACAAATCATTATTTTTGTTTCTCCACAGCCGTTCAAACATACATCTTGCTTTTGTGTTTTGGATTATTGCCTTGCAACACAATCAAATTACACTTTAGCGCATGGACAGATTAATGGATCTAGCAATATATGGCCATTAGTGATGGGCAATTCTGACCCATTTAAAAAAAAAAAAAAAACATTTGAAGTCAATTTTTCAGATCATGCTAAATTTTTAAACCATGCAACATTTTACTATACATTACAGAAAACCACAGTGAATTATTTTGCTTTTCCCTAATGTCCATCAATCTCCCAAGTTACAGCAAGCAATGCCAAATATAAGCATTATCAAGAATGGAGATTTCATAATGTGAATGTTACCAAATACATTTAAAACAACTACACTTATAGTAGCCCCATGACAAATAAAAGAATCCCAGAGGGCTATTTGCATCTGAGCGTACCTCAGTGGTAGAATATACTGTTTTCAACACAACACAGTAGAACCCCCATTTTACATTTTCAGGGGACCATAGATCCAGGAAATTGTAAAATCTGGGAAATGTACTATGAAAAATGTATATGTGGGATCACAAAAAAAGGTAAAACAAGGGAATGCAAAATTGAGATTTCACTGAATTACTCGATTACAGCCTACAATTACTAATTACTCTATTATAGTCTAACAGTTTGTTAATTTCTCAGTTATGATCATACATGACATGTTGAGTTTAATCACATGTACCTATTGTGCTACATAAAGAAATGTGCTGTGTGTGCTCTCACCTCTAATGGAAAAGCATGAAATACATAAGGTATCTTAAAAAAATTAATCCTGTGTCATACTTATGTTTTTATGAAGGCAAATAAAAGATTTTTTAACCCACTGTTTCCTGGAAAATACAAATTGGTGAAAAAGGGAAGAGAATTAGTTTTAACAATGTACCACAAAAATCACCATATCAGTACTTTTATCAATAGGCAATAGATATTTGTTTGATGGTAAGACAAATCAAGCTTGCAATGGAGGGCATACTAAGGAAAAGGCACAAACTATCAAAAAGCACAAAATAGTCCAGGCATAAAAGATCTTGCCTTCTTGAGAAATTGAATGTAAGGCACTAGGCATTGCCTGTAGGCTTTGTTCGCATGATCGTTGGCCCTTAACAAACACTGATGCTTTTATTTGGTTTTGTACTGTGCACTTGGGGGTGACCTTTGAAGCTAAGAAAGATGTTTACTCAACAGTCTAGTCTAATAAGAGTGATCACTCTGCTTTGTATAATGTACAAAGCTTCTTCCTGCATAAAGAACATGGATAACTGCAGTGCTAAAATAATAAACAGATGTAGGGCTCTCACACAGTATTCAATGCATGTTCCTTTAATGAGAACCTTCTAAATAATGTGCTTAAATTATCTTAAATATAGTATTTTAATATTTTAAATAATTTTGGTCCATTTTTGAATAAACGTACTGGTAACCCTACATGTTTGGTTCACTAATGGGCTTTTTCCTTCCTCATGGGTGAAGATTAATGAGTGGTTGGTTTATAAAAAATATTGTCTGCCTCACATTTTTAGGACTGCTTCTTTGAAATCTTGCATGGCTTTTGAGGAAAACAGTGTTTTATCAACATTTATTCCCAATGAGCAAGTCAGCATGCAACTTCTGGAGTTTACATTTAAAGTGACAGCAAAAGTAATATGACAGGCCTACCCATTGCTTAGAATAATGTAAAAAAAAAATAAACAGAAGACTAGGTAGTCTAACAAAAATTATTTAAAATTTTAGAATCTTATTTTAATGCACCAAACATGCACAATGTATTTGGGATGCCGCCACCCCCTTCACCCAGGCTTCATCTAATATCTGACTCTTTGCTGGAGTGTCAGCTGTAATTCTTTTTTCATACATCCAATGATTAAGAGACATTATACCAACCTAAAATAAATTCAAAGCAAAGGATCTTCTCCCTAGAGCAAAACAATGACATCCCAGTTCCCAAAACTAAATTAATTTCCTTCCAAAAGGATTATAAATCTTGATTATTAAAAATGACACATTTTCAAAGTTTTATTGTAGTTCATGTTGGAATACTGTTGCAGTAATACAAGATCTAATTATATACTACTGGTGACCACCTTCGCTGGAGATGCTCCCTGCTGGCCCACCAGGATCTTAAATAAGATAAATAAAATGACTGCAAGAGGAGCATACGCCACTTGCATTGAATAAATGGGGTAAGCCCCCCCTTAAAATTACATTAAGCGTATAACTCATTGGTACTGTGGATTGTCAAAGGTAACTTTGCCTCCCACAGAAGTCAGTACCACTGCAACTTGTAAGGAATACTGTAGAGCATGTTTTTCTTATATTGTTTTGTCAACTTTCCCCATAGATTTTTCCAAGCACCAAAACATGACCAATAGCCCTTTAAATAACATATTCAATGCTGTGTCTTACTGGCTCAGATGAAAGGAGGGAGTACTTATGAAACACTGATGTGTTGCACTGATGGCTTTAATTAAATGGGAAAGCGCCCACTCCAGCTGTTGTGTGTTACACTCTATTGCTATTTGAGATTTTACTTGGGATGTTGGTTATATCTATTGGTGCAGCTACTTTCCTCTTCCTATATCAGTCCACCAGAGTCTTGCAGTCAGCATGCTGAGGTTTTAGTGGACCATCTAGTGTGCCCAGTCTTTGGACCTCAATTTCCTTAAAGTACCATGGATCTCCTCCCTTACCCAAGAATGATTTGACTTTGTACAACAGGACCGCTTAAAAAGCCTTAGTTTTCTGCTCCTGTGCAAACTGTGTTGTCGTAGAATGCCAAATAAACAACCATGCAAAGAATAATTATTATACCTTGTAGGGCCCCACAAGTCTCTTTTTTACATCCAGTCTGTATGCTTTGGATTTCTCAGGATCACTCATGTCTGTTGCTCGTAACCGAAGAATTTCATAAACTCGCCTTGCATGTTTCTGAAAACAAAGGAGTATGAAATTTCTACCTGATTTTTATGATATTCATTTGACTATTTAGGAACAATATATCACATGCTTGCAAGTGGTCACTGATAGGAATGGTTGGGACCATCAAAAAG
>CM044447.1:73439382-73451779 GCA_024363595.1 Xenopus borealis | reverse complement strand
GGCGCTGGCGCTTTTTTATTTAAACAGGTGGCGGACAGGGAGAAGGCAGTTCGGGGAGATAGTCGCCTCGCAGAAGAGGCGATTAATCGCAAGGCGACAGAATCTCCCCGAATCTCCCTGTCTGCACCAGCCCTAAGGGGCCTCACTCAGTTTGAAAAGCATGGTGGGCAGGCTGCCATACTGACATAATCAAATGAATCCGTGTACAAAGATAAATAGCAAAGCTTTTAAGAGCCTGTTCTGATTGTGCAAGAGAAAAAAAAATCTGTGGAGGAGGAAATAGGGGAGAGATTCATGCAGGTGCTTAGAAGAAAGCTTTCTTGCACATAATTTGCCTCCCCTAGACATAAATACACAGCAGTTTATTTATGCACCCTCTGTCTGTAGAATCATGTTGGCATGACCACTACAGTACAACCTACACACACCAATGCAAATATACACTGAACATATCTTAATTTAAACATCTTATGCTATACACAGTTATAATTAAATGGGAGCAGTAATACAAGTGAAATGTTGCTGCAAACTTGACTGTGTATATGTATATATATATATATATATAACTTTTTTTTTTTTAAGGGATTATTCCAGGATTTATTATGGAATGTGGCTGAATCCCAGCACCTTTTGCAACATTTGGATTTGGTTTGGCGTACCAGTGCACTGGTAATATAATTATCTCCATTGTAAGGTACAAACATGGAGTAGCTTAAATTTTTCTGTTTGTCTCAAGAAATAACAAAAACTTGAACTTGTGTTAAACAAGTGGTACATTACTGTCCTTTTAATTATCAAGCTTATATTGATTCTAAATTCCAACATTTTAGGGTTATGACACATGTGGAGATTAGTTGCCCAAGATAAACCTGCTGTACCATAGGTGATTTCACACTGGAAATAATTTGCTTGGGCAATGCAAAGTAGCCTGAAGCACTTTCAAGAGATTAACCGCCCACAGTAGAGCAGATTTATTATTGGCGCCTAGTCTCAATTTGTGCTATAGCCCTTAGTGTACATGATATGTCTTGCAGTCCTTTTATATATGGATACAAGTGAATGCAGATCATCCAGTTTTTGTATGAATTGTGCAGTCACATCCTCGCTGATTAATGATCGCAGGATATATACTGTCAAGCTACTTCCTGTACATGCCTTCAGGGCAGAAGCACATGGGGCATTTAAAGGGAACTTGGTCACCATATGGATTTTCAGTACTTGCTTCTGATATGAAAGAGGGGCAATTCCAAATGTTTCACTGCTCAGGGTTGAAAAATGCTCCAGCAACAACATAGCCAGCACTTGGATTTGTTACCGACTGTTTATTCTTTGTAATAGGGATGTTTGAGCAGGGATGAGCACCATTATGCAGAGTTAGAGTAGAGTTCTGCAATCAATGCACACTTATACACAGACACAATTTTGGGATAAACAAGACATTGTAAAAGCCAAAGAAGTAGGCTGAGCAATCTATCAAGAAATTGCAAGCTTACACAAAGGGAACTCCATATACTTTATTGTTGCTAAATGTGTGATTGGTTGAGGTGAACATGTTTTTATTCATCTCACTCAAATAGCATTTGTTTCTAGGGTTGCTCTGGAACTAAAACTGCCTAGTCTCTCTAATGAGTAGTTTTTCTGGGACTTTCAGTTCTCTACAGTCACGGGATCATGGAAGAGGCTAAAGTACAGTTATTAAGGTGGCCATACACGGACAGATCCGCTCGTTTGGCGATGTCGCCAAACGAGCGGATCTGTCCCCGATATGCCCACCCCAGGGCCCAACGATCGGATCAGAATGGCACAGATGCGGGCGGTCGGATCGCGGGACCGCATCAACGAACAGATGCGCCCGCGATCCGACGGGATTTTTAATCCTGCCGATCGACATCTGGCCGACTTTCAGCCAGATATCGATCGGGGAAGCCCGTCAGCCCATGTATGGCCACCTTTAGAATCATTTGCCCAAGAGCAGAGGAGACTTTTGGATCTCTCAGTCTCAAAGCTTGCTCAGTGCAAACCAAGGCTATTATTTAGTCATGGTTTGCCTTAATGTAGGTAATTCAGTTTGCAAATCAGACACGAGATGGATATAAGGAAAACCCCTACTGCTGTCTTCAGCTTGCACCAAAAGATTCGGAAACCGCGTATATATTGTTGCTATATATTTTATGCATAGTCAAATATGTATACTGTTTTTTTGCTTGGGGAATGCAATAAAAAAAAGTTGAAGTAGCAAAGTACAAATTAGAGTTTGCAATTTGTACTAGCAGTATCCTCCTCAAACCAGACCACATTCAAGTCAACCTTTTTATTCACCTAAAATAAAAGGTCAGTTTGGCCTATAATAGCTGATACGACAAATCAACATCTTTGTACAAATCTGGTTCAGAGAGGGATGAGACCACCCTGGTTTAGGAAAACTTCTCTTTTTTGCATCACTTTCCTCAATACTAACAAGGACACAGTCTCTTCAAATTTGCAATCCAGTAAATTGTTTGAGGCAGGTTAACTGGCTCCAGTCAACCTGTTGATAAATGCATCTGGTGATATTGATCATGCTTTGCATTTATTACATGTAAGGATTAAAGCATACATGTTCAAAAGGCTGAATTGCAATCAAAATAAGAAAAAGTATACCCAGCTAAACTACACCAAAGGAAATAGGCAGCTCCCTTGTTAAAGGATTGGTAGAGGATCCAAAGGAATTATGTGTTTGTACTTAAAACATGTTTACGAGCAGTAGACGTTGATCTTATCTTTTCAGTTCATAAACAAATTTAACTTTCTTGAGATATATGAAAAGCCAGAGAGCATTTGATACTTAAGAGATTACAAAACTTCAAAGCCCCAGTAATTGTATAACATACTTAAACATAATCTGGAAAACATTTACTTTTTTTTCCTAAAGCAAGCATGCTTTATCGATTAACATGACTGATACATTTGAGACACTTAGGCGAAGAATCTTGGCTGACCATCTTTCAGAGCTAGACAGATTCCATAAGTTGTATATACAGACATAATTGGCAATAATGGATGAACTGGGAAGTGCAAGTCATTGTCCAAAACACAGGCACCGCAAAGGGGATACAAGTGACATTCTCCTTCTATTTACACATACACCAGTTCACATCCTCCTAGCCTATTCTCTGAGGTCAGCTCTTTATTTCTTTAGCATGATTACATATGCAGCTAATTCAGCAACTAGTATAGATTGTAATATTTTATAGATTTTTTAGAAAGAGAGAGATATCAGTTGGTCAGGCTTGCAGGCTACTCTAAAGCTGGCCACAGACCTGCAAATTTTGTTGCCATAAAAACGGATGATCATTCATCCCAATGGACCGAGCTGCTACTGACCATTCAGATTAAATAAAGTACTAAAAACAACAAATCAGATGATGTTCTGGCCATTAATTGACAATCGTACCAAAGTTATGTCCGACAAATAGTAGTGACAGTCACCCACTGATATTGTGAGATAAGCTATACATGCATTGATATGTTTCTTAGCGGACAAAAATCTTCTAACCTGTCCAATCAACTAAACGGCCAACAGCTATGGTGTGAAAAATGTCGGGACGATCCACACACAGTCACAAAATCTTCTTTTTATGCAACTATATATATCTTTGCATCTATGGCAGGCTTAAGGTCATTTTATACATGCATAGGTTTTCCAGAACACTTCTGGTATATATCTGCACCCACCAAACCCAGTAATCTCCAAAGACCAGAATTATACCTACTGGACCTCTTTCCCCTCAAAGGGCACAGACAGAAAAGACTAAATGTAGTTTAATATGTGCAATTGCACGTGTTCGGGTTCCTTACAAATGAAATTATCCTCCAAGTCACACAGAGGAGACTTATGTTAAATACCAGTGTATATTTCCCTTTTTCACGACAGCTAAGTGGTGCTGAAACACTAGTACAATAGCAACAATCAAAAGATTAGTATAGTTCCACGGAAACCCAGACCATTGTTTTCAAAGGTAGAGCTGCAATGTTCTCAATAACCAGAACTAAAGAAACTTCCTTTGCTTTCCTAAGCAGTCTTTGGAACCCTTCACAGGCCCTTTAATTACTTCAGACTATTCTATAAGCAGCAGTACTTGCATATAATAGAGTGCTTTCCTCCACTGCCAAGTGCTTACAAAGCAATTCTTTAAAAAAGAATCTAGCTAGAAAAGCACAACTGAAAACATTGACCACCTTGAAACTAGTTTCAAAAAGTTCTTTATACAGGACTAACAGTACAGTAGTATCTGTTACTTTAACGCATAAAACACTTGATGGGCTCATAAAAAAGATCTCAGAGATATAGAAAAAATGGAAATACTAACTATGTTCATGTGTGTATGTGAGGGAATTTGATAGTTACATAGTTAAATTGGGTTGAAAAAAGACAAAGTCCATCAAGTTCAACCCCTCCAAATTAAAACCCAGCATAAACACACACACAACCCTCACACACAAACCATATATACCCATAGCTATACTAACTGTAGAGTTTGCATTAATACAATAAAAAAAAAAAAAAGATTATTTAATGCTGTACCTTCCATTATAATCATATATTTTTCACTTATGGCACATGCATACCAAACAGAATAAATCTATATTAGACAGTAGTGTAACCAGTACCTGTGATGTCCAAAATATTGGGAGCAGATATATAATATCTGTGAACTGTTTCCATAAGCTGGGCACCGTGGCCTTCCCCTTGAAATGGTGGCAAAACCAACATCTGACTGTAAAGGAAATTTTAAAGTTTACAAATCTGTGCTCATGAGATATGTGCCCAAGAGTGTGATCTACCAGTAGATATCTAGCTGGTGATCAACAGATCACAGCAGCTCAGGGTTGTCAAACAGCTTCATTAGAACACCCAACTAGGTAAATGCCATTATTCAGATTTTAAAACAATGCCTTCAGAACCATGTGACACTCTGACACTAAAAACACTGTTTTTGTGTAATGCATAATGCTTTAGGTGTTACATGCTGCTGAAGACTTTTTGGACCTATACAAATGGAGCTTCCATGAGGCTTGTCGAAGGTAAGTATATTTAAAGGGATCCTGTCATGGGAAAAAGAAAATTTTCAAAATGCATCAGTTAATAGTGCTATTCTAGAAGAATTCTGCACTGAAATCCATTTCTCAAAAGAGCAAACAGTGTTTATATTTCAATTTGAAATCTGACATGGGGCTAGACATATTGTCAATTTCCCAGCTGCCAAGTCATGTGACTTGTGCTCTGATAAACTTCAATCACTCTTTACTGCTGTACTGCAAGTTGGAGTGATATCACCCCCTCCCTTTCCTCCACCCAGCAGCCTAACAAAAGAACAATGAGAAGGTAACCAGATAACACAAGATGACAGCTGCCTGGTAGATCTAAGAACAGCACTCAATAGTAAAAGCCATGTCCCACTGCATACTATTCAGTTACATTGAGAAGGAAAAACAACAGCCTCCTAAAGTGCTGGCACAAGTCACATGACCAGGGGCAGCTGGGAAATTGACAAAATGGCTAGCCCCATGTCAGATTTCAAAACTGAATATAAAAAAATCTGTTAGCTCTTTTGAGAAACGTATTCAGTGCAGAAGTCTGCTGGAGCAGCACTATTATCTGATGCGTATTAAAAAAAAAAAAACATGTTTTCCCATGACAGTTTCCCTTTAACTGTTCACAATACATTTTAGAGCAGGGGTGTCCAACCTGCGGCCCTAGGGCCGCATGTGGCCCAGGATGGATATGAATGAGGCCCAGCTTGAAACCCTTGGTTCCCAAGGAAACTTCATGTTGTAAAGGATATAGGAGGAGGGGGGACTCTGACCATTGCTCTGTTAATAGTAATAATAATAAAAGTCTATTTAATATTTATATAATATTTAGGTGTCCCATATTCCAGGGCATAGCTCTGTCTCCTTATCCAACTGGTATTTTAGTTCCTTACTGTGCATTTTCTTTATTTTTCCAAAACAAAAGTGTTTGTGTATTTCATGTGTGGCCCCAGACAATTGTTCTTTTTCCAATGTGGCCCAGGGAAGCCAAAACATTGGACACCCCTGTTTTAGAGATTCTCTTTTTTGGATTATTTAACTCAAATATGCCCTCCTTACATTCTCTGCATTGTGGTGCACACCAATCCATTAACTCAGGAATGCCCCAATACACATTGCAATCCCATGTTAATATCATAGAGGCATTTTATTTGAAGTGAAACAATTACCAACAATATTGCAGGGTTTTTACGGTTGCACATTACTTAAGTGTTCCACATTACTCTACTGATGTATCTGCATAGCGATCCTTATAGCACGTTTTTACACATATCTTAAACATCATTGAAAGGATATTTTAGAACTGGAAGAATATTTCTATGCATTAAATCCCATGCATCTATTGTATTAAGTGGCAATGACACATTTTAATTAAATAGTTGAAGAGACATCTTTACCTCCAGGTATGTTTTTTTGGTCATTTTATTAGGGATGCACCGAATCCACTATTTTGGATTCGGCCGAACCCCCGAATCCTTCCCGAAAGATTCGGCCGAATACCGAACCGAATCCGAACCTTAATTTGCATATGCAAATTATGGGTGGGAAGGGGAAAACAATTTTTACTTCCTTGTTTTGTGCCAAAAAGTCACGTGATTTAGCTCCCTGGCCCTAATTTGCATATGCAAATTAGGATTCGGATTCGGTTCGGCCAGGCAGAAGGATTCGGCCGAATCCGAATCCTGCTGAAAAAGGCCGAATCCTGGCCGAATCCCGAACCGAATCCTGGATTCGGTGCACCCCTACATTTTATACCTCAATTAATTAATGTTCTTAGTATATTTGAAAACAGTTGACTGCAGTGGCTGATGAAATAAGTTAGATATTTCATATCACAAAAGAAGTCTGCAACCCCACTTCCCTTAAAGGTGGCCATACACGGGCAGATAAAAGCTGCAGACAGACTGTGTCGGCAGCTTATCGGCTCATGTGGGGAGCCCTCCGACGGGCTTTCCCGATCAATGTCTGGCCGAAAGTCGGCAAGATGTCGATCGGGCAGGATTAAAAATCCCGTCGGATCTGTTCGTTGATGCAGTCCCGCGATCCGCCCGCCCATACTGATCCGAACGTTGGGCCCTAGGGCCCACGATCGGATCAGCCCGATATCGCCCACCTCAAGGTGGGCATATCGGGGAGACATCCGCTCGTTTGGCAACATCGCCAAACGAACGGATCTCTACGTGTATGGCCACCTTGATTCACCATTGAGCGATGATTGAGCAGTGATTGTTGTGGTGCTGCAATGGCAATCTCAGAGAAACAATCCCATAAGGTGAACCCTTAGAATTAGTACTCAAAGTACTCATTCATTAGAAATATGTTACTTAAAGAAGAACGAACAGTAACAACTATCCACTTCCCACTGTAACAGTTAACACATTGTTTTAGCCGATTGCCAAGTTTTTAGCTCAATCTAAGTAAATTTGTTTTGGTTGATCGAAATTACAGCCTTTGCCTCTGAATGCCGCCACCATCTTTGTTAGGTAAACGCTACTTCCTGTGCCTATATCTTACTTGTGCGCATGCGCAAATTATCCCTCCCCTTGCCCTGAGCTAACTATAAGCACACCATCGTAGCGAGGAAGATCGCTTCATTATTTACGCACGCGCACTGAGACTCAAGGCTGCCCGAGGCAGTGGGGAGGAAACAGAGACTTGTTTTGGTGACGTCATCAGAGTGAGAGATTCCCTATTGCGAAGCAGCACGCTTTCTACAGAGTGCAAGCAATAATTAAGCACAGTAAGTTAAATACAAAGATGCCTTTCTATTCAGCAATAGTTCTAGTAAACCTTTCGTTCTCCTTTAAACCAACTGTTCATAGTTGTAAAACATCATACGAGAATAATTTTTTTCATATTGAGCAAAAGTATATTCTTATAAAGTTATATCTGTTGTATGTCTACACACACATTTCTTAGTAGGAGCCACCAGACTGTTGAGCCAAAGTTTAATACTAGTAACTCATATGGCTGTGAAATATATTTTACTGCCACCAATAAGACACATCCACAAATTTCACAAGATAAAATCCTTCAATTACCGGTCTTTCTGAAAAGAATTGGCTGAACTGGCCCTAATTAAAAGACTTTTTCTTGCCTTTGTTTGCTGCAAACTCCATACAATTAAAGCCAGTACAAGGATCTTCAGCAAGATTCACCTCTGAAATAAAAGAAGGGAGAAAAAAAAGGCACGTGTTACACTGATAATTACCTTACACGTGGCCGGGTTTTGTCTGGGTACACGTAGTAATTATAGACTGTCATGTAGCCTACGGTTGCAAAGAGTGTAGCTCCATCCTTATTATACTTCTCAAATCTGCAGATAAAACAGAAAGCCAAGCGGGTCAATTACAGACGTGCTCCCACGCAGGGTCCATTTTCCTTTCCCATTCTGAGAGTGAATTTCCAGTGTCAGCAAGCTACTCTCTGAGGGTTCTGTGGGTACACCTGCTATATTCTGAATGTACAATTCACTTAATTGGTGAGCTGCAACTTGGATAAATCAGACCTCTTTGCATCACTTCAGTGCACTCGCCTATTGTGCAGATGAATAGGTGGCAAGTAAAAGGAGAGACAGGCTCATTTTACTGTTTAAGCCTACATTGAGAGCTCCAGTGGACAACAGCGTTTAATTCAGCACTATTCTGAAGGTCTCCAAAACATAATGAAAGAAAGCAACGAGTCTTGTAAACAATGGTTTTGTCTTTCCTGGGAAAAAAATATCATTATACTCTTACTGCATAATTGGTGACCACAAATTAAAATTCAAGCTTTAAAAAAAGACGGAAAGGCTTGTGTTGTTTTAGAGTAGTACTTACACTAGAAAGTAGTCCCATTTCTCGTCATCTACATCTATATAGCTAGCAGTTTCAATAAACCACATCATGAAGGTTTGGAGTCTTTCATGGTACTCTCGAAAGCCTGGACATGTCATGTCAGCCTAGGGAAAATGTCATGAAAAGTCAGATGGAACTGAAAGTCTTTTAAACCACTGACAGCAATTCAAGCAGGGAAGAAGGCAATCAGGGCTAACATAGTGACAATGCAAAGATTGCCAATTTAAGTGTATCCCATTTTTTGGCTTTTCAGCATGCAATCAGCCTAAAATATATATATATATATATATGAGTTTAGTATAGAAACAATGTACTTAAAAGATGCAACAGTAACACTTTGGAAATTATTAGGTACTTATCGGGCAACTTATTCAAATGTATCAATCTTCCTTTAAAATTAATTTTGCATCGCAAAAATTATGTACCTTGTATATCTGGTATGTGATATCTTCGCCAGCATCTTCATTATGAACAGTGTAAGTATGAACAATAGTCCCAAAGGGTTTAAAATTCACCTCCTTTTCCAACAAAGATATAAAATCATCTGTACCACAGCAGAAACCTGCAGGAATTAGTTCACGGATTTTATTTTCAACGTCATCTGGCTTAAAAAAAAAAAAAAGAACGATTTACTTATAGTCACTTATTTAGTCTATGTTTCATCATACATCTGAAATGCCTCTCAAATTGATGGGCAACGATTGTTGTGGCAAGACAAAGATACAGACACAAGTGGTGTGTGATATTCAGTAATGCCAAATTAAATACAATCTTATACCCAAAAGCTCTGGTATCACTGCTTATATTGCTTATATAAATATTGGCCAAATAGTATACGCAAGTAGCCCCGATTTCAAGTTCATGTATAAAAAGGTATGTTTATTTATGTGTGGGTTTTGATAGACTTCTGGTTTCCCTAAATGCCGTTGAGTGACACACTAAGATTCCAAAAATTAAAATAATAAAAATGCATACTTTTTAATTTTATATAAATATTGAAGTCTGTAAAATAGCAGGCAAGTAACAAAACTGTAAATACTATATCACAGAAATGTGTGATATCAAAAAAATCTAAATAAGCAGCACTTACTTATGGAAAGACAAAGTGCAAGTCAAGATCATCAATTTAGGATTACAAGCATTTACAACTTTTGTGAAAGGTTTTATGCAGATCTCCAACAATAAGAGAGGAAATCCTGTCAGACAAATTGTAATCAGAGATTAGACGTAAGCTTGTTAAACAAGCGTTGTCTCTCTGCAGACTGTCAGCTGAGCAGACTCCATATTCTTTTTCAAATCCCCCAAGGCCACTTCAATGAAGACATTTACTACTTATCTTTAACCATGAATATTTGATGAACTATACACAATAACATATTACTGCTTCTCACCAGGCAATAAAATGTAATGAATTGGTCTCAACTTAACAAAATCGTGCCCCTTCAATACAGTTTCTAAAAGCCTACCACTGCATTCAACAAAATGAGCTTGCATCCTATTCATTTGGCTTCTTTCTCTCTGCGTAGGGGAGGGCAATTAAACAATAAAGCCAGGTTTTAACTCAATGGAGTCTGCCGGAGTTCAGCTGGAATGTTTGTATTGTATCTATTTCCACAAGGGCTGACACAAGAACACTTTGTGTTAACTTGCTAAGCAGCCCTTTCACACCGTTTACATGCACGATAAGTATTAGTTCAAAACCAAGATCCTTGCTACTTGCCATTGAAAACAGGGAAATTAAGATGCTTAGAACAAAATACACTACAAAAGGCTAATGCAACATGCTACTAATTCCTGTCTTTTCAGCCTTTATCCCCTAGTTGATGCACCTGCAGATGAATAGGACTTTATTGTGTTTTACATCTGTAGGTTAGGGGAGCAATAATGAAAAGGGGCACCAAATTCTGCTCTGGGTCCTGCAGAATGTATATTGAAGTCTCTCTTTTTTGCATTTAGAACAAGAAACAACAAAGTGCTAACCCATGACCCTTGCACTTTTATTTTTGCATTACATTAATCTTCTTCCTCTTTAGCAAAATTTCCAAGATTTATTATTTTATATAACAGCCCTCCCCAAAAGCACTAGCAGAACATCCACTAATATACAATAAAAAAATTGAATATAAGAACTTGGCAAATTCCAAATATTAAAGTGATTCCCAGATCTTTATTAACTGTTTTTTGTAGGACATATTTTCCATTGAGGTGGTCTGTCCTACCTATAAAAAGGTTTTTGTGTATGGTTTACTGGTTGTTTTTGTACTGCTGTCTACTTAATGGATACAATGCCCATATATTTGCAAATGCCACTTTGGTTTCATGGTAAATATGGTATCATCATACCATAAACAGCTCAATACTGATGTAAAACGCTTTGATGATATATAGCCATAGAATCTTTCATTTGGTCTCCACTGTGCTTACTTAATGGATACAATGCCCCTATATTTGCAAATGCCACATTAGGTGCAAGTTAAATCAGGCTTTCACCTATCATCATCATACCATAATCTTCCATTTGGACACTGAGTTTATGTATGTATACATACTTTGAAAACATACACTTATTTTGGAAATGTATGTATGCATGTATATTTTTACAATGCTATAGTATGGAACATTCTACAATTCATCAGATTACACTTTCAAAATAGAATGAAAATAATGTGTTATCAAACAATCAGTTTTATTTTATAATTTAATAACTACCAACATATAAAAATAGTCATAAAGTTAAGACCCATTAGATTGGGAAAATTCGACCCTTATTAAATCTGCCCCAAAAACTCTATGCGTGATAGCTTACATTGAATAGGTTCTAAATACAAATGTCTAAAAATCATGAGAATGTCATCCCAACCAAGCTGCCTTTTGGTTTGTATGTTTTTTTATGCCATGAAAAACTATGTTAATTCCCAAGTTACAATGTAATCCTTGGTTATGGCTCATGTTACTGCTGCAGATCTATTCACATACTGGAATGTGTGTGAACATTCCAAACAGGATGGAGTTATGCTAAATGTTTAGTTGATAGACAAAAAATAACAAGTGCAGGACAGTCAAATCCAATGTAAGCATTGCATGGGAAAGAGTATAAAAACTGTGCAACTGTGTTGCGGTAATACTTTCTATGTTATGGGCTGCTTTAAGAAACCATGGCACAAGTCCTGGATGGCATGACTGGTGCCCCAAATGTTTATGTACCATTCAAAATGTTCTTGTTCTTTGTCTCTAATATGTCTAGTAACATGTCTCATAAGTATGCACTTATAATCCTGGTGATGATGCAGTCTTTACAATACAAAGTCATCAACGCACAGTCCTATATAACAAATAGCAAGCAAGAGGAACTTTTTCATGATTCTTACTGTTGGTAGAAGATAGAAGACGTCGCTGGAGAAGAAGGCGCCTGGGAACCTGGCTGGAGGGGACCTGCATGGTGGGGTAAGTAGCGACTTTGGGGCATTTGCCCAGGGGTAGAGTTAAGC
>CM044447.1:73392054-73412896 GCA_024363595.1 Xenopus borealis | reverse complement strand
GGGGGGGCACATTGTGCCGGTCATAAAATACTGAGGGGCTTGACTCCCACTCATGAAGGTAGGTGGGCACTTCAGCTCCTTTCCAGTATATATATATATTGAAGTACATAGAATAAATGCAGCATTAAATGGCATTATATCAATGGCTTTTTTAAAGCCCTTTCATGTCCAAATTTTTTAATTAAAAGTATTGTCCTTTCTTCTACTTTTCATGTTTAATTTCAGTAATAATAAGCAGCTGCATATATATAAATATTTTTCTTTTTATATGCCAAGTATGTTTTTGTGAGTTGCAAACACAACCCTCTATTCTGTTTTCTTATTATCACATACGAAGTTCAAAAAATGCAGTATGTTGAAATAAAAAAAGCAATGAAACTTAACGGCAACAAAACATGCACACAAGTGCAAACAGGCAAAACTTATTGTTATCAATTAACTGATGTGTTTAGGTGTGCTTAAACCACATGAAATGCCAAAAAAATGGATATGTGTAAGAGCCCTAATACAATTTCAATTCAAGTGTATGGAGGCACTATTTTAATAACTTTTCCCCATCCTACAGAGTTACGAATAGCCTGTGCAACAGAACTTTTAAAAGCACCCCGTGTACCATTTCTATTAGGGGGATTGCAAATTGGGTACAACCTTTGCTTCCCAAATAATAGTGGGGTCCTGCAGATCAGCATGTGAGATGTAGTTAGACAGAGGAGGGGACAATAGGGCATGATGGCGGCAACAACAACACTTTATAAGAGTGCTGCCCATATTGTTGCCCTTCAGTTGAATGACACCTCCCAGCAGTCTCCACTGTAGAATAATATTTATTACATTTTCTGTGCATTGAAACAGTTAATATTTTCTCTTTTGTAATCAAGCAGAAAAGCTGGTTATGTAGATGACTTTGGGTGGAACCTGTAATAAGCTGTGAGTGTACATGTTAAAACAGCGATGAAACAAGAGGAATAAATCTAAGAAACTAGTAATGTAAAAGGACCTAATTTTTGTCTTCAGCAGCCACAATTAAGAGATGAAAAAATTGCCCTAGCGATACATTTGAAGTGACCCACTGTAAATACAGCACTCATTAATGTTGTGCATTTGTTATTCCAGTTTACAAAGAGAGCTGATCCCTTTGAGCTAAAGAATATATTTCTCCAGGTAAGGATTCATATTGCATCACTGAAGTCACTGCAGTTTACAAAAATGATTTTGTTGCTTTATGTATGAATGACTGTACTTAGTGGTTGCGAGAAGCAAGCTATTTGTAGTTTCATGCATGGCATTTGTCAACAATGTCAAATTAGCTCATTCACAACGTGTTAATTGCATCATTATGTTAGTCCTTTAAAAGAGGTATGGTGAACTGTGGACAACTTTAATTATTGCTGAAAAATAACAACAGTGTGGGTTATTTAAACCACACATTTGGGGGAGGGGGGTAGCCAATTCCTCCAATTTTCTTTGTATTATGAAGAATTTATCATGATGAAAAAGATTTTCAAATCACAGTAAAAATTGCACAAATAAACAAATGACCAAAGTGTGTTGGAGTTTTTCAAGAATGTTAATTTAAAAGGAAAGCAGCACAAATTAATGTTGGTGCAAAGGACAATGGTGCATAGAAATGTTTGCACAAATGAATGTTGGTGCAAAAGGACAGTGGTGCATAAATATTTTTGTGCAAATAGACTGCGGTGCAGAAGAATGTTTGTGCAAAAGGATGGCTCTTTCTGAATAATTGACATTGTGCAATGTGGGAGCAGCAAAACGGGCCCTGTCCTTACCACCTGCCCTATAGTAGGTGGTAAGGACAGGCCTGCTCTCAATGACACAGCGGTGTGCACCTTGTGCTGGATTTTTGCATCCAGTGCAGATAGGGTTGCCACCTAGCTGGTATTTTACCTGCTTGGCCGGTATTTTTGATGGTTAATCACAATGTTATTAATAATAAAAAAAGATATAGGAAGGTCGGTATTTTTTTCAAGAAAAGGTGACAACCCTAAGTGCAAGGTGTAGATTGGAGCCAGACTGTTGGAATGAGTGCTTGCTATATGAGCATTAAGGGGAAAGCTCCTACATTTTTCCCACATTCATAGTATGGTCCCCAGTTGTGCATGAAAATGATTGATGGATAAGAATGTTAGTTGAAAAGCAAAGTAGTGCATAAAATTTTAGAGTAAAGGGATAGCGAAGCATAAAGACAATAGTGTATGAGAATGTTTATACAGAAGGATAATTGTACTTAAAGGGTTACATGTCATGAATAGTATGCAGTGGGACATGGGTTTTTACTATTGAGTGCTGTTCTTAGATCTACCAGGCAACTGGTATCTTGTGTTAGGGAGCTGTTATCTGGTTACCTTCCCATTGTTCTGTTGTTGGGCTGCTGGGTGGGGGAAAGGGAGGGGGTGATATCACTCCAACTTGCAGTACAGCAGTAAACAGTGATTGAAGTTTTTCAGAGCACAAGTCACATGACTCTAGGCAACTAGGAAATTGACAATATGTCTAGCCCCATATCAGATTTCAAAATGAAATATAAAAAAAATCTGTTTGCTCTTTTGAGAAATGGATTTTAATGCAGAATTCTTCTGAAACAGCACTATTAACTGATGCATTTTGGAAAAAAAAAAATGCTGGTGTAAAAGATGGATGCATGTAAGAATGTTTGTGCAAAAGGAGTGTGATTGGGGCACTACATCCTGTTGCATTACACTGCTCAACTGTACTTTACTCTGGACTACAAATCCCATTATACTTTAACATTATCAAGGTTAAGGCATGGTGGGAGCTGTTGTCCAGCAACATCAGGGTTGTTTTCATAAAGTTTTATTGCACAAAAAACTTTCCCTCAGCTCTCCAGTGCCGCAACAGCATTAAAATGCAAAGTAATCCTCCAGTGAGTATCCCAGCTGATCTGGCTCCATGTTCTTTGTTCCTGTAACTGGGGTTGGAGGCATTAAGCACAGTTTCCCAACGCTAAACAAAGCTGTCCTTTATATCCAAGTTTGATTTCAGTGTAATATTAAAGGTAAGTAGTACACAAGAATGTCAGTGCAGAAGGACAGCTGTTCGAAAGAATGTTAATGCAGAAGAACAGTGATGCTTAAGAATGCTGGTGCAAGAGGACTGTTATGTATTAGATGACAGAATAAGTAGATAACTATTTATGTATGTTTTTCTTTCCTTGCATTGTTATTTTGTGAATATGGGCACACACCTGAAAAGAAAGGGGTGGCATGTGGGTTGATCATTGGCGCATTGCATGAATTTAACAAGCACAAATAAAGAGAACCTTGTACTTACTGCCTGGTAAAGATATAAGCTCCAAAGAAAATTGGGGCATGCTGCTTGGAATCATGAATGAACCCTGCTGCCTTATGCATTTTCCCCAATAACTGGTCCGATGTAATGTAACTTTAGACCAGTGGTTCTCAACCTGGGGGTTGGGACTAAGGTCTAATATAATAACAGTTGCAGATTTTTCTTCACCACAATTAATCCATAGCAACCAGTTAGATGTTTGCTTTTAAACAGCAACAAAACAATTGAAACCTTCTAATGCTGGCATACTATACATATCTAATACAAGGTATTATTAATTCGCCTAAAGTTGGAGACCTGTCTTTTGAAGTCAATATACCAATGGGAAAGGAGGAGAAAATTTAAGGTTATTTAAACATCTCCATATAATGTACACATCACCTTTTTTATTTTTCCCAAAACGTTGCCCTTGTGCAATAGGAAATGTCTTAATGAATCAAATAAAGCAATTGCAGTTTTTAGTACACGTATGGGACCTGTTATTCAGAATGATCAGGAACTGGAGTCTTCCGGATTATGGATCTTTCCATAATTTGGATCTTCATACCTTAAGTCTACTAGAAAAGCATTTAAACATTAAATAAACCCAATAAACTGGCATTGCTTCCAATAAGGATTAGTTATATCTTAGTTTGGATCAAGTACAATGTACTAGTTTATTATTACAGAGAATAATGAAATAATTTGGATTATTTAGATAAAAGGGAGTCTATGGGAGAAGGCCAGTCCATAATTCGGAGCTTTCTGGATCATGGGTTTCCGGATAATGGATCCCATACCTGTACAAGTGTCTATGCATTAATAGGTTCAGTTAGTATCCTTGAAGTGAATACTGACCATTGCTCTTTTGGTGTGCCCCATTTTTTATTTACTCTATCCCATAATGAACGATAAGACTAATGTTTGATAAATAAATTGTGTGTAATTTTTTTCTCACCAGGGGATTAATGGTTTTATGGGTGGGGCCTATGGTGGTTTATTAACTGGTGTTGGGGGCTTGGATACCTCATGCTTCTGAAGAAGTGGCAAGACGCCACGAAACGGGTCAGGCGTGGGGTATATGTCACAATGATTCATGATTTTAATTATACCCAATAAATGAAGATTTTATTAATCCAGCCAACGAGTGCTCTGTATAAATCGACTGTATATTTGTATGAATTTGTCCTGACCTGGGGCTTGATACGCGTCAGTACAGGTGGTTTGCTGGACCTGATTTGCAGACAAGGGTGAGTGCTCCCATTGGATTCTTCCCATTCATTAATTAAGGAATGTTGAGAGTTATCTATTCTTAACTACAGAGATACAATTAGGTTACACTCCAAATTTTAGAGATTTGAAACAAAAAATGAAATAACTCCCAAAACCAACACTGTTAAATTCTGCTAATATGATGACCAATGAGGCAAGTGGAGGGGCAGCAAAAATAACGCTCCTAGTAACTTTAAGAGCCAAATTTCTGGATTTTGAAACCAGAAATTCAGCTGTTCTAGCATAGAGAGTGCAATTGCATCCTGGACCCCCTCTACCGATTTCGCAGTCCCCTCCTTAACCCCCTTTCCCTCACAAAAAAGGAGAGTGCATGGGGAGAGGGGATGGTAGCAACAAGCATGAGATGGATGCACCATTGATATTCTCAAAACATTTGTTTTGGGGTTTTAATACTATGTGTGTTTTTAAAAAATAATTTTGCTATTTTTTCAGAAATTCTCCAGCAGCTATCTGTTTTTTTTGGTCCTATTTATCCTAACAACCAGAGAGCAATGTGAATGAGAGATTGGAAGAGGAATATGAGAGGGTCTGCAAAAAAAGATAAATAATATAGAACAATGCTGTTCAACTTCTGTTGTGAGGGCTGAAATTTTTCTTGTGGTGGAGAGCTGATAATGGAATCCAGAGCTGACCAGTCCCTGTTTTAAACCACACTCACTTGAAATCACACTCATTTTAACACACAAACTTTTTAGACCATATCCACATCAATGGCGATAGCACACAAAAAACCAAATGGTTGGTGCTCACTACAGGGATATCACTCATGTGAAAAACTTTGTCATAATAAAACATTCCCTTAAATCCATATGCCTCCTCTTCCCCTATGGATAGCACAGCACACCCCTAGCACATGATTAAACACCTTAGGGACCCCTAAAATTTCCAAATGGTTACAAACTTCCAGAACTAATCCTACCTGGCTCACTTCCCACATATAGCATAGTGGGGCTCGGTATAGCACACACAGGGAGCATAGGACAGACATAGTATGGCACACGGAGCATAGGGCAGGCAGAGTATGGTACACATGGGGAACTTAGGGTAGGCATAGTATGGCACTCCCAAGGACCATAGTGCATGCAGAGTGTGCAACATACAGGGAGTGTAGGGCAGGCAGAGGAGGGCACTCACAGGAGCATAAGGAAGGCAGAATAGACCTTTCAGGACTATTCTAAGATGAACAGTTCATATTGTGCTACATACAGTGACACAATGCTGGTGCTCCTCCAACAGTTCGTATGAGGTGGGAAGAGGTGAACAATGTGGGCACTTTCAGTCTGGGTATGAGGTGTGAACAGTACAGGGCTTTAGGGGTGTCAACAATAGAGGTGTTACAGGTGTGAACAGTGGAGGGGGATTACAAGTGTGAACAATGCAGGGCTTTTAGGGTAAGCGCACACGGCAGAGAAAGGCAGTTCGGGGAGATTGTCTCCCCAAAGAAGAGGCGATTAGTCATCGGGGGACTAAATCTCCCCAAATCTGCATGTTTGCCCTTACTCTTATAGTATGAATTTGAGGTATAAACAATGCTGGGGCCAGTTTATCTCAGTACTAATACCTTTTAAAGATTACAAAAGGTAAGCAGTCACAGCAGTCAGACTTTCATGTAGGGGCCACACAAGGGGGGTCACAGGCTGCCAATTGGACAGCAATACATTTGAAGTCTCAAAAAGCAATAGGATTTTTGGCTGCTGTGGTCAGTGATCCTCCTCTGAAAACTAGAAAGTGGCACAAGAAGGAGACAATTCAAACCATTAACAAATACTAGTTTAAAAGTTGCTGCAGCATATGTGCTGTTACATACTGAAAGTTAACTATTGGCAAGTGAGATACAATTAGGTTACTTTCCAAATTGTAGAGATTTGAAACAAAAAAATTAAATAACTCCCAAAACCAACACTGTTAAATTCTGCTAATATGATGAGGCAAGTTGAGGGGCAGCAAAAATGCCGCTTCTAGTAACTTTAAGAGCCGAATTTCTGGATTTTGAAACCAGAAATTCGGCTGTCTAGCACAGAGTGCGCAATTGCATCCTGGATCCCCTCTACCAATTTCAGGGTCCCCTCCTTTACCCCCTTCCCGCGCAAAAAGGAGAGTGCATGGGGAGAGGGGATGGTAGCAACAAGCTGCCTCATGAGGCGGATGGGCCAGGATCACCACTGATATTTCCAAAGCATTTGCATACGCCACACACATCAGCATTACGTAAGAACTAGGAGACCAACAAGGTTATATGTCAGCACTGAATAATAGCAGCCTGCAGAATAATTAACGTAACCATTTAAGTACTGAATAATAGCAGCCTGCAGAATAATTAACGTAACCATTTAAGTACCGTAAACTTGAGTGATAGCAAAGGGTGTTTGTACTACACATTTGCAGGATTCTCTCAATTCTGTATGCAAGTTTAAAGGATTGGTTCACCTTCAAGTTAACTTTTAGTACATTGTAAAAGGGCCAATTCTAAGAAACTTTTCAGTTGGTCTTCATTATTTATTTTTCATAGTTTTTTAATGATTTGCAATTTTCTTCTGTTTCTTTGCAGCTTTCAAATGGGGGTCACTGACACCATCTAAAAACAAATGCTCTGTAAGGCTACCAAAGTATTCTTATTGCCACTTTTTATTAATTATCATTCTATTCAGTCCCTCTCCTTTTCATATTCCAGTCTCTTATTCAAATCAATGCAGGGTTGCTAGGATAATTTGTACCCTAGAAACCAAATTGCTGACGCTGCAAACTAGAGAGCTGATGAATAAAAAGCTAAATAACTATAAAACCACAAACAATAAAAAATGAAAAACAATTGCAAATTGACTCAGAATATCTCTACATTCTCTACATTATACTAAAAGTTAACTCAAAGGTGAACAACCCCTTTAAATCAGTCATAGCTCAATCATACTGTATATACTGCCTGTGTTTGGAACTTTTTGGTGCCCCTCTACTTATTGAATGTTGTGCATCCTGTGCAGTGAGCATGCACATGCTGTGAAATACTGTGAGGGATGCGCCCAAATCAAATAAATGTTTATAAAAAAATAAATAACAAGAAGGTTGAGATTTTTTAAAATATAGTGGCAGATTTACTAAGGGTCGAATTTCGAAGTGAAAAAACTTCAAAATTCGACCACTTAGATAAAATTTCAGGACAGGTTCTAGGAGATCCCCCATAGGCTAAAATGGCAATTTGGCAGCTTTAAGGTGGCGAAGTGTCGAATTCGAAGGATTTTAAAGGGCCAGTACTTTGGCCTATTTGAATTAGCCCAAAATTACTTCGAAATTCTAATTTTTTAAATTAGAATTTTATTTGAATATTCACTTCAATCCTTAGTAAATGTGCCCCCTGATATATTTCATTAGGTATATACCTTAAAATGGTAAACAAATATATACATAATCCCATGAAATGATAAATATATAGCTATCCTCACTGTTTATTAGATATGAACCCAAAAGCAGTAGAATATTAAGCTGTTTGAAAGGAAATGAAGAATAGGCCAGACCAAAGAGATCAACAAGTGTGCTTCTGGCAGAATTAAATAAATATATCATTGGCTCTCTAAACAGATTTAACAGTACAATGGGAGCATACGCATTTTGCTTGTAACTGTACATGTTTCTGAATATTGATTTTCATGCTTGTTCAAGCCAATATAACTTTTAACCCTTGACTTGCTAGTAGTTCTTTTGAAGCTATTTGTAGGGGAATCTGCTATGGAATGAATACCAATGAACTGCTTGTGTATCTATGGCAACATAATGTTCTGTGGCACATAGAGGTCGGAAGGTGCTCTGCATGATCAGTGTGTTAAAAGCCACTTGCCGCTCTACTCTGGTTGACAGTCCTTTTGTTGTGATACAGGCAAAGGTCTTGCAATGCTGTCACAGTAGAGAAAAGATTGGCAAGCTTTCAAAGCTATCCGCTCCTGGAAAGATTGACTTATACAGTCATAATGGGTTTTTGGTAAAAAAGTAAGAGTATTTTAAAAGGTTCCAAGTGTGCTGACTTAAAGAAATCTGGCTAATCTTAGGCATGTGACTTTAAGAGATATGCACTATAACTCTATAATACAAGTTAAAAAGAGAATTTAACATTCACTGATGTATTAACATTTCTCTAACCTGATACATTTCACTAGACTGGAAGAGTTGTTTTCTACAATGCTACCATATCAGTAGCTGGCTAATGGGAAAGGGAAGATAATACTTTTTTTGGATATATAAATTTTTAGTCAAATGTCTGCGTATATGCACAGATAGCTGTTAAATGAATACAGATGCATTCCTATAAAAATCCATTGGAACGTGTCAATATTACTGGGGGAGTTTAGTCATTAACTTTTTTTCTTTTTGAAAATGCCACCATGCCACATCCAGCCCAGTGTTATGTACAGCTGAGGTGTAGACAGGGTGAATCTTCCATAGGCTGACTACAAATCAAAACACTGCTGGACTTTATGGAAGGTCTGTATTAGAGTGTTGCCTGAGGTAAGTAGGGGGTGCCTAGGGGACATTTTATAAGTCACATGACTTGGGGTAGCTGGGAAATTGACAATATGTCTAGTCCCATGTCAGATTTCAAAATGAAATATAAAAAAATCTGTTTGCTCTTTTGAGAAATGGATTGCAATGCAGAATTCTGCTGGAGCAGTGCTATTAACTGATGCATTTTGAAGAAAAAAAATTTTTCCCATGACCGTATCCCTTTAAGAACAATTTTGGATTTTACTGTGTCACTTGTGATCATTAAAAGACTTTATACAACAAATATGTGATCTAAAAATGTTTATAATCGTGACAAAACAGTATTGTGATCCCCCCCCACTATTTGTTTTTCTATTTCTCAAATGGGTTGAATGGCTAAATTTTGTGATTGTGACAACAAACTTAGGTTGCAGGAGAAAAAAAAAAACTAAATTGTAAATAAGAGTAAGACTGAATACTCTCAATATACTTCTTATTGACATATATGGCATCTGACTTCAATCTTGAACTATGGGAATACCTAGAAGAAAGTAATAATTTACTTTCCCATCGCAAAAAAGCAAAGGAAAAATATATCATGCAGTTTGAAAATATTTAGACTTTACTCCCCGTGATTTTTCACATGTTTATCTTTCCACTTTGCAAGGATCTATTTGGCAGGTAGCCTACTCCCTGACAGCATCAGTTAAAATCCTGCATACTTTCCATGTGCAGTGGCTGAACTGAAAGTAAGAGGTCTTCATTGTACAAGGCCTATATTTAATTTATGTATATTAAGTGATAATTGACCTTCCTACTGATACATAGGCATTCCAGAGACTTCTCTGTTATGGTTTTCTTTACAGTAAAATATTTGAGTTCTGTAGAACTTTTTACCCATGTCTACTGTAGTTTGGATTTATGAAATTAAACCATGTGCCCCTTTACAACATATAAACAGATTTTTTTTTTCTTCCCCATTATCCTCTTCATATTTCTTTGCAGTACTGTAAAAGCTTATGAGAATATATTTAGTTGGCCAATATATGCTATTAGTGTCAGACTGGGTGGGGAGGCCTATAGAGACCCCCAAACCTGTTGTGAACCCGTGCCCCTGCATGCTCATTCCTTCCTCCCTGTGCTGGCATCAGCACACAAAGGAAATGTTCCCCCTGACCCACGGGTCCTGTGCTGGTGCTAGCTAGGTTTTCTCCCAGTGCCCCAGCTGCCCAGTCTAAACCGACACGTCACAAAATTTCTTTGTGCTCTTTAGGAACATATAGAAAGTCAATTATGGTTTTGGCTCTAGTTAGTTAGTTCATGTAGCTGAGAATATTCCAAGGGCTGTGCAATCCCCAACAGTGATCCAAGACTTTGTAGAAGATTGGAATAATCAGCTTCAAGCAGTCTTTAATTAACTGCAAAAATTCATTTATTATAGCAGTTTATGGTACAGTACATGTTTCGGGTAAAACCCTTTATCAAGCACTTGATAAAGGGTTTTACCCGAAACATGTAGTGTACCATACACTGCTATAATAAATTAATTTTTGTAGTTAATTAAAGACTGCTTGAAGCTGATTATTCCAATCTTCTACAAAGTCTTGGAACATATAGAAAGTCTGGGACTCATACTATGCTCTTATTATCTTTGGTGGAAACTGGACAGTGTTTTAATATATTTATGTATTTTGTTTTTATGTTAAAATATAGTTAATAAAACAATATTATGCATTTATATATATATTATATTTATCATTGTGCTTTCTGTAACACTTTTCACAATGTTATGTCTCAGTCACACCTACCCCATTATAATGATATTAAATGCACAAATATGACCATTAGATGTGTATCTGGATGGCAGTGCAGGAATGCAAAGACAGGAATGAAAACTGTGCGGGTTAAGTATCCCTGCCCTTAAAAATGAAATAAGGTAAAAGTGATATAGATTACAAATTTTATTGCAGGCAGACTGGCTGTTGAACCAAAAAGAGTAAAGGGGTTTTGTACTTTTTAGGTTCCATGCATGGTAGCATAAAAGATGTGGAAAAGGCTTGCAGTGTATCAGTACTTTCAGTGACATATAGGCTTTAATTGTGTCCCTAGCTAAATGAGTATTTTTTTACAAAAGAGGAAAAGTAATCAAGTAAGGATTATGTTGGTTTTTCAACTTCCTTGTATACCTGGCCTATAAAGGACAGACTGAGTCATAGAGATTCAGTTTATTTGTAGAATACTAACAGCCAGTAGCACATCATATAAATCACTGGCTCCCAGAGTGTGATCAGGCGATTTGAGTTTTCTGCCGAGTCGGCAGCTTAGCGCCCAAAATCTGATCAGCCCAAGCCCGGACTGGCAATCTGTGAGTTCTGGCAAATGCCAGATGAGCTGCTGTAAGATGCCATAGACTGTGAAATGGGCTGTGGGGAGCTGTTTGGGCCTCTGTGTACTTGAAATGCCACGGCAAATTTTGATTCCCAGTCCAGACCTGGATCAGCCCGATATTGCCCACTTCAATGTGGGCATATCAGGGAGAGATCTGCTGGTTTGGCGACTTCACAAACAAGTGGATCTCTCCATGTATGGCCACCTTTAGAAGTTATGAATCTCTTACCTGTAATGGTTGGGAGTATTGATTCGGGTCAGGTAGATAAGATTGGCAGTTCACAATCGCAACATTTTGTGCAAATTTACTTACTGCTTCATAAATTCATTGGATTAATGTGACACTACCCTAGCAAACATTGAGGAAAAATGACTTATTTTTAAAAAAAATATTTTGACCATAAATTGTCTATAATGACACTTGGGTCATCTAACTGGCAAAGGCAACAATCAAACCCATGCATGGACATTAGCTGGTTACTATATTAAAACAATTTGTTTTCTTTGCTCACTTTTACAGTACTTCAAATTTCCAATTTCATTTGGCTAATTCTTGCTAAAATTCTAGGCAGGGACCAAAGCACCAGCAGCATTCTTTCTGAGAGACTTCTCGGCATGACACCCCCTAGAATGTCTTCTCAAACAGTTCTGCTGATTTATAACCAGCCTCCGACAGCTTTGAAATGTTGACCAGTGAAGGAAATCAGCCTGCCAGTGGAGGGAAAGCTAATTAGGAATCAAAATTTCTGATGTGAGGGACCCTTCGAATATGATTGTGATTGTTAAAGCTTGTTATTTCATTCAAATATGTTTCAGAATTAGTATGTATTTCCATGTCTAAAATGGTAAAGATAGATGACGAGGAGTGATGATAAACTAAGTGATAGTGAACCAATTTAATGAGTTGATAGGAGAACTTGTGAGGCAATATCATAACTGCTGATTGTCCTTAATGTTTTGGCAGATATGCCTTCTTTTGAGTATTCCTGAATTATGTTTGGGCACGCAACATGCATCAACTTAAAGGATAAGGAAAGTTAAGCTAAAGAAGTTGGTTAGAAATGTTGTACATTATATTTTGAGCTTCTGTGCCAGCTGAAGGCAACCACAGTCCTTTAGCAGTAAAGATGTGTCTTCAAAGATACCCCAGTAGCTCCCATCTTCTTTTCTGATGATTCACTGATTCACATGCTCTGTGCTTATGTCAGTTATTGAGCTTAGGGACCGACCCAAAATATACAGTACACATTCAATATAAACAGTTTAAGGCTGATTAGTAATTAATACAGACAATTACTACAGAACAGCACAGAACCCAGTGCAACTAGCATCAGCATGTAATATTCAGCCCCATAGCATCAGCTTTTATTTCAGACTAACCTCATTTTCTGCTAGATAATTTGCAACAAACCCTAAGCTTAGCTTCTCAACAGCTGCTCAGAGCCCACTGAGCATGTGAGTGTCACAGACACTTTCCAAGATGGTGACCCCCTGTGACAAGTTTGAAGTCCTGGGTAATTGCTGCTATTGAGAAGCTGAATCTTTAGGCTGGTTCAATAAATTCATTATATAAAACATAGCATTTTTAGCCCTATTTATTTTTAGGGTTTAGTTCTTCTTTGAAGGGAATGTTGTAAACAACCAATCATGCACTAGCTTTATAAAACGCAAATAATGTGAAATAATAGTTACTGTCCTCAAAAATAGCATATAGTATCCATATTGTAGCATATTATATCCATAAAAGTGAGTCTTTTCACTTCATGCCCATACCTGCATACTCACTAACTGAGTTAACGTGAGCCCCAGTTATGCCTATTTTGAAAATTAGAAAGGGATTCATTTAGATATATTGGGGCCATGATTTGTCGGGCTTAGAGGCGTTTCTTAGGTTCTCCTGACATTTAATTTTACTTTTTAAAATGTATGCAGTGGTCTGTGCATTAAAAGTGTAGTGTATTTACAGAGTCAAGCAAACAAACAGATATTCCTGCTGAACGGTTTATGGTATGTACAGGCTTAGTTTTAGAGTACCTATCTGTCCAGGCTCTAAGAAAATGTAGGGAGTTTTTCATGTTATAGAAAGTTCCATTTTGGCCCTGTTTAACAGGCCACACTCTCTCTTAAGTTTTGATACCTAACTTGATAGGAGGTGTGTGACATAATGTGACCAGTCTGAGAGAAACCCAAACGTTAAGGCAATGGCAAAACTGTGAGTAGCACATACCTAAATGTCAGTGAAAAAGCAAAGGTAAAATATTTTTGCATCTAACTTAATTCCATTTGATACATTCAAACTGAAAATAAGCATCGAAACAAAGTGGCCATTTAGAAACCAATCAATGATTCTAAATGCAAAGCTATTTGTTTATATATATATATTGTTATTAGAAATCTTGTAAAGAGGTTTTAAATCCAAATAAAGCCAAAATCAAATTATGTGGGAAATAATGTACCCTATTGTAAAATCTAAAGATATACTGTAAAGTCATGAAGAGTCCAATGACCATATAAAGACATGAAAACAATAACAATTTTGTTATGTGGGTCATGAAACTTCAAATGTACTCATATTTTACAACAGGGGGTACATTATTTCTTATACACAAGTTTCAAATAACACATTGTGATCACCACACATTGATTCTTGGACTCCATTCTATTTTTCTTTGTATTTGTTATGAAAAGCAGTATTATACAATCTGTAAAAAAAAGAATTCCCTAGAAAGGCTGCCACCTATATCCTGATAATTGAAATGTGTCCTTTTACATGGAGCTTGCACCCTTTTAAGCATTATTCCATTTAAAAAGATCCAAAACAAAGATTTTACCATGCAAGGAAGTAGACCAGAGGAAATAAGCTTGTTCTGTTGCTCTCAGGTAAAAAAAACCCAAAGCAAACATGGCTTGAATGTGATACCGTTAATAGATCACCATATCAGCATATTTTTAGCCATTAAATGTATCACATTTATGCCCCTCTTGTTTTTTGCAAAAGTACAAGGTTTTTTTTCTTTCATTTAAAAGGTAAACCCACGATCTGATAATTAGGGTTCAGTTTCGTACACTTAACTAATCATGTCATCTTGACATGCTCTACTGCTCTGAAAGAGCTTAAGAGGTGTCTTAAATTCAATCTTCTTAACATTCTTAATAGCAAGAAACTTTAGATCTCTTTTTTTTCAAAAACTAAATTTTTGTTAATGCTGTTTTGTTTACGGTCTTAAATGTTTACATTCAGTCCTGGGAAAATATCATTATTAAATGGTGAATGTAAAAATGTGGTACATTCATTATGTGGAATAAATATACAGACGTTGGCAAAGGAGGTCTCAGACCCGCAGGTCTTACAGTAATGGGAAAGCTGCAATCACATTAAATTGATTCACCTATAAATTAACTTTTGGTATTTTATAGAATGGCCAATTCTAAGCAACTTTTCAGTTGTTCATCATTATTAATATTTTACAGTTCTTGAATTCTTTGCCTTCTTCTTCAGACTCTTTCCAGCTATCAAATGTGGGTCAATGACCTCATCAAAAAAACAAATGCTCTGTAAGGCTACACATTTATTGTCAATGATATTGCTACTTTTTATTACTCTTAATTCTATTGAGGCCCTCTACTCTTCATATTCCAGTCTCTTATATAAATATCTCCATGGTTGCTAAAGTAATTTGGACCTTCGAAACCAGATTGCTAAAACTGCAAACTGAAGAGCTGCTGAATAAAAATCAAAATAACTAAAAAAAAATATATATAATAAAAATGAAAACCAATTGCAAATTGTCTCAGAATATCAAACTCTTCATCATACTAAAAGTTAACTTGAAGGTGAACAACCCCTTTAAGCTTGATATAAAGTAGAACCCCCATTTCACATCCCCTGATTTTAAGTTTTCTCTCATTTTACATTGTTGTTTTGTGGTCACAGCTATATGTTATGCATAATACATTTTCCTGATTTTACATTTTCCTGGATTTTACATTTTCCTGGATTTTACATAATTTTTTCTGGTCCCCTGAGAACATGTATAATGGGTTGTACTGTTTATTATGGGTAGAGACGATGATGGCTACATGTTGAATTGGCATATATATGGCAGGCAAACCACTCGCTAACAGAGGGGTAATGCAATGCAGTTTAAAGTGGACCCGTCACCCAGACACAAAAATCTGTATAATAAAAGTCCTTTTCAAATTAAAAATGAAACCCAATTTAAAAATCTCAGCTGTCAATCAAATAAAATCAATATATACCTTAGGCATAGAGGCGGGGCAGATCATTACTTTCACTTTCCATTCAGCACTTCCTAGATGCCACTGCTCTCCACACATTCCCCCAGTTCTCTTAACCATTTAATTGTCTAGCCAGGACATGGGGATAGACATGGGGTCCCCTATTCCGGTGCACAAACAAGATTCTGAGATGATGCAAGGCTTGCCTTAATAACAGTGTCCACAAAATAGCTCCTGCCCGCTAGCTATAATGATGAATTCCCAGACTGAAGAAAACAAGATTAACATAATTTATATAGTGTAATTAATGTTCAGTTTGGTTGACTAATGTGATGAAATATGATTTTGAATATTTTTTTGAGGTGACAGGTCCCCTTTAAACAAGAGGACAAAAACTGAAGACTTGTGGAAGTATGTTGGAAAAATGTTAATGGTTAGGACTACTAGATCTTTTTCAAGAAGGGGGTCCAGATGAAGTAAACCAACTCTAAAACTAATTGGTTACAGAGCAAGTGGCTAAATTGGACCTCAACCAATGCCCGTTTCTTTCTTATGTGAGTAATATTTCAATTCAGGGTGTCCCAGATTAAATGCGTAGTTCTCCATCTGATATACTATGGGGCAAATTCACTAAAGGGCAAATGTACACCTGCAAAGGCTTCACCACACTTTTTGACACGTTGCCAGATTCAAATTCGCTGCCACTATGCTAATTCCCTAAAAAGTTGTTGTCTCTGCAGCCGAATGCTTCCGTTGTTTCACTAGCGTTAATTCATCAGTGCGAGCATGTTATAGGGAACTTTCACTAACTTTCTTTTCTGCCTAGCGAGTTATCGGCCTACAAATAGTTCAAGCTTGCTAGTAGTAACTCCAAATACCCTACTCTTCATTTTCTGCCCAGGTTTTTCCCTCTCCACTAGTAGTGGTTATGTGTATGCTACTATAACCTTTTGGTCTTTCCTTTCATGTACAGTCCATGCTATTTGTAGAGGCTAGGCTAAGGATTGGTTTGTACGTCTGAACATATTTGTGTTTCCTATTTTGCGTTTATAATTCTTAGAGTGTACTTTAACTACGATCAAGGAAGCATTCTTTCTGTTACTAATTTCTTGGGTTAAATTTGATGGCCAGCTATTTGTATGGTTTGGCCTGCCTGGCTCCACAAACATGCATGTGGGATGAAGCCCAGCTCGCTTTAGCTGCATTGAGTAGGAGGTATGGAAGCTGCTGGACGGTACAAAAAATGCTTATTTCCCAGTGAACTTTATGTCTAAGCATATGAAATCTGTTTTTTGGTATGTATAACATAGTTACTGTGGCAACATAGTTACCGGGATTTTTTCACCGCAATAATTTTCTCTATGTGAGATTCTAGATATTGTTTGTTGCAATGATATTTTTGAAAAGTGCTGTGTCTTACTTGTACACATTTAATGACTGAATAAATATAATCTATTTTATCACCACTGACAGACTATTTTAATACTAACTCATGTGGCTGTGTTATTTCCCAAACATTTATCTTGTAAAGTAAATGAAACCATGTGTACATAGGATGCTAAGCAATGCTAATGTAATTCGAACCAGGCTGCCTTATTCTTTGTGTCTATGCCACTAGTGCTATACTATACATATAGCCCATTTGGGTTTAATAGGCTCCCTCAGAATCACGGGTTTTGATAATTGTGGTTAATCACTCAACATAAGATTTACAAAGAGGAACAGTAGTTTCAACTCTTCAAGATGCTCTGGACAGACTTCTGGCTCCGGAAAGATTCAGGGCAGACTCTTGTCTCCAGCATTTTCTTATTTGAAACGGCACAATCGTACAAAATTTATTGTGTATTACATATTAGAAATTTGGAGTGAACATCCAGTTTTGATTAGGGATACTCAAGGGTAATCATTGTCAGATGCAACAATAACTTGTATGCACACAGACACTATATTATACTTTGCATCAATATAGTCTACGGATGCACCCGAAACCTTTGTTTGTATATTCAAAAATATCCCCTAATTTAAGGGTTTAACTAATTTTAAATCTTGCAAAATGTAGAGGGAAATGGGGGAATCCTAGATTCAGCATATCCATTGGCAGAATCAGAGACTAAAATTAGAGCTTTTTTAGGGCTTATTTATAAAGGGGCAAAAAAAAGCAGGGGGAGAACTTTAATTGGAATATTGACAATGTCACAGAATTTACTGTATTACGATTTCATGTTTACTATGAGACTGGTAAATTTGAGTGAATACTTTTATAACAGTGTGGAATGACCCTTCCTGGGTGGTCTGAATAAATGGCCTGAAATGATAGTGTACAAATCTCTAACCCGAGTTTGAATACATACATTATACAAACTTTCAAAAAACTTAACCTACAAATAGGGTTGCCACCTTTTCTGGAAAAAAAATCCTTTAAATTTTCTTTCCTCCCTATTAATAGCTTTGGCCTCAAGGATAAAGGCCAGGTAGCAAACTTACCTGCATAACGTAAAGCAATATCATATATTCACATTTGCCCCATAGTATTTTCCCAGTGTTTAAGAACGGTATGATGTCACCATATGATACCCATGTTACCTTACCCATAGGTTCATTGGTGGTGCTCTAAGCATGATGAAGTTATCAGCAGTAAAAATTGGGCCTACTCCCTCTTCCTCTAGTGAAAATGTCTGCTGCTATTTACCATTTTTAAATTGGGTTGGGTTTTTGTACGGGTGACTCTAAGAACATTAACCAAGTTATCCAGAGTGAGTCATAAGGATGGGTTCTGTCCTCAGATATTTTAATACTTTGTGAGTATTTTAGCAGAGGTCAGGATCAGATAAAGGTCATTAAGCACTCACTACTTTATCAAAAAGAAGAGCACCTGCAGTACATTTGTAAATACTTGGTACAATATTTTGGGTGGGTATTTACCGAAATAAGTCTTTCTACTGAGTTTGCCAGGACTTTGTTGAAATGTTAAGCAAGAAAAAGAACGTGTGAGTGACTTTTTGCAGTGTGCCAGGCCCTTCAAGTTGAGCTGTAAAGGGCACACATTCCTTCCTAAATTTGGCTCTCATTCGTAAGGGAGTCATGTCATAAAGGCTGTAGTTTTCATGCGCTTGCACACTCTGTCCTTCTGCAGCTTGCATTCTTATCTACTTTTGTCGCTACAGAAAAAGCACACTCTACTCTGGTGTCCTGAAAATACAGGACATGTAGGTCACAGTTGCTGTTCCTTATTCTTCATCTCCAGCATATGTGAATATGTGTAGAGGACTTATGGAGTTTGTGACATTCTTCTGAAGCAGTTGATATAGATTGCAGATTTTACGGAAACACATTTTTATGTTTATATCGAAAGTGATTTTTTTTTTTCTGAATTGCTCACTTAAACGAGAACAAAACTTATAGGCATCATAAGTTAGTATAGAAGCTGTTCTATAGCAGTTATTATGGTGTTGTCCCTACCTATCAGATAATACAGTAAATAAAATGATGGTGACTACTTCTGTGACTACTTCTGTTCCCTTCACAAATTTTGATCACAGGCCATGACATGCACAGTGGAATAATTTTAAAATTCTGCACATACCCAGTACAATTAATTCATGGAGCAGACTGACAACAATGCACTCCATGAACACACTGGATGGACCTCTAATAAATATTACGCATAGTCAAAGGGCAAGTGGAAGAGGGGAAACCTAGGGAAAGTACATGAACTGTTAATACACTGAAAATTAATAGCGGCTGCCAGAAAATGTTTTGAGAAGCAGTTCAAAGGCTGGAATTATAGATATGGAGATCCTGACTGGGCACTTAAAAACTACAATTATTTGGCGAATGTTTGAAAATAACCAACAGGGCATTGTTGTCTTGTAAATTAAAAATAGTTTAACCAGTTCTAGTTCATGTACTCCTTTAAATCACCTACATATGTCCAGTCTTTTCAACAATTAAGAATATTATGGTGATGGTAAGGGTAAGACAAACTTGTGTGTGTGTATATATATATATATATAATATACACAAAAGCCATCAATATCTTGCAAATTATATCCTTATAAACGGTGAGTTCTGATGTCATTAGTTACAAAATGGTGAGTTCTGATGTCATTTCTGTCACATGACTCATTAAAACTTGTGTATTATAATAAATAAAGTACCCCAAAAATATGAGGATATTATAAGTTACCTTGGAGTTCCATGACCTGTATAAAAACACAATGTTTTTATATGGTCATGAAACTCCTCGGTAACTTATAATATCCTTATATTTTACAAGAGAGGGTACTTTATTCACTATATACACACACACACACACTGTATATATTAGACAACATGGGCAATGCCACATGGGAGCCACATAGGAGGTCCAAATCTTAGATCTGGTGTGCCTAGGGAAGCGAAGTGGTGAGCTGAAATATGTTTCACCAAGTTCCCATGTTGTATTTGTCAGTGCGAGCTGCAGTAAATACATGGCCACAGAAACAGTAGAGGTTGGTTAAGTGTAGTTAAGCCTGTTATAATGCACAAAAGCCATGAATATCTTTTAAATTATATCCTTATAAATGGGACTAGTGATGTCATGAGTTGGAAACGGTGAGTAGTGATGTCATTTCTGTCAAATGACTCACTAAAAGGTGTGTATTATAATAAATAAGTACCCCTTGTTGGAAAATATGAGGATATTAGAATTAGTCTCAGCATTCCATGACCTGTATAAAAGCCTTTGGCCTCATACTTTTATATGGTCGTGGAACTCCTCTTTGACTTATATCCTTATGTTTTTCAACAAGGGGGTACTTTACTCACTGTATAGTCAAAGGCTAAATGTATCTGAGAGAGTAAAATAGCCATTTGACTTGCCCAGCGAGATCCTGCACTGGTTACTTAGTACCACACATGGTTATCCGTGTGCTCCCAAATTATTATATTATACTATGCAAGAACACGTTAGATAGTCTCACAGTCTTTAATAATTTAACACCTACCTCTTCCTTATTTTCTCTTTTGGCACCAGGCACTGCTACTAGTATCTAGCTACTGTATTTATTATTATTTTTTTCTAATCACTCATTCTTATTATCTTTACAAAGTAAAGTTCAAGTATTGCATTGCAAGTTATGTCACTAAGTTACAAAGACTGTAATTT